>CANSZD010000536.1:0-202691 GCA_947648045.1 Beta corolliflora | reverse complement strand
CCCAACTTTATGGCACTTTTTATAGTGATATTATATTCAAGCTGTTGATGGTATCGTTTCGCAACTGATTAGTTTCTGGTAGCTTACGTGGGACTTTGACTTTCATACTTGGTGGCCACTATTCTTTTTGGACTTGATTTCGTTTCGGTTTCGAAATTCGATTCTTCTGAGTTCGGTTCAGTTCAATTTCTCCCCGTCTAAAAGAACGAAATCGCATGGTTTGTATATTACAAGTATCTGTTTAAGTGCAAGGATTGGCTGAATTAGTCCCATGTTTAACATGTGAGGTTGACCTGTCTTAACAGATTAGATTATGCAACTAACTTCAGCCCCCAATGTGAAACTTTAGCCCTTTTTTACTTGACAGTAACTTGATCTTTGCCTTTTGATAATGTTTTCCACTTATTGTTGAGCCACCCATTTGGTGCAGGATATTCGGTACGGACCATGGTTATAGAACGTTGAAGGCGCTGAAGACTGCTGAAGCTGACGGCAAGAAGATGTAAGAATTGAAGAATATTTTTTGGTGCCATTCTTCCGATCTGCAGGGAATAGATGCAGTCACTTGGTCTTAGTGTTTCTCTAGCCCATTTCTTTGATCTATGTCGTGTGTAGTGACCTCATTCCTTTGATCCATGTTGCGAGTAGTAACCACAACCCCTATTATGTGTTTCATTACTTTTTTGTTTGGGTGTGTTGGATAGAACGCTTGTATTCATACTCTTCCTTCAATGGATGAAAATGTTAATTTCATTATATACCTTTTTTCAGCTGCTTCGATAATTATTGTCCATGAAGAAAGCGCATTAATTTTTTTTGTGCTACTATTATATATCATCAAAATTTTGCAAAGATTGTGAGAAAGTTTGCTCCACATCTATGGTGATCTTAACCAAATACAAACCTTTGCATCTGCAAAGGCCATCAAACGCAATACAGTCCTCTACTAGTTGATAAGGTATCAGCTCAAACAACATCAAATAGAAATAATTAGTATCCCGTAGCAGTGAAATAATTCATAAAATGAAGAAAAGACTATAAAACCAGTATGAGCCGATTAAAATTTAGGAATTGTTAGATCGATTAGTATATTGCAATATCTAAGATACAACATCTGGAGACTTTCCTCTCCACTCCCCGTTGGATAGTAACACAGAACAATGTGATACATTATGAGACCTGACAATTCTCAAAAATCAAAATTGGAGATTTTAAGCAACAATTCTGAACTCTATTTGTTTCCCACCAAATTAGGGGTTAAACTTGCTGATTTATCGAAAATCTCTAACTAAAAAGAAAAAAGTTAACCTCTCGATGAAAATTGCGATTGGGGGGAGGGCTCTCCAACCAATATCACGCCGATAAAACCCTTCAGGCCAGTTCACTTTCTCAATAGCTTGATATGCTCTATCCCTTGCCTCTTGAAGGTCATTCCCCTTGGCTGTGATCCCAAGAACCCTCCCACCAACAGCAACCAAATTCCCTTCGGAGTCTGAAGCAGTTCCTGCATGAAATACTTTGACAAAAGGAGTGTTTTCTTCTGCTTCTTGTACATTACATATGACAGTTCCCTTCTTGTAGCTACCAGGGTATCCATTACTCGCCATGACTACCACCATAGCCGAACCAGGAGACCATTTTAATGATACTCCTGTTAGCTCACCTCTACAAGCGGCAAGAAGAACTCGTGCCAAATCTGACTCTAAACGCATCATCAAAACCTGTATCAATGCGAAGTCACAAATTAAGAAACAGGCTACTATTTACAACTCAAAGACATGTAAGATGGGCAATCTTCTAGTTCGAGTAATAGTATGAAAGCTACTTCTCGGCATTTTACCTAGAAAAATGTTTGCAAGAAATTAGCCTTCTAAACAGAAAACTACACATCCCAACCCTTTCTAAGCAAATAAAGCTCAACAGGAATCTAATGTAGTGCATTGCTCAATTTGAAGCTATGAGATACAATCATGTTGAAGTTTATATCATTATCATCAAGGAGATTATTTTCAAGTATCCATATACCATTATCTAGCATAGATGTTATTCATGTTAATGCATATAATTCATATCAGAAGACAGGATTGAAATTGTCTACCCACCTGACATTCAGGGTCTCCGAACCGGACATTATACTCAATAAGTTTAGGAAGTCCAGATTTCATTTCAATCATAAGCCCAGCATACAAGACACCTACAAACTTGCAACCTTCTGCTGCCATCCCTTTGACAGTGGGAAGAACTATAGAATTCATCACCAAAGACTGAAGTTCTTCTGTCAACACCGGAGCAGGCGAGTATGCACCCATTCCACCTGTGTTGGGCCCTGTATCACCATCCCCAACGCGTTTATGGTCTTGAGCTGATTCTAGCGGTATAGCATTTTCACCATCCACTAGTGCAAAGAAGGATGCTTCTTCTCCTTCCAGAAATTCCTCAACAATGACACGACTACCAGCAGAACCAAAAATTCCACTTACAAGCATCGAATCAACAGCTTCATTAGCCTCATCCAGTGACATAGCAACAATAACTCCTTTTCCAGCAGCTAATCCATCAGCCTTGATGACAATAGGTGCTCCTTGCTCTTTGATATATTGTTTGGCAGCAATTGGATCGGTAAATGTTTGATACTGCAGTAATTCATCCAAAGAGACATTACTCAGAAAAATACAAATAGACAACCCCTAAAAAGTATAAATAGATATTGATAGTAACTAAGTTCATAGCACTAACACCTAACAGAACGATGTTGTCGATGTATACTATACTTCTATAACTAAACTCTACAGATTTGCAATTCTATCTCTAACATCTGATAAGTGGTAACTGATCTATGCCATTCATAGAGTTTGAATTCACTATGAAATGTTGTTATCGCCTGTAAGAAACTGTGTTAGACTCATTCATCGAAATTTCATGTTTAGATTTCACTGTCCATTCATTCAGCAAGACTAAAAATACACTTATGTCTCAATAGGTCTACCCAGATCGGACCTCAAAGGTCAAAGAATATCAAGCTGAATTTGCAAGAAAATTAATGACACACCTTGGCAGTGGGAATGTCGTACTTGTAACACAAGCTCTTCATGAAATCCTTGGAACCCTCTAGAGCAGCAGCCTCAGATGAAGGACCAAAAGTTGGGATACCAGCTTTCACAAGGTCATTCGCAAGACCGGAAACAAGGGGGAGCCTCTGGTCCTACTACAACCAATCCAATAGCCTGTTTTTGGCAGAAAGAGATGACAGCTGAGCTGTCAGAAGAGTCAAGGTCTGGCAAACACATTGCATCCCCAGAATTTGATATCCCAACATTTCCAGGTGCACAAAAGAGCGCATCACATGATGGCGATCGTTGCAAGGCATAGCAAAGTGCATGCTCTCTTCCACCTCCACCAATTACCAGCACATTCACCTTATCCTCTACATCGACATAAGATCAAATCAGCAGGAAACAATATGCAAAGTAACAATAGTTACTAGACTTGTTATCTCCAAAAAACGTGGTGCACCTCAAATCTATACTTTCCAAAATAAGAAAAGTCATACAATAATTAAACTAGTCAAATCAAATTTCAAGCACTAAAATGCATGCAAGCATATATCTAATTATAACTAATGACACTAAAATAAAGCATAGAACATATCTATTTTTCATCAACCTTTTCTTCTTTCAAATGATAGCAAATAAGTCCACAGAATTTGACAAGGCAAAATGTCATGAACCACCAAAAGTTGAACTTCATCAACAAATAAAAACTTCCTTTACGATCATACCAATATTTCTTTACTAATAAACGGAATCAAAACACTTGATTTCACTGTATTGTGTTAACATGTTTTTTCTCTAACATTACTTTTGTCAACATTTCTTTGTTCTCTTACATCAAAAAATAAACCATGGAAAAATCTCCACAATCCGACCTAATGTTAATCCATAGACCATTCACAACCCAATCAAACAAACTCAATCCCATTCTAAGAGCAACAACATCATCAAACACATTCGCAAACATATGCCAAAATGTAAGTACAAATATTGAAAATGCTAATCAAACAACTCAATTTACAAAAGTAGAGCATAGAAAAACAAACTATACCTGCACTAATCTCTCCATTGGCTATGCAAGTAACCACAAACGACTTCTGCCAATCTGCATTCTTCGAACCCATCAACGAAACATTAAACCTAAGTACCTTCTCACTTAGTACACCAAAGGGGCCAATTCTACCATCATCAATCCTCATGAAATTCATACAAATATTATTTTTCTTCTCCAATGACAACATCAATGACTTTGCTAGTCCAAAGGATGCTTTAAACGGGTTCGGCTTTGTCTTTCGGCTGAAAGACATAATCTTAGCTCCTGAAACTTGCTTCCATGAGTATGAACTACAACTATAGGTCGTAGGAACGCAAATTTGAGCTGCCCATGTGGCCATTTTCGTCAATAATCCTTCTGCTGCGACAAAGGGTGAAATCAGTGGTCTATCCAGTGGACTTCAATGGTTTCAACTGAACTCCCAAAATCTGAATTTTTTTTTTTAACTTACTTATCAGTGAAAAACATAAACATATATAAATAAATTCTGAATTCTAACTCAAATATTTATCAACAAGCTATCAAACTATAATAAAGTTAAAATCCTAAATAACCAAATTTACAAAAACTAAGATATCAGCAAAAAATAAAAGGCAAAAGAAAGAGAGAGGAAGGAAGAAAAGTACCCGTAGATTACCGGAAATTTAGCAGAAGACTTTATTTTGGATTAAGGAGGTAGAGATGGTAGTTTTGAATTTGCTTTTGAACTGTTCCGACAAGCAGAAGAAAACGGCAGTGCTAGACTGAGCGCGGGGGTAAGGGAGAGGTGCGAAGAGAGAGAGAGTGAGGTGGTCTGGTGGTGGGGAGTGGGCGGTCGTTTTGGTGGGAGGAGGTGGTCTGGTGGTGGTGGGGTGAAAGAGGATCGACTATGGAGAAACAGGTTTGAAGGAGAGAGTAGTAGTCTAAACTCTAAAGGGATTAAACAAAAATTACTCATTGTTTAAGCCCTGTTCTTTTGGACTTAGGCCCCGTTCTTTTGGACTGAGAAAAACTGAATACAACTTAAGTGAATTGAACTGAAATTAACTGAACTGAAATTAACTGAGAAAAACTGAATTGTAGAGAGAAACTGATCCCTTTACGGAGGATTTTTAGACTAGGGTCAAATCGGCATTTTTTGTTCTCCCGGTACCGTCTTATGATCAAATCAACCCCTAGTAACTGTTCTGGGGGCCAAGTATGACCCAAGGGGCCCTATGTTAAGTTTTCGGTAATTTGTTTTTCGGGACCCCGAAATCCCTAAAAAACGTCTACTATAGCCTTCGTTTTCGGCTCCCAAAAGGCCGTATTGGGGGCCGTCTCTTTTTCGTTCTTTCTTTCTACCAAGTACTAAGGGTAACCCCGGGACACCATACGTCCGATTTCAGCCTCTAAAAACTTCCTTTGTTCCCTTTACGAAGGATTTTCAAACTAGGGTCAAACCGGCCTTTTTTGCTCCCCTAGTACCGTCTTATGATCAAATCAACCCCTAGTAACTGACGTGGGGGCCTTGTATGACCCAAGGGGTACTATGTCAAGTATTCGGCATTTTTTTTCGGGATAATTTTTATCTAATTCGCCTGAACGCATTTGAAAATTTGACAGTCGTCGTTGCGAGCCCGGAGAAATCTTTACCAACGAATAGATAATAACAGGGAAAGATGATTAGCTTTTTTATAAACCCTTGTACGCAAAAAAACTTTAAACAAAAACAAAAAACTAATTAAACTAACTAAAACTAACGACTCCACCGTAGGGAGACGGGAGAACATCTACACTACGTGTGTAGATTTATTGAAACCTAAAAAGCAAAACTAAAGAAAAACAAGAGAAAATAAGAAATTAGACTATTTCTGACCTAAACGACCAAAAAATTAGAAAACCCAGGAAGAGTGGAAGAGAGGAGAGGAGGAATTTACTCGATTGAAAATTCATAATTTGTCAATAAACCATAAAAAATAGAGGAACTCTGTATTAACTTACATTAATTTATTAAAATAATATATACGTAGTATTTTATTATCATGTAAATACAAATCCGAGCATTGCTCGGACAAAGAGCTATCTATAATAATTTGATAGCGTAAATAGATATTTAAATATATGCACAAACCATCAACAAATAAATACAAACTTCTGCGAAATAATAACTTTTAAAAAAAAAAAATCTTGTGAATACACATCCGAGCATTGCTCGGGCGAAGAACTAGTTTTTATTTATAATACTAATGGTAGTATATAGGATAGGTGAGTGCAAAATGCGAACATGATTATATACATATTCAATTTCCCCTCAAAAAAAAAATACATATTCAATTCAATAACCCATACGCTTAAAAATATCCAAACCCGTTAATTTTATTCTCCAACCCACCTAATTAAGACTAACCAAGTTTAATCAAAGTTATCAGAGAAAATTAAAACATAAGTGATATATACAGCAAAAAAAAGGCTAAATACAGCATCTAAAATTATGCCTAACTTAACCATAGTTAATTTTACTTTTTTATAATTAAAAAAAATAGAAAAAAGCAACGCAGCAAAGCAACGCAACACTACTTTCATTATGCCTTACTTTTTGACGTTGTTGGTCAGCAGTTCAGTACTTGTGATTATCTATAATAACTCCTCTAACTTACTTGAAGTTGAAGGAGACTTGATGTTCCAAAGTTGAAGGAGACTTGTTGTTCCAAAGTTCATGATTTTGTGCGTCCAAATGAAGACGTGGTTGGTTTTCCAAAAAAAAAAAACATCATTGATTTATCCTGTTTTTTCTTCTTATCTTTGTAGTTGAGATCAAGATACTTCGCCTATGCCATTCAATTGCTTAACAAACACTAAATTATCAGTTCAGAGTTCACATTGTAAGCTGCACAATAGAGATTTGTAAAAAAAAATTATCCTTTATATTGGTTACTACTCCCTCCGGTCTTTATTAGTTTACCCCTTTTGACTTTTGACACTATTCACATACATGACTTTGACTATCTCTTGTGATTTGTACTTAAGGAAAAATATAGTCATGTGAGATCTTGTTAGATTCATCTCAATGTGTAGTATCCAAATATCAAATTTTTGTAATTTTTGCTTATTGATAATTAGAGATATTAAGGTTCAAATTAGTGTATCGGCAAATGTGCCCCATAGAAAGGGGTAAACTAATAAATACCGGAGGGAGTATATGTTAAATTTCATAATATAATTCCAAAACTATTACTCACCCCAAAGTAAATTTGAGAATATAATTTCACTCACCACAAACACTTTTCCCTTTACCCCGTTAGTACTCTTTAGCCGCTACACCCATTTTTTTTATTATAATTGGGCTTCAACTATGGAGGTCGCTTTAATAAACAATAATAATAGCAGTTCGGTGAGTACTCAATTGTTTAATTTCAAATTTATTTTCATTTATTCAAAGTATATTAGTAGGTCATAGTTTTTTCTTTTACGGGTTGCGGTCATATGTACTACAATGGGGTCATTTATCATAGATGACCCCCTAGATGACCCCCTCTAAGGGGGATCATTTGTCTTAGATGACCCCCTAAAGGTTTAGTATGATCATGTTGCATATTTGATATTGATCAAGCTTTTTATATGTTCAATCAGGATAGCAGCGGAGATGAGAGTCCAGACACTAGTCATTATTTTAAAACCGATCAAAGTTTTAAGAATCGTCAAGAGTTGGAGGAATGGGTAAGAGAAATCGGCAAAGAGCGTAAGATTTGGTTTTATGTGTAGAATTCTTTTTGTAACCATATGTATTTGAGATGTGAAAGAGGCGATCCTTATAGAAAATTCATTTCTTTGAAAGAGAATCGTAGTAGGATCTTTTTCAAGTTGTAGGAGCTGAAGTAAAGGAAGGTGTTTGGAAGGTTTTTGTGAATGAATGGAGGAACAAACACAACCAAGTAGGTAAGTATAATAAGTGGCATACTTCGGTTGCAAAATTAACGAGAAAAGAATTTGCAAAAATTGGCACGTATCGTCAATTTAATATGAAAACCAAGCAAATACTCAATCTGTTGAAGAAAGAGAACCCACAAAATAACAACTCAATCAAACACATTAACAATGCTTTGCAGAAGATGAAGAGGAATATGATGGGTTCTTTTTCACCGATGCAATTCTTTTTCAAGATGCCAAAAGATTATAATTATTCCCAGTGGCACAGAAGGGAGGAAGACACCAATGTGTTAAGTGATGTACTTTTCGCACACCCGATAACTACCGATCTACTGCGTTTATTTCTTTATGTATTAATATTAGATGCAACCTACAAGACAAATCGGTTTGAGATGCCGCTTCTGGAAGTGATAGGTGTATCACCAACTGGCCAGAATTTCCATATCGGTTTTGCTTTCATTAAGGATGAGACAATAGGGAGTTTCTTGTGGGTGGGACAACAATTAAAGATGTTATTTGGCCGATGCCAAGAGCCAGGAGTGATTGTTACGGATAGGGAGTTGGCACTCATGAAAGCTATTAAGATCGTATTTTCGCATTTTAGACGCCTTTTATGTAGACGACATATTGCAATGGATGTTGAACGATACCTTACTAATTTGCTTAAATGTAAAACATATTGTCCAACTTTTCGGTGGAAGGTGGCACGAGAATAGTTCGAGAGGGTTGAGGGGTGCACATTCTCAATTGAAGCGTTGGCTAGGGGCAAAGAACATGGAGTTTTTATTTGTTGTTACCTCAAATTCATGATCTTGTAGAACTACAATTCAATGAGATTCAACGAGATTCAACGAGAGTTTAAAAGGTCCCGAACGGTTCACCTTCACAGTACATCATTCTCATTGTTTCGTCGATTAGCTGGTCGTGTTTCCCACAAAGTCATTCAACTGTTGGATGAAGAATTTAAGACTCGAGGGTGGATGTTGTGAAATGTGGATGTGTATTGAGATCTAGCTTTGGTTTGCCATGTGCTCATGAGATGGGTATAATGGTGACTGAACATAGACCCATTGATTGTTTTTTGGAGAACTCTTCATATATGGAAGGTGTCACATGCAATCAGATCACAACCATGTAGCACATTGTTCCTTCCATACAAATTATAGCACTTCCTTGATGACAGCCAAGCAATTCATGCCTAAAGCAAATAATTCTCTCTTAATAAATAAAAAACTAATATGAACCCGGTGCACACTAACTTAGTGTGCACCTTATCCATCTCACGTGAGTTTTAATGATTACAACTTTCCGCTTTTGCCGCGTTCAGTCTTCCGCTCTTTTCTCTCTCCTGATAACTTCTCTCTCCTCTAATAACTTCACTCTCCTGATAGTGTATTTTTGAAATAATATAGTGTATTTTAAAATGATATAGTGTATTTTAAAATGATAGTGTTTTGCTGAGTTTTTTGGCATGATAGTGTTGCATGTTATAGTGTATATTGACATGATATAGTATATTTTGAACTGATATAGTGTATTTTGACATGATAATGTTTTGCTGTGTTTTTTGACATGATAGTGTTGCATGATATAGTGTGTTTTGACATGATATAGTATATTTTGAAATGTTATAGTGTAGTTCATTTGTATATTACACAAAATTATCATAATCGATCGTTATAGTGTTTGACATGATAGTGTATTTTGACATGATATAGTGTATTTTAAAATGATATAGTGTATGTTTGTTCTGAACAACTGTTTTTGTTAAAATTTTAGGGCGAGAGAATCTTATTGAAAAGAGAGAAAATCGCGCGGATTTTGGAAAGCGGGAGTGACTAGTTTGTAGTGGGGCACGTGTCTAGGCCTGGTCCACACTATTTTTAATGTGAACCGGGTCCACACAAGACGGATTGCTTAATAAAATCAAAATCTTAGTTCTCATAACAAATGAGAGCCAAGCAAGAACTTTATGCCTAGATTAATATAATTAAAGACTTGAACTTAATTCTAACTCATGTTCAGCATTTGGATGCAGAGGATGCTAAGAAGAGATTTCCAAAGGAATACACTACATGGAGAGAAGATATAACTATAGTTTGTGTTAGAGGGAGAAATATAACTCACTCATATTTAAAAGAATGAGACATAATATACAAGAACCTTCTTCACAACTCTAAATCCTCAAAATTCTCACACAACATCAATTCAATATGATCACTGTAAATTCACAAACTCACAACACATCTCAATAAAAAAAACAACCAATTCAAAAATCAAATCAGATGTTCACAATTTCACATAATAATATGATTCATACAATAATAAGGTAATTTAACTTTTACAAAAAAAAGAATTGAAGGTTAGTTCAAGAAACTGACCTTGAGTGGTCTATGCTTCCGGCGAGGAGCAGTGCTCGACGTGCAGAAAGGAGGTCGGGGGTCGTCGGCAACGTGCGAGGGGGGCCTTTGGGTGTCGTCGGCAACGTCAGAGGGGGAGGGTGGGGGGTCGTTTGGGTCGGGCGACGGGGTAGATTGTGGCTTCGTTCACCAGCGTCGGCGCGTCGCACGAGAAGTAGGAGGAGGAGGAGGTGGGTCGGCGCGTCGCACGAGGAGGAGGAGGGTGGGTCGGTGCGTCACCAGCGTTGGCTCTCGCACGCTGCTGCAGACCTGCAGTGGAGTGAGGAGATGTCTGCGTTGTTGTGGAATGCAGGGTGGGGGTAGTTTGTTTTTGTTGGGGTTAAATTTCAGAAGGGGTAGTCTTTTAACATGTTTAGATGTATTTAGCCTTATTTTTTGTTGTATATAGCACACCCCAATTAAAATTCCCCAAAAATTCTCCCATACACTCTTTCTCTCTTTTTAGGGTTTCTTTCGTAGAAAAATTGGGCGAAGCGTTTCGATGGATGATGATCATAGTAGCAGCAGTAGTGGCGATTCGATAGCGGAAGGGGATGAGAAATCTCTGATTTCAGTGAGTTTAATCTTTGCTTATAAGCTACTTGAATAGATCATATCTCCTAGTTTTGAGTAACATGTATTTTTGTTGCACTCCTTGTTTTGAGTAACATTTATTTTTATTGCACTTAAGGAGTCGAGTGAGTTTGTTTATTTTTAAATAGAATTGCTTATGGCAGCGTGGTTGGAAACGTCGGGTGGAGGAGGTGAGATAGAGGGTTTGATGGGGTAGAGACGTCGGAGGAGGTTGCATTGTTGTTGTTGTTGTTGTTGTTGTTGTTGTTGTTGTTGTTGTTGTTGATGCGGCTGTTGTTGTTGTTATTGTTATTGTTGTTGACTTGTTGTTGTTGTTTGGGGTGGTGGTGATGTTGTTTGGAGTGGTGGGTGTTTCGGCGGTGGTGGGAGGAGGCGGTGGGAGGGGGATTGGTGGTGGTGGTGTTCATGTTGTTGTTTGTTCAATGTTTCAAAAGCAAAATCATAGTTCCACAGTTTTTGTTCTGTTCAATGTGTTAAAGTCCAAATCAGGGGTCGTCTTGTTTGTTTTTCCTTTTCTTTCATTTTTTTTCCTTACCAGGTTTGCTTAGGGTGCTAATGCACCGGTACGCTTATAACATTAGAAATCTCATTAATAAATTATTAAAATTTGTATTTTTTGAGGTTTTTTCATAAAATTAATATACCATATCTGTTTTTTTGGGTTATTTATTTTCTTTGTCATGCTTCATCTCTTGTTTGTTCGTTATATTGTTGACTGATTAGAAAATTTGAAATGACTTGATGAACTAACTGATATCAATTATTCTAATATTCTTCTCATGGTTTTCTGTTTGTTTATGTTAACTGATTTGGTTTCCTTTGCAGGTCTTGGTAGACCCCTTTGTGGCCCATCCATTTACTCTGGAAGGCTGCAAGTTCCGTCAATCTAATACCTTTGGCGACATCAGGGTTGTCATTCTTCGTCAAGTAAGGCTTGATCATGACCTCTATGAATTTAATGACCCTAAACCTGACTTTCTAAAGCTGCCCGGTGATTTTGATTTTTTGGAGGATGATTGGACTATAGCTTCTCTGTTCGAGAGCCCTTGTCCTACCTCTATTACCATAACTCTCTACCCCGCTGCCGCTAGGGCTGTGCAAAGACCGGGGTCGGGTCGGAATCTGGACCGGACCGGAATTCGAACCATAGAAAATCCCGATTTCGGGTTTCTGGTCCGGTCTGGTCCAAACCCGAAAAATTCTGGTCCGGACCGGTGGATCGAAATTTTTGATTTTTGAATAAAAAAATAAATTTATATGTTAAAGAAGTTTAAAATGGTAGAAAGTTAGAAAGTTAAAAACCTAGTACTATTTACGATTTTTTCCCCATATACCCCTGACAATTTTTTTTTGCACCATATACCCTTTTGACTTTTGAAATTCACCATATACCCTCCACTTTTCAAAAAATACATCAAACTACCCTTTTGACTAACGGTGTTAGACTTCCGTTAGTCATTAACCCCTAACCCCCCTCTAACCCTAATTAACTAACCTAAATCTAACCCTAACTCTAACCCTAACCCTAATCTAATATCCTAACCCTAACCCTAACCACCACCCCTCCCCCACCCATCCCTTCCCTCCACCGCCCAACCACCCCCTCACCACCACCACCCCCGAAGCCCACCCCCTCCCCACTGCGGTCGCCCCTCCCTTTCCCCGTCGACCCCCTCCCTAGGGCTGGCAATCCGGTCGGGTTAGGTCAATTTCAGGTTGACCTGATTTATATTTCAGGTCACTTACCCCTAACCCAAACCCGACCTGATTCTAATTTCAGATCGAAAATCATAACTCAAACCCGACCTTACCGATTTCGGATTGACCCGAAACCAAGCCAAAATGACCTGAAATGAAATTCAACTATACACGCTAAGTTATGAAAGTATGGGTTAATGACCTGAAATGAAATTTAGGTGATCCAAGAAATGGGCTTGACCCCATACAAATATGAATAACAAAAAATAAGTTGTACAAGGTATGAAAGTCTGGGTTAATTTCAGGTTGACCCGACCTCAAAATAATCCGACTTCTAAATCAGGTTGTTTTCAGGTTCAAAAAGTCAACCCGAGCCTATCCCATTATATTTTCAGGTCGGGTTGGGTCGACCCATTTTTTATTTCAGGTCGAAAATCTCAACCCAAACCCGAAATTTTCAGGTCAGGTTATCGACTTATCGGGTTGGGTCAACTTTTGCCAGCCCTACCCCTCCTCTTCCCCCGCTAACCCCCCCTCCCTTTCCCCCACTGTCCCGTAACTCCCTTCCCTCTAACTTTATCGGTCAAACAGAGCGACCCGGTAGGAGTCGCTAATCCGATTCCTCGCCACAGGACGATCAGACCGGCATATTGACAAAGGATCCGTCATGAAGTCGGAGCGAATTGAAATGAAGCGTTAGGGGTTCGCGACTGCAGGTGGGGAGGGGAGGGGGTTCGCGGCTGCAAGGGAGGGGAGGGGGGGGTTCACGACTGCGGGCGGGGGGGGAGGAGGGTTCGCGACTGCAGGCGGGGAGGGGAGGGGGGTTCGCGACCGCTGCGGGCGGGGAGGGGAGGGGAGTTCGCGACTGCAGGTGGGGAGGGGAGGGGATTCACGACGGCAGGGGGAAGGAGAGGGGGAGGGGGTCGGCGGGGGAAGGGGAGGGGGGGTCAGCGGGGGAAGGGGAGGGGGGGGGACGACTGCAGGGGGGGAGGGGGCTTCGGGTGTGGTGGTGGTGAGGGGGTGGTGGGGCAGTGGAGGGAAGGGATGGGGTGGAAGAGGGGTAGTGGTTAGGGTTAGGATATTAGATTTGGGTTAGGATTAGAGTTAGGGTTAGATTTAGGTTAGTTAATTAGGTTAGAGGGGGTTAGGGGTTAATGACTAACGGAAGTCTAACACCGTTAGTCAAAAGGGTAGTTTGATGTGTTTTTTGAAAAGTAGAGGGTAAATGGTGAATTTCAAAAGTTGAAAGGGTATATGGTGCAAAAAAAAATTTCTCTTGGTATATGGTGAAAAAACCCTACTATTTATTATCTTTAGGAATATTAATATTATTAAATTTTAATTTATCTAATTTATAAATATATTTAAATGAAATGAATTTTTTTTTTTTTTTAAAAAAATAGATTCCAATCCAACAGGTCCGTCCGGTCCAGGTCCAAAAATTTCCCAGATTCCGGTTTAGCCCGTTCCGGTTCGGTCCAGTCATGTACCGGTGAACACCCCTAGCTGCCGCTATGGTGGGTATATAGTAGGGCTGGCAATGGGTCGGATTGGCGGGTTAGCGGGTTGAGAACCCCATGACCCAACCCGACCTGTTAACTTAAACGGGTTGGGAATTACAACCCAACCCAACCTTATGATAAATGGGTCAACCTTCAGGTCGACCCATTTAAACTTTTTTCGTGTTTTTTCTAGAAAAAAAAATAAAACAACAAAGAGTATGTTACAAAGCGACAGTAGGCAGCAACTTAGCATTAAGCCATTACATAACCATATGCTAGATATTGTTCAAAATCAACCCAACTTTTATTCAAAATCAACACCATTACAACTCCATAATCAATTGTTCAACATTAACTATAATGAGTTAGAATTTTTACTTTTTAACTTTCTATATGGGGTAGCCCAATTTTTTTTAGCTGTGAAATTAGTTAGGGTTTTTAGGTTGTTCCCATAAATGGGTAAAACGGGTTAAAATCAGGTTGAGATTTTCAACCTGACCCAACCCATTTAATTAAACGGGTTGGGTCAGGTCGACCCATTTAATTAAACGGGTTGAAAATTTCGACCCAACCCATTATTAATGGGTTGGGTTCGGGTCGGGTTGCGGGTTGGGTAATATTTTGCCAGCTCTAGTATATAGCCGGCAAAATAGACTCGTACCCGTTGACCGATCCGAACACCTGATCTGAGACTCACTTTCACCCGAAAATAATGACCCGAATGGAGCTGAAACCCCAAATAACCCGATCCGAAAGTAAATAGACCCGAAATAACCGAACCCGATTCTACTCGACCCGAATTTTTCCCGATAATGATGACCCGAACCCGACCCGAAAGTTGTCATATTAGTTACTCCCTCCGTCCCAATTTAGTTGCAACATTTTGCCATTTAGGTGTGTCCCAATTTAGTTGCTACATTTGCAAAATATACTATAAATGGCAAAAAGGACCCACTCCTAAACCATCTACCCATTAAATTAAGCCAACAATCCCCCACCTAACCTCATTTAATACCCACCCTCCCTCTTTAACCCTCCCCAACCGCTCTTTTAATTAATGACTCCCTCCAAAACCCCGATTCCCCTTTCACCTCATTTCTCTCTCTCTTTCGACGCTCGCTTTCCTTCTGACTCTCACTTTCCTCTCTCTTCTTCTTCTTCAAACCCTTAGATCTAGGGTTTGTGAGTTCAAATTTCAACAAAAAAAACGTAGATTAATAATCTACGCCTTCCTGCGATAATTCTGAAACCAATTTTTTTGTGTTTTGAGTGAGTCCAAATTTTGAGTCCCCTGTATTTTGAGGGTTTCCATGGACGATTTAACTCCAAACTCGAAGAAACGTCTGTTTTCTTTGCTTGATGAGTTTGATGCTGAGGCAAAAACGGCTAGGGTTTCAAAAAAGGAGGTTGAAATTAGGAATTTTTGTTGGTCTTGCGGTGCTCCTTCAAAGAAACCACCAAATCTTGACTTTGGTGGTCTAAAAACGCAAAAAAAATTGTAAAAAATTCAAGATCCCCCACCAGAAGGCTTCGATTCATGGCGATCTTACCTAGTGTGGTATAAAAACCATCAAGAAATGGTTTTTGAACGTCCCCTAAATTATTTCGCGGAAGATCGGTCCACTCCTTAACTTTATTCTCTGTTTTATTTTAATTTTTGTATTTTTTTGAATGAACTACTTGTGGGATTGCGTTTGGAAGCATGATTTTGTTTGCGTTTTAGGTTGCATGTTTAGGGTTATGATTTCAGTTAATTATTTTTGGTTGATTTAAGTTGATTTGAGGAGATTTCGCTTGATTTAAGTTGTATATGGATGAATGAAGTTGCTTATACTAGATTTATGCATATTTCACATGATTTTCGTTGATTTTAGTTGCCTTTAAGTGCACTGAGGGTTCAATATTGCTATTGCTTGAAAATTCATTGATTTCAATTGATTTCAGTTGGTTTAAGTTGATTTAGGGTTGATTTAAGTTTATTTAGTTCAATTGTGGTGACTTATAGGGTTTGGATGTTTGTTCAATTGTGATTTGATGTTGCTTTGAGGTGGTTTAAGTTGAATTAAGTTGGTTTATGTTCAATTTATTTCATGTAGCAGCATGTTTATCATGTTTCAAGCCTGTTTCTCGACTGAACTGAACAAACTGTGTTGCACAATTTGATCAATTCAGTCGGGAATTAGAGGCTTGAGTGATATAATTTGGTTTTATTGTGTTGACATTGTGTTGTCTATGTTGTATACTTGGTTTTATGCAAGTTTGGTTATTTTTGCCTCTGTTTGCCTCTGTACTCTGAGGGTTTTATGCATCTTTGCTTGTGTTTGCCTCTGTGCTCTGAGGGTTTTATGCAACTTTGCCTGTGTTTACCTCTGTACTCTGAGGGTTTTATGCAACTTTGCCTGTGTTTGCCTCTGTACTCTGAGGGTTTTATGCATCTTTCTTTGTGTTTGCCTCTGTTTGCCTCTGTACTCTGAGGGTTTTATGCATCTTTCCCTGTGTTTGCCTCTGTTTGCCTCTGTACTCTGAGGGTTTTATGCATCTTTGCATGTGTTTGCCTCTGTTTGCCTCTATTTGTGTGTGTTTTGGTGTGATCCTCAAGGATGATATGGGATGAAACATCCAAAAATGTACTCCATTTTGCAATTAATCAGTGGTAGATTGAATAGGATTGTAGTATGAATTACTAATGAGGCATGTGAATGTTATTTGTGGTGTTATATAGGATGTCCAAAAGGGTATTAATGAATTGAAATCTGTTTACATAAGAGGAATACTGTACTCCTCAATGATGAATGAGGTCTGCTGATTTATATCTTGGCCATTATGCCTTTTAACACCATATACCTCATATTGCCACCAGATATTTGTGCTCTTCTTTTCAATTCTCCATCTTGTTTTAATGCATGTGTTGAGTTATATGGATGAGTGGGGACTCCCTGAGAGGAATGTTATTCATGCCAAACTTGTTGAAACTGATTTTCATTTTCTCTTAAATGTGAGTGACAAAAAGATGAAATCTGATTGAATATATCTTGCAACAATATATCTTGTGCATGTTTAATTTGATTTTCTCTTTTTTTCACTCATTTGTTTGATTCAATGAATCTCTGTTTTAACTTGTTCTCTGTTTTAACTTGTTGTATTCATGTTAATCATGCCTAACTTGTTCTCTGTTTTAACTTGTTCTTTGTATGAACTTGTTGTATTCATGTTACTCATGCCTAACTTGCTCTCTTTTTGTACTTGTTCTCTGTTTTACCTTGTTGTATTCATGTTAATCATGCCTAACTTGTTCTCTGTTTTAACTTGTTCTCTATTTTAACTTGTTGTATTCATGTTAATCATGCCTAACTTGCTATGTTTTTGTACTTGTTCTCTGTTTTACCTTGTTGTATTCATGTTAATCATGCCTAACTTGTTCTCTGTTTTAACTTGTTCTATATTTTAACTTAGCTTGTTGTATTCATGTTAATCATGCCTAACTTGCTCTGTTTTTGTACTTGTTCTCTGTTTTACCTTGTTGTATTCATGTTAATCATGCCTAACTTGTTCTCTGTTCATGCTAAGTGTTTATTTACACCCTGTTGTAACTGCAAATTGAATAAAAGATGTTCTGATTTTTTTGGAGGAAAAATACTCTGCCAACTCCCTCTACAATTACCCCCAACTTAAATTGGGTGGGCCAGCTCACTTTTAAATGCCTTTTAATCCAACTTTTCCCCAACTAATTAGTCCCCTTAATATTGCCTCTGCACAGTAGGCCACCACCATTTCCTTGGTCTTTGTCATAAAGCAAATGTAGCAACTAAATTGAAGTTGTTGTATTCATGTTACTCATGCCTAACTTGTTATCTGTTTGTACTTGTTCTCTGTTTTTACTTGTTGTATTCATGTTAATCATGCCTAACTTGTTCTCTGTTTTAACTTGTTATAATCATGTTAATCATGCCTAACTGGTTCTCTGTTCATGCTAAGTGTTATTCATGCAATGTCCCAAAATGTTTTCATATTATAAATGCAAAGCTTAAATACAAAATGTTTTCATATACATATACAAAATGTTTAACCAACCTATATGTGGTGTCTTTTAATTACAAAAAATTTACTTGATCTTGCACTCTAATGCCCAAAAAATTAGCCTTAAACTGCCCATTGTTTACTGATTGTGTTTCATATAATGCCAATACCATCATCTGAATCTGATTCCCCACTAGTTGCATAGTTTGGTTCTTCATGTTCATCTTCTAAACGACCTTCCTCTGCCCATTGTTTGCTCTCATGTACAAGTTGTGGAGTGAGTGTAAAGGAAATTGGTAACTCACCTCTCCTTTCTAGTGCTTGCTTCCCCATATGGGGTATGTGATACTTGTTGCCACCCTTCACTATTAGAGTCTCCTTCATACATTGTTGTAGACTCAACCATATGTGATTGCATAGCTTAGGATCATACTTCTCATAGGCGAAGTGTCGATCCAGGGAATTTATGAATAGTTGGTCACTACCGACTAGGTTGCACGAGAGACGGATACGGGTACAAGTACGGGTTCAAATACGCGTATCCATATAAGATAATCCATGAATTTTAAAAAAACTACTTCAAATAAAATCAATTTATGACTAATAATAGTTCATATTACAATAAAATAGTACCTAAAAATAGTACTTATTACAACCAAATAGTACTTAGCAAATATTACAATTGTTCTCGACGAGTTTTCATATTTTGATATCGATTTATAATATCATCCTTGCTAACCTTCAAAAACATTTCTTTCTCTACATAAGTAATCAAGCAATCATTCAACATTTGATCTCCCATGCTATTACGCAATTTATCTTTCACTTGCGTCATACTAGAAAATACTCTTTCTACACTTGCAGTTGCAACGGGAAGAACCAACACCAATTTCAAAAGCAAGTAGACCCGATCATGAGTTTCGGACTTTCCCGTATCAACAAGTTTCATTGAAAGCTCGTGAAGACTCTTTAAATTCCAAAATCTCTCATCTCCTCTAACATCAACAATGAAATTTTCAAGTGACCAATCAAAAAATATCATTTCGGTACTTGAAAACTCATTGGGATAGAACTTGGCAAGTTGAATCAATTTTCTTTTGTCAAAGGAAGAAAATCGGTTAGTAGGATTAAAACAAGACATACACACAAGTAGTTCCTTATTTATCTCCGGAAACCGATTATCAAGTTCTTGCAATTGAAGATCAATGACACTTAAGAAAACTTCAACTCGAAAATGATGAAGATTTGTAACTTGTGGGCTCTTACCTCTAAACATCCTTCTCCCCGGAACATGATATCTCTCCTCCATGTTTGGAATCTCGATGTCATATTTAGCCATAAAAGAAGTGACTTTTTCCATATGAGAATCCCATCCTTCATCTCTCATCTTTTGTAAATTGATCTTGGTTACATCAACCATGGCCATAGCATTTACAATGTCTTGATCACGTTTTCCATATGAGAATCCCATCCTTCATCTCTCCTCCAGGTGCCAATTTGAAAACAACTTTGGAATACTCAGGATCATGTTGTGAAAGAAGAGTAAGTAATGAAACAAAATTACCTCTACTCAATGAACTTTCTTTTTCATCATGACCACGAAAAGGCAACCCTTGAAGCAAAAGCCACCTGATAGTTTCAACAGAAGCTTCTAATCGCGTTCGATAAGCACTCATGGTTTCTTTTGTTTGTTTTGATAAACCAGTAATAATGCTACTCTTTTGGTTCTTGAAAAGTTCCATAGCAATCATAGCATTACTATGAACACTCTTATGACTACCAACATGGTTTTTTATTATATCCAATCTATTCCAATACTTAAAACCATTGCTAGTAAAAGCATCTCTTCCAACCGAGTTGTCCTCCTTGAATAAATAGCAAGCAAAACAAAATGCAGCATCCTTTTCAACACTATACTCTAGCCAAGGCCAAGTGTCAAACCAATCCACATTAAATCGACGGTTTTTCGGCCCGATAAGTGTTTGAGGAAACACAAAATTTTTAGGTTGGCAAGGTTTTCTATCAAGGTATGTTCTTCTTACTATGCTTTTATCATCAGGATGAAAATCACTCATCTTTCTCCTTTTCCCAGGATCTTGTGGAAGATTAGCAATTTCAAATTCGCTCAATCTGGGAATAAGATGGGTTTTGGAATTGTGTGATGGAGAAGAATGTTGTTCACTTTGTTGATGAGGAGGATTTTGTTCATCTAATTGAGATGGAGGAGGAAGATTTTGTTCATTTTCTTGAGGTGGTGAAAGATTTGGAGGAGGAGAAGGTGGAAGAGATGGAGGAGGAGAAGGTGGAGGTGGATTTTGAGTTGGCGTTCTTTTAACAAAAAAACTTGAAATATCCTTCGTTTTTTTCCTTTTCATTCTGAAAATTAAATTAATAATTTGAATGAGATTAAAAGGTCAACACAATACAATCAAGCACAAAATACATGATACATCATTCAAAAATGATTTCTAAAACATTCTAATTTCTAACCTTAGTAACATAATTCCTAAATCACAAATTTACAACACAATCATTTGTCAATTTCGCATCCTAATCTAATTCCTAAATCATAACACAATTGTAATGAAATCCAATTGACAAAAATACACAAATACACAATCATTTGTCAATTTCGCATCCTAATATAACTCCCAAATCACAACACAATCGTTATGAAATCCAATTGACAAAAATACATAAATACACAATCATTTGTCAATTTGGCATCCTAATCTAATTCCCAAATCACAAGTTCACAACACAATCGTAATGAAATCCTAATGAAATCCAATTGACATCCTAGCGATTAAGCGAAGATTAAGAAGGTTGAATTAGAACTTAGAAGAATACCTGTCACCTGAAGTTTGGCGCCGCTGCCGCCTCGTCGCTCCGCCCGCTGCCGCCTGCCGCCTATAATCAGACATGAAGAAGTGAAGATGTAAGACAATCAGACAAACAAGTGAACAAGAACAACTACCATAGATTCTTTGAGACAAAAGAATAGATCGAACAAAACCCTAACAAAATCAAACCAAACAATTTCCAGAATAGATCGAACAAAACCCTAACATAATCAAACAAAAAGAATAGATCGAACATTGAACAAACTGAAAAAATTACAAACAAAGACGGAAAGAATTTACTCACCAGTCACCGGCGACGAGTGAAGTTTAGTAAATCCGCCACTGCCCACTGGCGACACTTCACGACTTCGCAGATCTACGTCACCTCTCGCCTGAAGTGTGAAGTGCTACTGGGTTAGTTCGCGACTTCGCGTGTGAAGAATGAAGATCTCCATCGAGGCGTCGACCGTCGCCGTCGCCGTCGCCTGAAGACTGAAGTTGGATTCGCGTTCGTGAAGGAGAACGAGAGAGAAAGAGGAAACTGGGTGAGGGTGAGGGTGAGGGTGAGGGTGAGGGTGAGGGTGAGGGTTCGCGTGTGAGAAAGAGGAAAATGAAATTTTTTTTTTTCAGGAATAATAGTTGGTCACGTGACCTATAGGGACCACTAGTAAATCCGCCACTGCTCATAGGCTCTCTTGACTGCCTTCACCAAGTGCTTCACACTTCTAGGTGCAATTTTGTCTTTTAATGTTTGAATTGCATTAAAAAAACCAAGATCCAACACATTCATGTCAGGAGATTGTGCTGGCTGATTGATTAGTCTTATGTCAAACCCATCTTTACTTGCTTCTAAGTTGAATTGAGCATCATCACTTGCTATGTGTGGCCTTGCATTGTCTTGGACAATCCAGATTTGCTTGCATCCATCCTCTGACCACTTCTCTCTTATGGCTGGCAGTATGTGGTTTATTAGCTTTTCTCTGATAACCTCTTTTGTGATGCTAAGTAGAGGTTTGGTTTCAACAACCCCTGCATCTTTGTTATGACTCCACCTCTTTGCTGCCACCTCTTCTATGAATGGGAAAATACCTATCTTTCCATCAAAAATGACCACCCCATTCACTGTAATAACGGGCCTTGCAAGTGCACCTATGAACATGATCTTGATTATGAATCTTTTGTTTTTGCATCTTCTATAAGGATCTGTTTCACCTATGGCTAGGTAGTACCTCTGAGATATTTTGCTCATACAAAACCATTTCTCATCTACATGAACCACATTGTACATGTTGCTGAATTTTGGTATTGTTTGGATAGTGTTGGGTATGATGGAATCCAAACACCACAATACCCTAGCAACCTTGTGTGCTGGGGTCAGATGAGGTTTTATGGCATTACTGTGTTTCTTAATTGCACCCCTTTTCACCAACCTGTGCAAGGTAGACTTGTGCATACCTAATGCTGTTGTTGTTGCTCTTATACTTGTCCTCTTCCTTAGTGGAATTGACATTAGTTGTTGAGGATCCAACTGAATTCTTTTTCTTCCACAACTGCCTCGTCTTTTGTGACTGACCTCTATGTTTGCATTACTTTGGAGTTGTTGTGATACATTCTTCCATATTCTAGCAACTGTCCACCTTGAAGTCTTAAAATCAATTGAAATTTTGTTCAGAGCTCCATGAGGTAATTTGTACTCCCCATAATCATTTCTTTGTACCACTTGTTGTAGCCTGTTTGCAACATGAGCTCTGTCATGATTAGGGGTGCTAATGAGCCAGGGTGGCTCGCAAACTATTCGAGCTCGGCTCGGTCAAAGTTCGGTCAAAGCTCGGCTCGAGAGGGCTCGATTCGAGTTCGAGATCGGCTCGAGACTCCAACGAGCCGAGCCTCCACTACCTTAAGCTCGGCTCGAAAGCTCGCGAGCAAGCTCGGTAGTTTTTAAAATTACTAAATATTTTTATAAATGTTTAATATAGGATACAATAATTAAAAAGTCTGAGGAAAAATGGTAATCTTGGCTCTAAGACACATAGAAAGCCAAAGTTTATACGTCTGATAAACTAGAAAAATACCTTACAAAAAGTAAATCAAACCTTTTAAAAATGGAAAAAAAGGCAATAACAAAAAAATATTATGAGAGAAATTTCTCCTTGCAACTACTGATATGGCTCGGGTTAATCCACTCATTGTTACTCATTTTTATCCTTGATGCAATATTTCTTTAATGGTAAAGATTGATGCTTTCATTTGTTAGTTCCATAAATTCACACAAAGTTGATGTTCACCAAAACTTAACTCATAATCTGATAGATCGAACATGGCATGAAAAACAAGATTTGTCAAAAACTACAACTTTATAAGTCAGAATCTTCCATCAAGTGCTAAGCTCAGTCAACCTCAATTAGGCACTAGACAAATCATCTACATCTTCTGCCAGAGTTACATGCCTATATACTGCACAAAAGTTCTCCGCCAACTTCATCAGGTCTATAGCACAAGGCAGTGTCATGGGTTCCGATTCATGTCAGCAATGGTTTGACGATCCAAAACAAGCAATTCAGTAACTAATTTAGCAGTAAATATACGACTAATGCTGGTCCAGGGCACCAAAAATCTTTATGGTTCATGCAGCTTTTAATATAAAAAAAACGTTGCCCATTATCAGTCCATGTAAAAGCAAAACAGTGAAATTTCAGGTATCCCACATTGGTAAAATATGATGAGGGTGTATGTTTGATGCTCTATAAAAGATATCTTTGAGTTAGTATTTCCCTACAGCTGCTGGCTTATAATTTGTTTGGGCTATGCAATTAACAAGTTTTTGGATAATGGGCCTTTGAACAACAAAATGTTTGGGCCTCATGAAATTCAACCTTGAACTTGCATTAGTTAAACGTGAATTTTCGAGCTTTTCGAGCCTAACGAACTCGAGCCGAGTTGGAAGTTTTGGACTCGAGCTCGAGCCGAGCCCAATATTTCAAGCTCGACGAGCTTCGAGCTCGAGCCGAGCCCTATTAAATTTGTTTTCGAGCCGAGCCGAGCCGAGTCAGGTTCGGTCTCGGTTCGGCTCGTTAACACCCCTAGTCATGATTGTCCAATATATGGCTCTTCCTCTTTGAATGTAACACTTCTTGTGGCTGTTGTTGTTGTTCATCATCTGTTTCACTATCTGTCCACTCATATTCTGTGACTTGGACATCTGAGTCATCATCCAACCATTCAAAGAACTAACTCCTCATTTGCATTTACTTGTTCTATTTCAAGTGAAGAAGTCATCTTGTTCTTGTGGAGATGCATCTTTTTGGTGGTCTCGTTGGAGATCAAAGACCTCTCGTTGTGGTTACGGTTCTTGTTCCGCTTCCCGGCAAGGATCATTAAGGTCATTTGTTGGCTGATTTTGGGGTATGGGTTGAGCTAATGTGGATGGTGTTGAGGTTTTATCAGTAGAACTGTCTAGGGGGGCCATAGCTAAGCTATGGATGCCAGACATGTTCAAGCTGAGAATGCTTCAACACTTTCCTCAAGTGAAGCAAAAAATATATATATAAAGTTGGCACTACAAATCACTCAATGATGATTTTTCCGAGAGTGAAAAAAAAGACCCCCCCCAAAATTGCTGCTGCTTGGTTGATTTGTTTGATGATCTTGGTGGTGAAATGCTCAAAGATGAAGATACACTCCTCTCAAAGATGAAGATACACTCCTCTCAAAGATGAAGATACACTCCTTGGAAATTTTTTGGGGCAATTGACTATACCCCTCTATATATAGTCCCCTTTCAGTTTATATTTTTTTTAGATTTTTTAGGGGGAAATTTGAATTCCACTTTGAATTTCAAGTTTTGGTGTTTCAATTTTATTTGGGTGAAATGTTAACCCATGTTCATTATAAACTGCTCTGAAATTTTGGAGGGAAACTATTCGTCCCTTGGTTGTTTATTTAGACCCCTGTTGTAACTACTTGTTTGAATAAAAGATGTTTTGATTTTTTTTGGAGGGAAATAAGTCCGCCAACTTCCTCTATAATTTCCGCCAACTTTACTTGTGTGGTAGGCACCACTTTTAAATGCGCTTTTAATCCAACTTTTCCCCAAGTAATTAGCCTCCTTAATATTGCCTCGATACGGTGGCCCACCATTTCCTTGCTTTGTGATAAAGTAAATGTAGAACTAAATTGGGACGGAGGGAGTATTTTTTAAACAAATTTAAGGAAAAAAATTGTCATGATATACTATATATGACTTAGCCACTTCCCATTAAATATTTCACTTAGTTTTATGAGTTTTAAATGTGTTTTATTTATTTGCTAGATTAAAAACCCGATTTATGCCGACCCGTTGTGACCAGAAATGTAATGGACCCGAGATTGACCTGTACCCGACCCAAACACAAAGTGACCTGATCATGACCTGAACCGTAATGACCCGACCCGACCCCAACCCGTATGACCCGTTTGCCACCTCTAGGTGGGTACACCATTACCCCGCCCCGAGACCAGGCCACCTGACTTGCCTGATTCAGATGCCGGGGACGACCATGACTTTTTCACTAACAGGCCTAGAACAGAGACGCTATCCTTCCGTGCTGCAACTTCACACCCTCTCTTTGATGGTCCTTTGGAGCTCGAGACCCACGGGCACGGCGGTATTCCCCTTTCTATTGACAGCCTCCAATATTGTGGATCTCTTTACACCTCTGCCTCCCATGTCCTTTTGACTCCCAGTGTTCGCATTTGGGGCATTTTGTTAGCCTTAAATAATGACTCTAGATACCTTGTCATTCACGTCAGCTGGGACAGACTGTCTTTTCTGTTTCTCCGAGTAATTAAGTTATTCTACCCTGACATGCCTTTTGTTGCTGTCACTGACCTTACCCCCCACCAGCTTGCCCTGCTAACCTTCCTTGACACTCCTCAGCATCATGTGAAATACCTTTATGGCTGTGGTATGATCGACGAAGCTGAGGATTTCGGTGTTTATGATATTGAGCGTTTGAACATCAAGTAGCTTGGATTAAGGCCTTCGGACCTTGAATGATTTCCTGCTGATGTCTTTGATCGTCTGGCCTTGCCCCTACCACGTGACTTTGATAATGTCCTTTCCAAGATCCAGTGGAATCCGCATTTCAGTAGGAACCAAGCGTGGGTTAGAGAATTGAAGCTCTTCAAAGCGAATCAAAAGTGTGTGATGTTCCAGCCTTGGGGCCCTCTGAAAAATCTAATATCCAAGAGAGTGAGAGACTGTGTGAGATGGATTGCGTTTAGCTTCCACCTTAACCCGACAAGTATGCCAATGCTCAATGCTATCTTGGAGAATGTTGTTCCCTTGTTGGTTTGTTTAAATACTAGAGATATTATGAGGAAGTATCTTTGTATAAAATGTACTCTATTTGGATGATGCTCTGGCCTTGCTGGTTTGTTTTAATGCAAGATAATCGTATGTACTTTGGGTCTCTAGCTGTTTATGTTTCTAACATTTTGTGTTTGTTAATTTAGCTATACTTCTCATGCACTCTATTTTAGCATCTTCTGAATCTCATCTGAGTTTTGTATCAGCACATGCACCCACTTGGTGTTTGGCATTTGAAGATGTGTAATTAGGTTCGATGACCAACTTTTATATTTTCCTTGTTCCATGCCTTCAATTCATTTGCCCTTTACGGTTGGATCATTGTGACACTTGCTCTCTATCCACTAATAATGGTTAGGAGCTGTTATTGGAACTATAATAGATCGCCAATTACTCATTATGCAAGATACTCCTATGTACTCTAGTTCTCTAGAGCCATTGCAGTCCATACGAATTTGAGATTTTTAGGACCAGTGTGACGCACCTCCAACAGGGTGGCCCCATTTTCCTTCTCCCTCAGTTTAGAGTAGGGGGAGACATGAAGGACATGGATCATGAGATGTACCTTTTAAAGGTTGGTTCCATCCTTGTATAAACTGTATTTTGGCTAAGAAGGGTGCTATTGTGTTGGGAGTGTCTTCAGCTTTGTTTTTTATAGCAAGCACGAAATTTCAGGATTTTAGTTGTCAGTTGAAGTTGTGATATGTCTATTTTATTTTGTGTTAACTATGCTCTTCGGAGCTATTATTTGTACTAATATGTGCTTTCTAATTTCCTGTAGTGTTTGTTCTATTTTTGTAGGATTTTATGTTTTTAGCATGGAATTCATGACATTATTAGACACTAGGGGATGTTAGCTTGGGCGAGTGTGCATCCGGGTTGAATTCCGGCGTTTTGGCTTTGTTTCGATCGTAGTTTGGCTCGTTCTTTTGGGTTGAATTTTACTAAAGTGAACCGAAATGACTCCGAAATGGATTGAAACCGAAATGTATCGAACTAGAATGTAATGAACTGAAATGTTTTAATTTTAATTTTTAATTTTTAATTTTTAACTTTTAACTTTTAACTGTTGTTTTTTATTCTAATTTTAATTTTAATCCTAATTTTAATATAATTAATTTTAATTTTTAATTTATTTTGTATTTTGTATTTTTTAATGTTATTTTTTTATCATTATTTTACTTTTTTTAATGAAAATTAAAAAAAATCGCTTTTGAAAAGAACAAACTCTCATCTCACCCCCGTATTCTCGCCACTTTATTTGTCAACTTTATTTTCGGGACCTCGAAATCCCCGAAAACGTGAACTATATCCTTCGTTTTCGGCTCCCGGGGAGCCGTTATGGGCTTTGTCTCTTTTTCGCCCAATCTTTCTACCAAGTACTGAGGGTAACCCCGGGACACCCCATGCCCGATTTCAGCCTCTATAAACTTGTTTTATTCCCTTTACGGAGGATTTTAGAACTAGGGTCAAACCAACCTTTTTTGCTCTCCCGGTACCGTCTTATGATTAAATCAACTCCTAGTAACTCTCCCGGGGGCTCTGTATGACCCATTGGTCACTATGACAACTTTTCGGCAATTTTTTCTTAAGACCCCGAAATCCCCAAAAACGTAAACTACGGCCTTCGTTCTCGGCTCCCCGGGAGCCGTTATGGGTCAGTCTCTTTATTGCCCTGTCTTTCTACCAAGTACTTAGGGCAACCTCAGGACACTCCACACCCGATATCAGCCTCTAAAAACTTGTGTTGTACCCTTTACGGAGAATTTTCGAACTAGGGTCAAACCGGTCTTATTTGCTCTCGTGGTACCGTCTTAAGATCAAATCAGCCATCAGTAACTGTCTTGGGGGTCCTGTATTACCCAAGGGGCACTATGTCAAGTTTTCGGCTTTTTTTTAAGGACCCCAAAATCCTTGAAAAACGTGAACTATACTTTTTGTGTTCGGCTTTTGGAGGCCGTTTTAGGGCCCATCTCCTTTTCGCCCTATCTTTCTACTAAGTACTTAGGGTAACCCCGGACACCCCACGCTCGATTTCAGCCTCTAAAAACTTTTTTTGTTCCTTGTACGGAGGATTTTCGAACTATGGTCAAACCGGCCTTTTTGCACTCCCGTGTGCATCTTACAATCAAATCAACCCCTAGTAACCGTTATGTTCCCTATATGACCCAAGGGGCACTATGTCAAGTTTTCGACAATTACTTTCGAACCCCGAAAACGTGAACTATAGCCTTCGTTTCCCCGCTTCCGGATGGTAGTTTTGGGCGTTTCTTTTTCATCCTATCTTTCTACCAAGTAATTAGGGTAAATCCAGGACACCCCACACCCAATTTCAGCCACTAAAAACTCTTTTTGTTCCCTTTACGGAGGATTTTCAAACAAGGGTTATGGGACCCTTGTATGACCCAAGGGGCACTATATCAAGTTTTTGGCCATTTTATTTTGTAGACCCGAAAATCCCTAAAAAACATGAACTAACCTTCGTGTTTGGCTTTCAAAGGGCGCTTTAGGGCTCCTCTCTTTTTCACCCTATCTTTCTAACAAGTACTATGGGTAACCCCGGGACACCCCACGCCCGATTTCGAATCTAAAAACTTGTTTTGTTCCCTTTACTGGGAAGATTTTAAGACTAGGGTCAAATCGACATTTTTTGCTCTCCCGTACCGTCTTATGATCAAATCAACCCCTAGTAACCGTTCTGGGGCCAAGTATGACCCACGGGGCACTATGTCAAGTTTTCGGCAATTTGTTTTTCGGAACCCCGCATTCGCTAAAAAAACGTGCACAATAGCCTTTGTTTTCGGCTCCCAGAAGGCCGTATTGGGGGCCGTCTCTTTTCGCCCTTTCTTTCTACCAAGTACTAAGGGTAACCCCGGGACACTATAACTCCGATTTCAGCCTCTAAAAACTTCCTTTGTTCCCTTTACGGAGGATTTTCGAACTAGGGTCAAACCCGCATTTTTGCTCCCCTAGTACCGTCTTATGATCAAATCAACCCCTAGTAATCGACACCGGGGCCTTGTATGACCCAAGGGGCACTATGTCATGTATTCGGCATTATTTTCGGGATAATTTTTATCTAATTCGCCTGAACGCATTTGAAAATTTGACAGTCGTCGTTGCAAGCCCGAACAAATCTTTACCAACGAATAGATAATAATAGGGAAAGATGATTAACTTTTTTATAAACCCTTATACGCAAAAAAAACTTTAAACAAAAACTAAAAACTAATTAAACTAACTAAAACTAACGACTCCACCATAAGGAGACGGGAGAACATCTACACTACGTGTGTAGATTTATTGAAAACTAAAAAGCAAAACTAAAGAAAAACAAGAGAAAATAAGAAATTAGACTATTTCCGACCTAAACGACCAAAAAATTAGAAAACCCTGGAAGAGTGGAAGAGAGGAGAGGAGGAATTTACTCGATTGAAAATTCATAATTTGTCAACAAACCATAAAAAATAGAGGAACTATGTATTAACTTACATTAATTTATTAAAATAATATATACGTTTAGGCGGTGTATATTCTGATGAGGTTTTTGAAATTGATACTAGCACTATGATAAAGAATCAAGGCTTTGCTTCATCATTGTTTAACAAACCCGCATAATGTTAATTTGACATGCCGTGTTAAGGATATTTGTTATGGAAACTAGGAGATTTGCTTATGTCAAATCTTTCTTATCTACTCTTGATATTGAATCTGTCCGCGGCCTCATTGTTATAATTAGAATTTTGATTAGAACCTTAGAAGCTATGTTAACTCAAGATCTTGTGCTTCCTAGATCAATTAGGGGCATTTATTACGAGTTTAACAATGACAATGAGCAGCGCTCTCTTACTATTTCCATGCCCACCTTAACTACAAGAATTGATGCATTGACAATCCTCTTTTGTTGTTCTCGCTCTTCATTAGGAGTTACAGCCGAATCCGGCAATTATGGTTTTATTGGACAAGCAGTTGTCGTAAGAAAATGTCTTAACTCGTATGGAGAGATTTTAGAGGATGCTAGCCGATTAGACCAAGTTCATGCAATTAACTTTTCCAACATCGTCAAAGTACAATCAACTAATGTTACCCCTGTTTGTATTTCAATCGTTGAAAAGTTGTCTGTATTTAGAAATTTAGTATCGACTAAATTCCACCGTAGTCTTCCTTGTATAATTGCAGCCCCGTTTTTGAGATTTTGGAGGCTTAAGGGCGAACCTACATATTAAGGCCCTAATTAGGTCCAAGTTTTTTGAATATTTGATTTTTCGGTCTAGACCAAAAAATAAATAGTTGTTTGGTCCAAGTTTTTTGAAGTTTCAATTTTCAACCTTGACCGCGAATAATTTTTTTTTGCCTTTTACATAACTTCTATATAAAATTTAATTTTACAATATTTTTATGTACTTTTTATTATATTAATAGATATATTTTTGAATTTTTTAACTAGAATAATACAAACTTTGGCCGGTTCTCTCATAATAATACAACCTTTGGATTATTTTTGAATAATACAAACTTTACACCAAAATTCCTAGAGTAAGACAAAACCGGATGCAACCTAATAAACAGGTAAAATGGGACACTTGTCGCCATTTCATTTGTTGAAAAAAAATCCTTTTTCTTGTTTCTTCCTTCCTCCTTCCTTTCACTGCCAACACTGTGAAAACACCACCCTCCAAGCCTTCACCCCAAAAACTACCCAACCCAACCACCCCACCGCCGAAAATCACCCCCCTCCAATTTTTCACCGCCGAAAACCACCAAACCCAGCCACCCCACCCCCCGAAAACCACCACCATCCAACCCTTCACCCCCGAAAACCACCACCCTCCAACCCTTCACCCGAAAACCACCCAACCCAGCCACCCCACCACCGAAAACCACCCCCTCCAATACAAACCCTAATTTGACGAAGCACAACATTTGACGAGCATGATTAGCGAAAAATACAATAAAATCCGAAACTTACAGTGACTTTGGGACATTCATAGTTATTCGAAGCGCGGAAATTTTCTGGAACAAAGAGCAGCGCCCATGGCAGTGCCTTCGCAGCGGCGTCGAGCACTTTCTCTGATGCTGATGTGGAGGAGAGAGAAAAGACAGAAAGACAGAGAAAGAGGAAAAGCTGAAAAGAGGGAGTTCTTGGACAGAGGAAGGAAGGAAAATGTGGTAGAAAGAACACGTGGCAAAGGAAGAGTAGGGAAGTAGTTATGTGAAGAGTGAAGGGCATGGACGTCAGAATACTGTTCCTTAGGAACAGTAGCCAAACCTGTGGCTTTTTAATGGGTATGGGTATAGATAGAAATATATTTTTCAGCTTATCTAGATTTATTAGAAGTTACCTGAACTTGTTAAAGCTTACTTCAAAACATGTTGAAACTTATTAATTTATGGAAATTATATGAACTTATTGGTAAACTTATAAGACACATTAAAATGTGGTGTCCATTATGGTAGAGCCGAAATTTATATTACTAGTATAGAATCTTTAGTTAGAAGGTTAGTGAAGGATGACGAAGGAAAGTTGAAATTACTATATTTTGATAGAGCTAGGAGTGTCCTTAGGAGTATATATAGAGTGTCTTTAAATAAGCCCTTTCACTAAAACGGGATAATTATTCCAGAACTTAATTCATTTTATTCACTACTCATATAAAACACGGGATTACCAAAGAGACAGCGAAAGTTCCAGTGTTAAGTAATGTTCTCTTCAACTTTTTTTTTACTTGTTTTTAGAAATTCATGGAAAATTAAGAATAGTTCAAGAAATTTCAGAAAAATCAAAGAAAAGTTTAGAGAAGTTAAGAAAGTTTAGAAAAGTTAAATAATGTATATAAGTTCTAATTTAAATAAGTTAAAAAGAATAATCTCTTACTCCACCATCCGCTACCTTACTACTACTATTTAGGGGTGAAAGTTTGATGTACGATTTGGACTTAGGCCAAGTCCAATCCGATTAGAACAAAATTTATATTTCAATTTTTCCATTCCGAATCCAATCTAATTAGATTTTGAATCCAAACCAATCCAATTCGAATTTTCACCGATAGATTAGATCCGACTCGAAATATTCAATTTTTTAAAAATCTATTTTTCGAAGAAATAAATTAAGCATGCCGCATGAGCATCAAAATAAAGTTGTCGATAGTTGAACTAATTTGTACAAGCCCATAATTAGGCAAGAGCATCAAAATAAAGTTTTCGATAGGCACGAGTATCAAAATAAAGTTTTCGATAGTGATTAGGAAGTTAGCCAGTTAGAGTTTTAGGGGAAGGGAAAGACAACCCGACCGTTGTTTTTTTAAAAAAATAATATATTAAGCCTAATTCTAATAATACAATTCAAGACCTATCTACTATTTGGTTATTTTGGATCAAATCACCCTCTATCCGATCTGACCCGAAAATCCAATTTTTCAGAAGAATTCAATCCGAATCCAATCCATAAATAGTTTGAATCCAATCCAAATTACTAATTTAATTTGGATTGGATTGAATTTCAATTTTATCCGAATAACTTTCACCCTACTACTATTAACAAAAGAAACTGATCATTTTTATGCTTATGCGGTTATGCCTCGTTCATAAATTTTGAACTTTTTATTTGTTCGGTGGGGATCTTCAATCCCATATAGTGTCTTAGCTAATGTTCAAGTAGTTTTTATTTTTTAACCAAAAAAGTAGTTTTTATTTTTTAACCAAAAAAGTAGTTTTTATTTTGCCACCTCAACCACTTACTTAAATAAATTAGTTAAAGTAGTTTATTTTAGAGTAATGATGTGGCAACAGTAGAATAAAGTGGGACACAAGGAGTGATGATCTGACAGCATGAGTGTTATCGTTGGTTAAAAGGCTCTCTTGCCTAATCTATATATCTATATATATATCTAAAACTCAACGCAAAAACATATCACGCCGCATTTACGTATCCCCTCCCCCACGCAATGAAATGACATATTAAACAATAAAAATGTGTGTTATGTGCCTCGAAACCATGACCTCTCATTTAAGATATAAGTCAACTAATAACCAACTACTCTACAATCTCATGTTGGTATTTATGGGGAAAAATATATATTTTAAAGATTAGATAATTTTCTATTTTTAAGAGAATTAAATACAAATGTATATATTAATACTCATTAAGCTAATGTTAATAATAACATGTCCTACCCTTTTAGTAATCTTATAATAAAAAAACAAAAGCTCTTCAAATTTTTATAACCTCTGTAATTAACACTACTACACCATTTCATTGCATCAATTGTATTCTTACACATCAACCTACGTTAAAAAAATGTATTATATTTTTTTATAAGTAATTATATATATATATATATATATATATATATATATATATATATATATATATATATATATATATATATATATATATATATATATATATATATATATATATACTCTCTTGAAACCGAGGTTATATTGATGAATAATTCATGTTATAATGTACTACGTAGAAAATTTAAAAAGAACTCGAAGATCATTTAATTTCCTAAGCACAATCCAATGCCTATAACTCTTTTTTTTCCACTTTTCTCAAGTGTTTGATTTAAGACTTCAAATTCACATTGATAAATGATTAGGGGCATCGCCCGAGCCAACAACTAGTTATCTCACGAAAGCTTGATTAAGCAAATTATTATGAGGGTCTAGACTTTCTAGTTATGGCTACTATAGTACTATGCCCCTTACCAACCATTTGAACAGCTGTAATATTTTTTTTCCCGCAATATATGTTTATAATGATCCTTTACACCTTTACTACTCCAATATCTGTACATAAAGGTCCCTGCTTAAGTTTTCTCACGACAACATTTACATCTATAGGAGTCAGGATTAGGGGTGATAATGAGTCTGACCTGTTCGCGAACAGTTCGGGATCGGCTCGGTCAAAGCTCAGTTAAAACTCGGCTCGTGGTGGCTCGACTCGAAAGCTCGTGAACAGACTCGATTATACTTTTATATAGAAAAATATATAAATTAATATATTAACCTAGATATCACACAATAATAAGTTAATAGTTTCATTGCCTAAAAGAAAACCTATAAATCTCAAATATTAAAAAAAAGGAAAAACAAAGAAAACATGTAAAAACTAGGGGTGATAATGAGTCAAGCCTGTTCGTGAACAGTTCGAGCTCGTCTCGTTTAAATTTGGTCAAAGCTCGGCTCGAACAAAATTCGGCTGGTTAAGCTTTAAGCTCGGCTCGAATTGTTCACGAACAGGTACTTATCACCTCGATGTAATAATATGACAACTAAATCAGATAAATAGTAAAATTTTCCATGATTAACCAAAATGAAATTCCCATGAATTTCCTACAAAGACTGCAATCACTGCATCAATATCCAAGTTCAAAATAAAACCATTTTCTCACCTTTTGGATAAATTCTATTCAAATGAAAGATATTGAATTACTTTTTCCTAGCCTAGTGGTTAGGTAATCATTTCAAATTAAGGGGATATCGTATATTTTAGAGGAATACTACCAGAAGTTGATGATGTGACTAAATATTTATTTAATTGTTAAGCTATGGTAAAAAAGGGATAAAACAACACAACTAGTCATATGATTTATAAGTCTAAGCAGACAATAATCTAATATGATTAAGTAATCGATGTCTTAAATGCCAACTGCTAGTCTGCTACTTTAATTGACGCGTGGACGAAAGTTTCCGTGAGCTTGAGCGGTTGAGCCTACATACCAAATAGTCCAAATTGTGGAAAATTAAAGTTGATACCTTCTTTATTAGCAAAATGGATTAAGAATAATCATTTTCAGTCATCCAGGTTATACTTACCCCATTTATTTTACATATAGTATTTTGAATTTTACACTTTTAAATGCAAAAATTTGTGTAATCTTTCATACTCCTAATAGAAAAATGGTAGTTTTAAAATACCGTAACACTTGATTTTTTAGCTTGACAAAGCACAAATACTTACTGAGTGAAAATATAGATTTTGATTAAGCTGATGAAGTTTGTGTAGAGAGAGAAAGAATAGAAGAGAAAGAATTACTCATTAACAGAAATGAAAGTTTTAGAAAGAATAAGCTGAAAACCAGCTTATATACAACTCTTTCTAACAAACTTCTAACAACCTACTAACAAACTACTAACTGTTTTATAACTCACTGACTTTATTACAATAAAAATAAAATAACTCTTATACTCCCCCTTCAAGCTGGACCTTTGAAAGAAGTTCAAGCTTGGCACATAATAGATGATGCTGAGTAGAACCAAGAGGCTTGGTAAGTAAATCACAATGATTTGCACTTGAGACATGAGCGGTTTGTAGAAAACCTTCTTCTACTTGTTCTCTAACGTAATGCATGTCTCTCTTCAAATGTTTTGTTTTCTCATGAAACATGGGATTTTGAGCTAAATGCTCAGCATATGTATTGTCACAATACAAAGTGATAGGTAAAACAACATCTACTTGTAAGTCTTCCAACAACCCTTGAATCCAAACTAGCTAACTAGTTGTTGCTGACATACTTCTGTATTCAGCCTCAGCAGAGGATTTGCTGACACTTGGTTGTTTCTTGGTTTTCCAAGAGATCAAATTAGAACCCAAAAAGACAGCATAAGCACTAAGAGACCTGCTGCTGAACTGGCAGGAGCTCCAATCTGAATCACTATAAGCAATGACCTTGAAGTATGTATTAGAAGCATACCATAGACCATGATCTTGAGTACCCTTTAAGTATCTAACCAGATGCAAAGCTGCTCTAAGGTGAGGAACTCTAGGAGAATGCATGAATTGACTCAGATGTTGTACATAATATGATAGATCAGGTCTGGTGATACCTAAGTATAAAAGACTTCCTACCAATCTTCTGTAAATATCTGGTTTTGTAAGTAATTCACCAGTGTCAATAGACAACTTCAGACCACAAGCTAATGGAGCAGGAGCAGCAAGACAATCCATCATACCAGCATCTGATACAATGTCTCTAATGTATTTATTTTGTGACAAAAATACACCTTTGTCATTTCTGTGCACTTCTATACCAAGGAAATATGTGAGATTTCCAAGATCCTTGATAGTGAAAGCCTTATCCAAGGCTGTTTTAACATCTTTAATATGAGAATAAGATGTTCCAGTGACCAAGATATCATCCACATATACCAAAACAACCAAAAATTCACCATTAGGAGTCCTTGTGAACAATGAATAATCCTGTTTAGACTGAACAAAATTAAGTTCTCTTAGAAATTTACTGAGCTCTTTATTCCATTGTATGCAGGCTTGTTTTAGGCCATAAAGTGACCTTTTTCATTTGCATACTTCCCCTGGTGTAGCTTTAGTGTAACCAACAGGTGGTAGCATGTAAACTTCCTCATCTAAAAAACCATGCAGAGTTGCATTGTTTACATCCAACTCATCTAAAAAACCATGCAGAGTTGCATTGTTTACATCCAATTGGTACAAAGACCGATTCCTAGCTGCAGCAAGAGCAATAACTGTCCTCACAGTAGCTAATTTAGCTACAGGTGAAAAAGTTTGATTAAAATCCTCACCTTCCACTTGTTGATAGCCAGTAGCAACCAGTCTAGCCTTGTGCCTTTCAATTGAACCATCTGGATTCAGTTTAGTCTTATAAACCCACTTGGAACCTCTAACCTTTTTCCCTTTAGGCAAAACAGTTAACTCCCAAGTGTCATTGCTTTCAAGGGCTTGCAACTCCTTGTCCATAGCCTGAACCCAGCTTGGATCTAGTCTTGCTTGATTATAATGTTTAGGTTCAGTAGCATGAGAAGAAGATGTGTTAACATCAAAAGATAAGGAATGAGAATCTGATGCAGGGATAACATCTTTGTGAGGTATATAACCAACCACAAAATCTCGAAAATGAGTAGTAGGTATAATCTGTCTAGTAGATCTTCTGAGATGTGGAACAGGATTTGTGTTTGGATGAATAGAAGAAAAATGTGAATCAGAAGGAATTGATTCAAAAGATGTGTGAATCGAATGAACAGGTGAAGTATTATGAACTGTATTATGAGAAGTAACAGGTGAAATAGAGGAAAAAGTGTCTGTAACTAAAGGATCAATAGGTTGATTTTGATCAACAGGCTGATTTTGTGTGTTTACAGAAAGAAAATCATCTGACTCAGAATCAAAATGAACCAGATTAATTAGGAAGCTTTGTATGTGAATTGGAGTGAGAAACATTGTTGGATATATATTTTGTATGGAAAAACAGTTTCAAAGAAAACTACATCTCTGGAAACAAATGTTGTATGAGTGTCTAAATCATAAAGTTTGAAAGCTTTCTGGCCAAAAGGATATCCAATAAAGATACACCTTCTAACTCTACTATCAAACTTATCTTTTTTAATATGCATATTATAAGCAAAACAAAGTGAACCAAAAACTCTTAGTTCAGAATATGTAGGAGGTTTAAAAGTACCTCATATGGAGTCTTCCACTTAAGAACTTTAGTAGGAGTTTTGTTGATCAAGCAGGTAGTAGTAAGCAAACAATCTCCCCAAAATTTCTTTGGCAAACAAGCATGAAATCTCAAAGCTCTGGCAACTTCTAATAAATGCTTTTGTTTCCTTTATATTCTCCTATTTTGTTGGGGAACATGAGGAACACTTTTCTGATTTAAGATGCCTTTACTAGCAAAAATTTCTACGCATGATTCTTTAATCAACTCTGTGCCATTATCAGATCTAATATACTTCACCCTTGTATTAAACTGATTTTCCACCATGGCAAGGAAATGACTGACAATTTTCTCTACTTGAAGCTTATTATGCAGTAGATATGTCCATGTGACCCTACTATGATCATCAAGTATAGTTAAGAGATATGAACCACCATTCAATGCTTTAACTTTGTAAGGACCCCATAGGTCAATGTGGATCAAATCAAAACAAGTTGTAGCTCTACTAGAACTTGCTGAAAATAATGGAAGTTTATGTTGTTTAGAGCAGTATCAAACTCCACAATTGTATTCTTGTAAACCAGTACAATCACAATCAGGAACAAACTTCATTTTAGATAATGAAGGATGTCCTAACCTAGCGTGAATTAGATCCAACTTACTCCTAGGATCAATTTTATTCTGTGCAACACTGGTGGCAGTTTTATTTGGCAAAGTGGAAATATTTACATCATCTATGTTTTCCACTGTATTATTACAACCAGTTGAAACTTCAAGATTACCAATACTACCTGCACATTTACTTGAGTCTTGCAAATCATGGTTGACAAAGTAGTATAATCCACAGCTCTTCTTACCAGCACCCAAAATCACAGAATTAGAAAGGTCCTGAAAATAGCAATCATTTTCAGTGAAAATAACCTTGATGTGATTGTGCTTCATCAATTTCCCAATTGACAACAAATTGTGCTTAAATCCTTTTACCAACATATTATCAATCAAGGTTAAATGTTGACTTAAAACAACATCACCAATCATGTCAACATTCTTGAAACTGCCATCAGGTAAACCTACTTTGATAGGTTTATTTAGAGCTCTCATATTGATCATCATGTTTGCATCATAAGTCATGTGATCACATGCTCCTGAGTCTATAATCCATAGACTATTATCACTATATGTACTCACAGTACAATTAAGTGAATGAGAGAAAGTACCTGTAAAATTTGCATAGGAGCAACTGGCACCAGTATCACCAGGTTGACTGTGTTTGCCTTTCATTGCCCTCATAACTTCTTGGCATATTGCATTGAGCATCTCAGAACTCACATTTCCAACAGCATGATCATTACTTCCTTCATCCAGAGGATTGTCATCAGCATTATCTTCATGAGAATGAACATTAGCAGCCAATCTTCCACCATGATTTCCTTTTGCAGTAGCCTTTACATCATTATACCACTCAGGATATCCTATGATCTTGAAACATTGATCAATAGTATGTCATTTTCCCTTGCAATGAGTACAAAATTTGTTCTGTTTCTCTTTCTTCCAATCCTTCTTTCCCAGAGATAACTTCTGAAACTGTCCACTCTTAAAATTCTAAGCAACTGCCATAGCACTACTCTCAACCGCAACATTACTAACTTCCTTTTGTTTCTCTATCTGCTGAGCAATAGAGAAAACTCTATTGATTGTAGGTAATGGATCCATGGATAATACATTGGTGATAGTATTATCAAATCCACTATTCAATCCTAGCAAGAATTTCATCATCTTGTCCTCTTCTTCAAACTCAGCAATCTTTTTTCAGAAAGAAACAACTACAAGATTTAAAAACACCACAACTGCAAGTTGGAAAAACTCTTAAGTTCTTCATTTCATCCCATAGTTTCTTCAACTTTCCATAATATGACACAATTGTCATATTCTCCTGCCTTAAAGCATCAATTTCCTTCTTTAACTGAAAAATTAGTGGACCATTAGATTGTCCAAATCTTTCAGTCAATTCACACCACAATTCTCTAGCAGATTCAATGTAAGCAAAATCATCAGCCAATTCTGAGCCAATTGAACTCAAAATCCAACTAAGAACCATAAAATCTACACGTTTCCACTTAGGATAATCCTTATCACTCATTTCAGGTTTCTTAATATCTCCATTAATGAAACCTTCTTTGATCTTAGTTATCAAAGCTCTCTTAACATTTCTACTCCAGCGAGTAAAATTCAAACCAGAAAATGCAACATCAACTAAAGAAGAAGTAGGATTATCTGAATTCGAAATGAAATAAGGATCCACAGTACCTCCATTGTTAGATTGTTGTCCAGCATTAGAATTACCATCAGAAGCTTCAGGTTCTTCATTCGCCATTACAGAATTTAAAAAATCAAGCTTAAGATCAATTATAAAATCAATCGCATGAAATTTCGCAGGTTTAATTGCAAGAAATTTCACAATTTATGAACAAAATTAGTTCAAAATTGTTGAACCTCAATCTCAAACGTGAGATTCAGCTCTGATACCATATAGATTTTGATCAAGCTGATGAAGTTTGTGTAGAGAGAGAAAGAATAGAAGAGAAAGAATTACTCATTAACAGAAATGAAAGTCTTAGAAAGAATAAGCCGAAAACCAGCTTATATACAACTCTTTCTAACAAACTTCTAACAACCTACTAACAAACTACTAACTGCTTTATAACTCACTGACTTTATTACAATAAAAATAAATTAACTCTTATAGAAAAGTATAGAAAAATAATAATATTAAAAATATACATTTAGATTAATCCAACAAAAACTTGATATAGTAACATTCGTTATGTACACTTATTAAGAAAAAAGTATAGACAAGATTAGTATATAATTTATGCAGAAATCGAAATATCTTACATAATTCAATCCAGAGAAAGATTAACATCTAATGATTAAATATCTAAATATAAAATGAGAAACAAAATATGTAAGGTGTTAACCCATATGTGTGCTGGCCTATAGTTACATATTTATTAAAAACTGATAGAGAATACTATTAGGATAATATTTTCTCATTACTTTAGGATGTAATTTTCATGATTTCCTAAGTATGTTAGGACTCGGATTATTGTAACCCTATATATATTTGATCAATGAAGTCACTCCCGGATTGACTTCATCAAAGGAAAATTGGAATGCGGCCATGCAAGATGAATTTGGTGCTTTAATTTATACAGGGACTTGGGATTTGGTGCCTAGGCCTCCGGGGGTGAATATTGTCAATTGTATGTGGCTTTTCAAACATAAGTTGAAATCTAATGGTGACCTTGAAAGGCACAAAGCTCGACTTGTTTGTGATGGCAGGTCTCAGAAAATTGGTGTTGACTGTGATGAAACTTTCAGTCCAGTGGTCAAACCACAAACTATCAGGACTGTCCTCAGCTTAGCTATGGCTCACAAGTGGTCTATTCATCAACTTGACGTTAAAAATGCTTTTCTTCACGGTGATCTTCGTGAGACAGTTAATATACACCAACCTCCGGGGTTTGTTGATTCGCGCACACCTCACTATGTTTGCCGCCTGCGCAAGGCTCTATATGGCCTTAAGCAGGCCCCTCGTGCGTGGTATCAACGGTTTACTCATGTATTACACATGGGTTTTATTATCAGCAAGAGTGATAACTCTCTCTTCACTTTTCATCATGGCTCAGACACTGCATTTTTACTTTTGTATATTGATGATATTGTGTTGGTTACTTCGTCTGATGCATTGCGAGAACGGATCATTGCTCAGCTCAAAACTGAGTTCCCCGTGTCTGATTTGGGACCCTTGAGTTATAATATGGGTATTGCTGTCACCCGGACACTATCTTAGATGTTATTATCTCAGCACAAATATGCACAGGAAATTCTAGAGCGCGCAGGCATGGCTAGTTGTAAGCCCGTTGCTACTCATGTAGACACTAAGTCTAAACTTAGTGTCGATGCTGGTCCTCAGTTTCATGATCCCACCTTATATCGCAGTCTTGCAGGTGCACTACAATACCTCACCCTTACTCGTCCTGATATTTCTTATGTTATTCAGCAGGTCTGCCTGTTTATGCACGACCCTAAGACCTCTCATCATGATGCATTGAAAAGAATCATGCGCTACATTCAGGGCACTATTGATCATGGGTTACATCTATATTCTTCTTCCTCCCTGCGTCTGATAATTTATATTGATGCTGATTGGGGTGGGTGCCCTGACACAAGCCGTTCTACCTCAGGATATTGTTGTTTTTTAGGGGACAACCTTATTTCCTGGTCTTCTAAGCGTCAGACCACTCTTTCATGATCTAGCGCAGAGGCAGAATATCGAGGCGTCGCTAATGTTGTAGCTGAATCATGTTGGTTACACAATCTATTGCTAGAGTTGCATTGTCCTCTTCGTCAAGCTACACTTGTTTATTGTGATAATATCAGTGCTGTTTACTTGTCCAGCATCAGCGCACCAAACATATTGAGTTGGATATTCATTTTGTTCGGGAAAAGGTTGCTTTAGGACAAGTTCGAGTGTTACATGTGCCTACTCGGTATCAGTTTGCAGATATTTTCACCAAAGGCCTTCCCAGACATCTATTTATGAATTTTAAATCCAGTCTTAGCGTCCGTCCTCCTCCCGCTCCGACTGCGGGGGTGTGATAGAGAATAATATTAGGATAATATTTTCTCATTACTTAATTAGGATATAATTTGCATGATTTTATAATTATGTTAGGACTCGGATTATTGTAACCCTATATATATTTGATCAATGAATTCACTCCAGATTGAGGAGTTTATATTATCTAACAAAAACGTTCAATATTCTAGGATTTAAATTAAATACTTCATCCATCATATACTACCTCCGGTCTTTATTAGTTTACCCGTATTCCTTTTTGGGATGTCCCTTATTAGTTTACCCATTTCTTTGTTTCTATTTTTGGAATGGGATCACTAACTTTCCATCACACATACATTCAACTTTAACATAAAATAATAGTTTCTCTTTCTTTCTATGTCCCACAACATTGTTTCTCCTAAAACTTTGTGCAAAAGAAACGGGTAAACTAATAAAGACCGGAGAGAGTAAATTGCAATACTTATTCCTAATGCACAATTTCAACCATTAACATATCATATATAATTAAAATCTAAAATAATTGATATTCAAAAAGTAAATATCAATATAAAATTAACAAGATCTCCCATTACCATCAAAAATTATAATAAAAAGTAAGTAATTATTATGAAACAGAGAAAATATACATCTGGCCCATTTTAAAGTCTTAACTGTGCAATTGTGAATTCGTGATCATCAGTCTATTCTTTATAAGCAATTAAGCATAAAGCATTACAGAGACCAAGCAAGGCTTGGCCTAGTGGTAAAGGTTTGGCCTTATGACTTCAAGGTCATGGGATCAAACCCCACTAGGGGCTCTTTGGGGGTGAGGTTTCCCTTACCATCCCCCATCCCTCCAAGGAGTCTAACCTGCAAACTTGACTCGTTATACCTGTGCGAGGTACCAGTTCAGTAATTGACCTAGCAGTAGAGTTTGTCTCCCATGAGTCATGAATAACCTTGGAATTTTTATTTTATTTTTATAATGCGTCAAAACTTTAGTTGGTCACTTGTTTTACCAAAAATTTCATAGTACTTCTAAAAACACCTAAATTTTCTCACATCTTATATTTACGGTTTTTAAATTTGCTCATTTAAAAAAATATGTGACGAATATATAAAAATATTGTATATGCTTAAGAGCACATAGTGCTAGATAATTATGCATGACTTTACCTATCAAAAACGGATCAAACATACATTGATATTGACCAGTCAGGAGGATGCATGAGGAGCTTCATAGTTTGATTTTTAGGGATCTAGTCCGCTGTCCGCTTAACTTAATAATCCCACCATGTGACCCTGCTGCTATAGTTATAATTTCTTGCGCGTTAGGCTTGTTTATGCTCAATATGTTCCACGTGAGGAGTAGAAAATAGTAAAATACAGCCTACAAAACAGCCACAGGAGTATGAATGTATGAACTATGATGAGGAAATTATTATGCTGGTGTTTATATTCCTTTCAAAAAAATGGTGGTATATATATTTTGTAGAGAGATGATACACATACACTCGGTGTATGTGGGCACATACATCTGTGGATGTATGTGTTACTACTAAAATGTATACATTTTGTATGTGTTAGTGTGTTACTACTAAAATGTATACTGTTACTAAAAAAATTATAAACTTACAATCATTTGAACCTGTTTTGTTATTCAACGATATTTGAATTTACATAATACATAAACGATTGAAATTCTATATTTCGAATTGAATTTTATTACATGGTAGGGATGAAAATATAACATTATTTTTCTACAAACAAATTAAATAATTGAAAATGACAGGAAAATTTAGTAGAAAATCAATAGTAGAAAATCAATAGTAGAAAAATGGTGAAGATGAATAAGATGAAGATATTATATGAATAATCTACAAAAAAAAATTACAATTCTTTTTTTTAATTTTAAACAAAGGATTCATACAAATCTAAACAAAGAAAATTTCATAAAACATATTTTTTAAACAAAGATAAAGAACAAATCATTAAAAACAAAATTATCTGTCGAAATATTGTAAGTTTGTAATATTTTTAGTAATATTATATATTTTAGTGGTAACACATCCACAAGGTATAAATTTTAGTAGTAACACATACACCAGTGTATGTGTGGCCCACATACACCCAGTGTTTGTGTAGCCTAGCTTTGCGATATTTTGTAAGATGAAAGAGATTCATTTCATTCCTTAACTTGTGAGAACAAAGATAAATCCCAGAGAATATGTGTGGGAAGAATTCTAACCACAAGTCCATAACTCACTTTTGGAATTTGATAACTTTGCCAACTGTTCCAAATCCCTTCTCGTATACTGTGTGCAAATATGCATATATCACAACAGGCTACTAAAGCTTGATACATTTATCACCGGGTAGATTACTCACTAAATATAGACAATAAAAATCAACATTACGTTATACTCCACTATTTATTAATGTCTATCTTTAATGGGGGATTACCCACTGAGTAGATAAAGTTTTTTCCCGTACTACTACTGGATCTTTATCTAAAATTAATCAATATTACCTTGTTTGCACCCTTTATAATCAATGGTCAAAATGGCATATTTCATCAGTTTTGAAGAGAATGTAATACTAGCGCTATTAAGATTAAATTTTACAAATTTGAGCACACATACTCACGAGTATATTGTAAACGATATAATTGCACAATATCTTGTTACATTCATCTCAACATTTAATGTTAGGTTTTCATAAAATTATATTCTCTTTATCCCATAGTATAGTGCCTGTTTCATTTTTAGTGGGTTAAGTTTTAAAATCGTTAACCAAATATTCTCATTAAAATTTTGTAAAATGATCTTTATCTAAAATCTTGTAATTGTACAAAAAAAAACTTACTCAGGTAAATCTTGTTAGATTCGCTTCAATGTGTAGTTTCATTATATTAATTCTTAAAAATTTTTATTAATAAGAAATTGAACATATCGAAAAGAGTCCGTTTTTGAAGAGACGGTCTCACGTTAGCACTAACGTGAGACCAGCTGATGTCATACTGACATCACGCGCGTGCATCAAACCAGCACCGGAATAATTAGTTAAGCGCTTGGACCTATTAGTTATGCTAGTCTTAAATTGCTTCTGGATGAATTAGTTAAGCGGTGAAGTATATTAGTTAAGCGGTGAAGTATATTAGTTAAGCGCTGAAGTATATTAGTTATATAATAAAACCAGATTATAACGCATCTTATTTGTTCAATCACAACAATACCACATAGGTACATGTGCAAAAGGTATACTAGATTTGCAAAAAGCGAAGTATAGAAAAGAGAATTCTCTGGAGTAGTTATAAACAACGTAACCCCATGGCAATATGAAATCGAAAGAAAGTTCTACAATCTCATTCTCAAAAGTCAAGATAATGAAGATGCAAGAAAGGTAATGCGAGAAGTCTACAAGGCTACTATTGCAGCCCTGCAAGTATAATCAAAGTCTTAACTACAAAATCAATTATAGAAGAATAATACTCATCAAGTACAACTACATTGGTTATTTTAGACTCCGATCGTGCAAAAACAAATTAAAAGGAAGGAGTGTAAGGAAGAAAAGTAATTTTAAGAAGACTTAAAAACAAATTCCAAGAACCAAACTCAAATTGGTACAATTACTCCAAATGCTAGGTTGTTTTAAGTTCTTTTTTCAAGTTGTCTTCTATATTTGACATTTTAGATTTATAAAAAAAGTTATTTCTTCGTTTATATTGGAAACTAAATAATGCTCAATAGATCTTAACTAATTATAGAACAACACTAACTAATGTACTGGATATGTTAACTAAAAAATAATGTAAGTCTACATGTAGATTACCAGCTCTAAACTATTGTGCTAAAATACATAACTAATTCGCCAAAAATATTAACTAATTCCCCAAAAACATTGTCGTGAGAATTTCTGAGACGCGGTCCGCTTTTTAAAAACATATCTCTTGGATTTGGGCAGGTCTCACGTTAAGACTAACGTGAGACCGTCTTTTCCAAGAATTTGTGTATCGAAAATTTAAAGGTATATCTTGGAAATCGTTTAAAAAACAAGCAATATAATATAATATGAGATAGAAGAAGTACGAAACTGCATATGTCAAAGTAATTTATGAAGATCGTGCAAGTACATATGTTGCTTTGATTTTAGAACTGGAAAAGTATTAGAGAATCGAAATATCAAAATATATTTACAAGCATTCTTTTCAGCTCTATCGAGTCATCAGACTCATCACTGAAGCCAATAAAACCAATGCCATGTGTACCGTGAAGGGACTTGACAAAGATTAAATTGTAGTACTAAATAGAAAATTCTAAAAGTTATAATAGGTGTCAAAACTCAAAAGTGTATTAATGTTCTTCCCCTTCTTTTTTTTTTTTTTTCTTTTTTTTTTTGTAGGGTTTTTTTTCTTTATTTTTTTGATTTTTTTATAAGTAAAAAATATAGTTGTTGTGTATGTTTTTTTTTTTTTTCCCTGGTTTTTGGTTCATATTAATATTTTTTTTTTATAAATTTTTCTTAAAATATAAGAGATATTAAGAGTTAAATAATCTTTGAAAGCTGCATGAAGTGAAAAAAAAAAAGCAGAGGGAGTATAAAATAGCCTAATAGGTGTCAAAAGTGTACTAAACTACGAACTACTAGTATTATCAGCGTTCATAACGTGTTTACCATGCAGCAGATTGTACACGTTAATTCCTACTACTTATTAATAATCTCACCTATGCCTAGCAGTCTATCTGGGCGTCTAAACACTACTTTGTATTAACATCCGAACATATTTTATTATCTCGGTTTTCATATAAGCAATGAACTACAGTAATGGAGTATATCAGAACTCTGATAATCTATAATCTATAATCTTTAACAGTATCATGATGCTTGCCGATACTGTAATAGCGCAGAAGTCTATTCTATTTAGTTTCAACCCTTGCCCTCATATCTGATTCAATTCTTTTATAGAGACATGCTAACTCTCAATCCAGCAATAAAGAGCGTTTCACTATATATCTTCCCATGCTCGGGGAAGATCCAGATCAGATTAGATTAGATTAGATCAGAAAGTTCTTTAATTTATCTAAACAGATCTTAATATTTCTAATCCGATCCCGATCACAACCCTAGTAAAAATGTACATACTTTAGGTAACGAGAACATACCCTTACTCATTGATCACTATTAAATGTCGAAAATTTACGCAACCGGATAGCAGTGAATATTTAGCCAAATAACAAAAAACACACAGCTAATTACCTTTGATGTTCTATTACGGTAGATTGAAAGCAAGTCCCATTTCATTTGGGTATTTTCCCCTTACATTTGGAGACAATCCTCCTGCCTAATAACCCCCCTTTAATTTTTTTTCCACCTCAAAGCATCTTTTGCTTTACAGAACTCTCTAATGCTCACACACTCAAACCTTACAACAAATAAGGCCACCAAAAAGCATAGAGAGAAAAAAAGAGAGTATCAACTACTAGCTACCTATAAAATCAAATCTCAAAAAGGTAAAAAAATCCTTCAAAAAGGAAAAAAAATCCTACAAAAAGGAGGGGAAATATTACCCATTTCCATTTCCTTTCATTTTTGATCTTCTTCTATAGCTAGCAAGTATGATAATATGTTTACTCCGTCCCGAACACTACATAGTCGCGAGTCGGTCCGTCTCCAATATTCTACGGGAGATGCACTTCTTTTCTAGGTATCCTTCCTTAGATTAATGACAACAACACTCACGTTATCGGTGCTGTGCCTCGCTAGAGCCAACTTAGTAAGCAACATTGCAGCATCTGAACATGCTTTATCGGTGTTTCCTTCACGGGCACCAATGATCTCTTCAACCTCCGGCGTTAATGTCGTTGGTGGCACCTTTCCTTTAAGGCACATCCTCGCCACACCACACGCAGTGTCGTTGGACACCACATCCCACAACCCGTCACTTGCTAATATCAGACAATCATCGTCTGCCGTTCGGTCCGTTATTGTCACCTCTGGTTCACAGCTTACATATGGCTTCAAGTAATTATCCCCTACAACCACACACATTTTACACCACAAATAAATAAGGTGGTACACGAATGATTCAAACTCTATGATTTTAAACTTTCATAATTTAAGAATCTGACATATATAATCCAAGTATTCTTTAAGCCAAGATCGATTTAGTATAACTTTCTAAATTAAACCATGCCTTCAGAAAATTAACACTACAATAACACTCTTGAAACAAAGGGCACTTTCGTCTTTCCAACTTCAACGAGATATCATATCTTACACAATTATACTTTTTTCCCCTCGTGAAGAGGGTCTCCTAACGTTTTTCTCCTAAATACAAAAAAAAACAAAAAAAAACATAGTTCTACTCCTCACAAGATGGAGAAGCTACTTGCTTACGAAAGTGAAATCTCATCTAATTAAGTTGCCAGTTATACAATTAGCCAGTAAAAAGTTCCAACTTATTGTTTACAACCAAACATCACCTGAAAAGCATTGGAACAAAGATTAGTTACAGAACTACTCTCTAATACAATTAAACCCCATACTATAGTTAATAGTATATGCTCTCCTCACTACCTTCAATTCCGGTCGGCCAAATATCTAAAAGACAGCATCAATTTACTACATCCTTTTAGAATAACAAGCTACTTCTATCCAACAATAAATTTTAGTCCGCTAAAATTTTGTTAGATGCATCTACTGTAAGCATTTTTGTAATTTTCACTGCCGTGACATTGATAACTCTCGTCTAACCACCTAATATTGAGCTAAATAAAGTTTTTCCTTTGAAATATTGTCCATGATCCGAACAAACAAACTAAATTTATCAAAGGTACTTCCTCCGTCCTAAAATAAGTAAAACACTCCTTCCTTCCACGGGACAGCTTTTTGAAGGAATAATATAAGTTCAACAAAAAAAACTCACCAATAGCTCTTGACATGGCGAGTACTCCGAGAACCCGAGGCCCATCCCAAAATATGACCCGACCACCAGCTTCTTGGATCCGGTTCAGCTCATCCGGCCGATCCGGCTGTTACGATTTTCATCCCCATCAAAAAAATTTACGCAAAAACAACAACCAAAAAAAACTACCAAACAAAATTACAAACTACCATACCTTATGATCGGAGGAAAGCGGGAAGGCTTTGCCATTACGGCAAAGCACAGCCCGCGAATCTCCGCAATTCGCAACGACAATTTTCTCAGGACTAACGACGGCAACAACAGCGGTGGATCCCACCGCGTCGCACTCCGGCGTTTGCAATTCACACCTACAATTACCAACAACTCCTTCGTTGCTTACTATCACTTCTTTATCCATCTTACTAAAACTCCTCTCCATTGCTGATTTCCATTCTAGTTCCTCCATTATCTCCTCCTTCACCAGCTCGTGAAATCTATCTCGGCACTTCATCGCTACCTATATAATAATACAATATCATCAGTTGTTCACTCTGCAGGTCAATTGTTGTGTGACTAATGAGCGTACTTTTGTCAGTTTGCAGAATTATATAATTGATAGAATATAAAACTACTATTCATGAGACTCCAACCAGCTTAAACTTTAACGATAATACAACAATACAAGAGAGATCTTCACATCAAATAATTTTGAAATCTCAATTTTAAGAAGAAATAATTGAGGAGACAGAATGTACGTGAGAGCAGCCATGGCCGTCGTAAACACCGAAGTAATGCAAATCTGAATTATTATCCGACCGGAAAAACGAAGGATGAACTGCGACCGCATCTTCCATATCTCGTCGTCTTCCACAAACTGAAGCGACGCCGAATTTCGGAACTCCATTGATACAATTCTCATTATTATTATCAATAATCGAATCCGAAGACGATAATCCAAGGGATTTCGTACGCGATTGATGAAACGACGTCGTAGTTTCAACTTTATTTTGATCTTCATCACTACTACTACTACTCGTAATCATATCTCTCACACGAACATCAGAAACGCAATTCTCAATGCATTCACTTGAACACGACGTCGTACGAGTGATTTCTATCCTTCGACGCTTCGTTCCGTCGATAATTTCAGAATCGTCAGGCGTTGAAACTCCGGCGACGAATTTGAACCGTCTGATCTCCATCCTACGTCTCCTAGCAGCTTGAGTAGAGGAAGTTTCACATGAGCTAGAAATTACTGGATTTTTACCGTTATTTACTGCTACTTCACGGCAAATTTCCGCCATTGATGTTGTTGAAGAAAGTATACCATGGAGAGAGAATGATGAAATATTGAATATATGATGATCACTCCCTCTCTAAAATCTCAATAATCTCTCTCCTAAAAGGAGAGTCGGTACCGCTCGCCTGCTTTTTTACGTGGAAACAGAAGAAGTGAGGGAAATATTTTTTTATTTTTCTGTTGTTGGGAAGGAGATGGTCAGATGACCGAGCTGCCCAAGTTGCCCGTAAGGTGAGTAAAAATGGGTGACGTAGTACGTGGCATTGGAGGCAAAAAGTATTAGGGTCGTCTCAATTTATTTTTCGTCCATTTTCCATCCTAGGATTACGACATATTAGGTCATATTCTTTTGGATTGAACTAAATTAAAACTGTACGAGAAAAGTCGTTGAATTGAATCGAATTAAACTAAAATTATGTTGAAAATAACAGGGCTTTGGTGAAAAGAAAACAAACTTCAAAGAATCTTTACATTTTGTTATGTATTTCAAATTATTGATTTATGAAATAGACTATCTCTACTACATCCATTCTTTGTTTGATTGCAACATTTGGGTTTTGTCACTTGTCGAGATATAATACTGACCATTAAAATTGTAACTTATTATTTGTTAAAATTATGCAAATGAGATATTTAAAACATATATATTGAGAATTTTCAAATAAGATCACATCACATATAAATTATTATAGAAAAGGGTGAATTATGAATAGTGGAAAAATCAAAATGTTGTAATTAAAAAAGAGTAGAGAAAATATATGATTCAAGGAAATGGAGAGGATCGTGACTCGACAGGAAAAGGGACCCCGGAATCTGAACCGTCGGATGAGTCGTTTTCGTAATGAAAAAAATGGAACACGTGTGATGGCGGGGATATTGTAGTAAAAGGACGTGAAAGCGTGGACCAATGAGAGTTAAACAACAGAAGACGTGGTGGACCATCCTTGTGTGATACGTTTCATGGTGTTGTGTGGTCCATTGAGAAGAAGAGAGGGGTAAACCGTAAACTCAACTCAAAAGAGGAAGAAATTCCGAAACAAGCGGTGTTTTGTTTCGAAATGTTTTCTTTTTTGTTTGAAAGGCCAGACACGTGTCGTTATTGTTAAATGGATGGAACATATGTTGAAACTATTACACGTTTGTGTTGTGTTGTGTTGTATAGACTATTATGTTTCATCTAGCTACGTTTTTTACTTGGGAAGTTTTAAGTTGTAGTGTGACCTTCTATTGAGAAAATTTCACAAGATAATAATGTATACTTGTATGATTGTATCAATGTATCATGTATGAAATTATATAGTAAATAGTTATCAGGTGATAACATAGATTTGGAATCAAATATTCTTTATCAACTCATTGCTCTTTAATTACTTAACAACTGGCTATTCTATAAAGTTGACAAATGAAGAAATATGTTTAGAGTATAAAATTTATAAAAAGGCTTAGTTGAGACCGTCTCAGTTACTGAAAAGAGTTTGTGCCAAGTTTAGTTTGCATATATTTATTGTCAATTTATACAATTATACGTATTTGTTATCAATTTATATATATTTCAGTTTATAGATATTTCATATCAGTTTTTTTAGTTTATATTAGTTTAAGAATATTTCACACCAGTTACAAATATTTGTTATCAGTTTAAACAAGTTTATGTATAAACTTATAAACTAATCGGTAATATCTATGGACTGATAATAAATATACATAAATTAATGACTATTTTGCGTAAACTAATAACAAAACATATATCTACTGAAATGGAGGAATTGTACGTCATAGTCTCATAGAGGTCATTTGCCATTTCGAAAATTGTACGTTATATATTATTGGATATTGCATAAACTTGATAAATTGATAATGTAGCTTGATTTGTTACCAATTATATAATTATATAGTACATCAATTATCAATGGTTGGTAGTAGGGGTGATAATGAGCTTGGCCTGTTCGCGAACAATTCGGGATCGGCTCGGACAAACTCGGCTCATGTATGGTGGCTCAGCTCGGATTCGGACTCGGCTCGAGACTTTTAACGAGCTGATCTAGGCAAAGCTCGGCTCGGATGCTCGTGAACAGGCTCGATTATACTTTTATATAGATAATAATATATTTATATATATATATATACATAAATATATTAACCTAGATATCACACATTAATAAGTTAATAGTTTCGTTGTCTAAAAGAAAACCTATAAATCTCAAATATTGAAAAAGGAAAAACAAAGAAAACATGTAAAAACTAGGGGTGATATAGAGTGCCCTATTCGTGAACAGATTCGATGGCCAAGCAAAGTTCGACTCGTTAAGGCCGAGCTCGGCCGAGCTCGAATAAACTTAAATGAACACAAGTCGAGCAGACCATAGTTCGGGCTCGGCTCGATCGATAAGCATCCCCTAGTTCATTGTCATAGCTCCTTTGGCCATGATTGAGTCTAGCCAAAAGGACAGGCAGGTGGCATGTGGAGAGTAATATTTTTATTTTAATACTCCCCCAAATTCTCTACTTGTGACTCAATTTGAACTCAAAAGAAATGTGTAAAATAAAAAAGAGTACCTTCAACTACATGACCAACTTATATTATACACTAGGTAATACAAATATTAAATTTACTAATCTAGATATTATTTAAACGGAAGATCTTCTGGTGTGTTGTCTACACTCTACAGTAGTCTACCCATAAATCAAAGATAAAATAAAGCATTTTGAAGTATAGTGTACTTTAAGAGTAAAAACTATACAAGTATATTTACACATAGAAACACCCAAAATAAATTATCTTCTTTCTTGTTTAGAGAGTAAGGAAATAACTTCTTGTATAGCTCCCCTAAATATGAAAAAGAATTTATATTTTGTATTACGGAAATTTAGAAGAGATAATAGTCTATCAATAACTTAAATCTTTTAAAGTTACTAAAAAGATATAGAAAAATTTAAATATCTATACAATTTTTCGTTATATAATTATAAATGATTAAAAACATCTAACTAGAGTGTTACACTCAAGATCAGCTCTTTAAAAATCAATCACCTCTTTTAGGAAGGCCTCAGGCCAACATTAAGAAACAACCTTAATAATATGTTAATTAATACTCTATCCGGTTCCTAAAGATCCTTCATCTTTTACTTTTCACGCATGTCAATGCAATACTTTGGACACTAATATATCTAATATGTATTTGCAAAAATTATAAAATGTAGATATTTATTAAATACATTTTGAGACGAATCTAACAAGATCCTACACGACTATATTTTTCCTTACGTATAAGTCACAAAGAACGATCAAAGTGAAACTTGTGAATAGTGAGAAATGTCAAAGAGGGAGGATCTTTCGGAACCGAAGGTAGTAAGAGTAAATAAGAGATACATAATATATAATTTTCTTTAGGGTGTGCCTAAAAAAAATTCCTAAGCTAGAAAGGAAATTGAAATTTGAATTCAAATATCTAAGTTAAGAGGATACAATAATGCAATACATGAAGAAGGGATCTTCTTTAAAATAATCTTCTAGAAACAGAAGAAGAGACTTTATAGAAGAAACCCGTCTAAAAAAGAAAAAGACTTTAATACAAGGAAGTATTTGCTTTCTTTTTAGTTTGTCTAATTGTCTGTAGGGTTGAGTAAGGTGTGCATGTGGTCCAATTAAATAGGTGAACGTATATAGCATGGAAATTTTAAGGAGTTGATAACGACATTATATGGGCCCCGCGTCGTCTTCATGGGTTGACGCCTTATATTTTCATGGAAATTATTGTAGGGAGTATTTGTAAGCTTTTTCATTTTTCTTTTTTGCATCCTCATTTATTTTGCCACGTGGTTGTTTTAATCCAAAGTTGAAATTGTAGACCATATTTGTCACTTTAAGTATCTTGTTAAAATTTTTAGTATACTAGGTAGCCTCTATTATAATTTCATTTTCTTATAATCACACTATTTGACTTTTCTAAAAAAAAATAAAAAATCAAATTTCGTGATTTTTAAAATCATATAATAAAAAATAATAATCATCCAACATTTTGTAAATTCGTGTCAATGTGACTATGGTGTATTTCTATAATAGGTTTTTTTATAAGTTGCATTTATACATAATCAAAGACAAAAAAAGTCAATTGTGATTTGTTAAAGACAGAAAAATTCAAGCAGTTTAGCATAAGACCAAAGTTATCAGGATCGGGATCCTACTTTGGATCGTAAGGGTTGGTAGGATCGAATCGTAGGATCATAAGATCCTACAATATATAGGGTAATTAGTGGCAATTATGCTATAACATGGTCAAAAGACTCATACGCATGTTAGAACTTTTCACACATTAATAATGACGTTTTTCATTCTCAAATGGTAATAGTAGTTCAATACTCTAAGATTGAAGTAACATGTGACCAAAAGCTAATAGGAGAAAATACTTTCAATCTATTTCCAATATCAACAAACAATGCATCAGTTGCTTGATTAAAGGCCCAGTTTAGAAGAGACCCAGGCCACAACCTGGGCTCTGATACCATGTTAATTTTCATATTATATGAAATGGGTCCAGGTAACCCAATAAGGAGGAGGAGTTTAGCCAAACTTACAAGCTAAGCCTCAACGAGGTTCCATCCTGAACCATCGGTGATAGGAGGAAAGAACTCCAAGGCTTATAAAGTAGTTTAGTATCTCATCTTTTCTCCAATGTGGAACACTCACATGTGCTCATCAATGGAATTCAACATTCCCCAATATAAGTTCCACTAATTTTAGACTTTCAGTGAGTGATTTTAATGAACGATAGCTAGGTGCCTAGGTGGAAACTCGGACATATCAATATATAACATGGTCAAATTCTATATTATCAAGCATGTAATTATGTAAAAGGAATAATAGTTACATAAAAAACTCTTATCAATAATTAACATTTTAGCTAGTAATGTAATCAGTACTTCTAAAAGAATGATAATTTAAAGGCATGATTCTCATTGCTTTACATACATCAGTATTCAACATGGGATGCAAATCATGCAATAGTTTCGCAGGTGGTAACTGACCTAATTCCCTCACTTCCACGTGTCAAATTTCAAACTTAACATGGCACGCACAATATGTAATAGCTAATCTACTCTTGTAGTCTTGTTATATTTCAAATTCACAATTCACAATTCACACACTCGGGAAAGGGTGAAGGGTGCATGACAAATTGACAACAACTTTTCATATGCAACTTGTTACACGTTACACATACACCTGAATATAAGGTAGCTCTAATACGTCAAGTGTATGGTCGGTTATAATGCTTTTTATTAACGGGTAATATACCAATTAAAAACTAATCAGACCATACTATGCATTTTATGCAATAATTCCCGAAACATGCATGACCACAAGTCCACAATCTTCAGAGATTTACATTAAAAGAAAAGGCACACACAAAATCATATTTCATTCTTTCCATAAAACTACTTTTCATTCTTCATGTCTATTCAATAAAAGCTACTCATATACTCTCTCGATTTCTTTTTACCTACAACAGTTTGATTATCACACAAGCTAATGCATAACTTCAACCATTAATATTTTTTATTACCCGACAATTAAAAATTATAAAAATTAGAAATTTGAATAATACACATTGAGACAAATCTAACAAAATCTCATATGAATATATTTTTCCTCAACTATAAATCACTAAAGATAAACTAAGTAGAGTTTGTGAATAGTGTAAAAATCAAACCATTACAAGTAAAAAGAAACCAATAAAGTATATATTGAAGGATTTTGTCCTCGATCAAGTGTAACAAACTAAATGTATATGGACAAATTATAAAGATAATATATTCAATAATATTAGGTGACCGCAACGTTTTGCTAGAAGCTAATTGCGGTTGGTTAGACTAGTATATTTAGGCCAACTACTAATATGTATTGGGTCCTATGAGGTCACACAATGTGACAACCCTTGGATATTACCCAAATCCATTTGTGAAATGGGTTGGGCGGTTTTTATAATTGATGGAAGAGTTGTAACTCATGAGTTTATTAGGCTCATAATGTATGACATTATGAGGCAAAATAAAGCCTCATGAATCATCTCTTTGTAACCACCCTATATAATCATATGGGGGTTACAAAGGAGATGTGTGTACATCACTTTTGGTAAGAGAAAATCTGATTTTCTTTTGCTCTCCTCTTTCCCATTCATTTGGCCATCATACACCTCAAAAGCAAGAGGATTCTTCACTCTTCCGTACTAGCATACGTGGTGATCTAAGGGTTGTTCGTGGACCAACACTAGAGGAACGACGATTGACGTTCTAAAGGATCTCTACTAGAAGGCTTGTGGTGAAAGTGGAATTCACGCATCAAGAGGTATATTCTACACTCTTTATAGATTCATGTTAATTTATGCAAAGATCTTGGTGTTAGATGTTTGAGTATGTGATACTCGTTTTCCGCATTAAGCATCTAAATTCCTACAGTGGTATCAGTTAGCCTATTGCATAGATTAATGTGATCATGTTGATGCATGTTTTCCTTTATTTTAATTCATTTAGGTTAGGGTATTAGCATGAGGATATTGTTTGCATGATTAAAATTGGATTTTAATCTAGTGGGAGTATAAAAGTTGTTTATACATTTTCGATACATATATATATACATATATAATTGTTATATTATTTCATGTTTTAGTTAAGTTGTTAATTAGAATATGATGTATATATATATGTATGATTCATGATTTGCATGCTTTGAAGTTTTTTTTTTATGCTTAATTTGATTATGTATAATTTCATGGCATGAATTCTTGAATTTGAGGCCAAGTATGATTTAGTTATGCATAAAAGTGTTTTAGTGTATAAAGAAAATCATACGTATTTCGATTAAAATTGCTTGAATTGAAATCGGAAAAGTGGAAGCAGTGAGCTTCTCGCGAGTCGCGACTCACATCGCGAGTCGCGACCATGGTCGCGAGTCGCGACCTAGCTCGCGAGTCACGAGAGGTGGTCTGCCTCTTCGGCTCATCTCTCCTTCAACGGATAAAAACTTTAAGATCCGTTTATCCCTTAATGCATATTAATGAGTTATTATGCATGGTATCCTATGTTAATACTTAAATGAATTAAAATTATGATGGGAGTTTCATTTTGTGACATTTAATTTTATGTTAGGATGTTAGTTTTAATAAGTTGATTAATTCTTACATGCAATGCTTTTATGTTTTAATATGATTAAAATATATGTGGTACCTTAAAGTGCTTATGTATTTTTCTTTAAATTTAATAGTTGATTAAATTTGTTAGATTAATATTTTAAAGCCCTTGGGAGATAAATTCTAATATGATTGAATTTGTCTAGAGGTACTAACCATTTAATTTAATATGAGATTAAATTTGGTTGATGTTATTATGTTTTAAAGTTGTTGAAGCATAATAATTTATTTTAATAATTGATTAAAATGCATTTTATATATATATGATATTATGGATGCATGCGGTGACTAGTATGGCCCAAACTTGGATAGAAAATACGATCTGCGTATCGTTAATGTATTTTTGTAATTTAAATACGATCTATGCATCGTTGGTATTTTTGTAATATTAGTTTAAATTTCAAAAATTATTCAAGTTGAAGTGATTCAAGGATGGAGATCCGATGTTTTTCATTTCCATGAAGCACAAGGATGGGGATTCAAGGTGGTTCAAGGATGGAGGCCTTAAAGAGTAGTCTTTAGGGTTAGGGGCCATACTAGGATCACATTTCATTTTATGCATTTAAATATTGCTTTTGAATGCTGTCTAAGTTTTATTATGCATGTGATTTATTTTTGCAAAGAGTTCACTAGTAATTAAATCACATAATAATCTACTTAGGTCCCTAAAGCTAATATTGGGTAATTGCTTTTCCAAATAAACATCTACTAAAATCTTGATCGTTAGTAATAGGTTCTGCCAAAGCAGAGTGTTACTTCCAATCTTGGGCTAAGTAGAGTAAATTTCCAAAATTTGCATGTTTATTTTGGTTTGGCCCAACAAAATCATCAAAACGATTTTGGATTTTGAAGCAAAGGGTTGGGTTTTTGTGTTTGGGTGACAAGTTCTGTCTAGGATTAGGAAGGCTTTCCCCAACGTTGTGGGTAACTTCCTTAACTGGGAACTTTCATCACCTTAACAATCACCCATCAACTAAGAATTACAATTGTTGTAATTAGTAAAAGAGTTTACTTACCTTTTAAATTTGGTTTTAAGTTGAGGCCAAAGTCCACTTATAAATCATGTTTGATAGGATCTTAGAATCACTTGATTCAAAAGGGACACATTTAAAATTGGTCAAGTGCATAGCTTTTATTTTAAAGTGTTTAAAATTTGTTAAAAGCTATTATGATAAAGCATACTCATTACTTTTGCATCTTCTATGTAGATATCATGTCTGGTAACAACAATAATTCACCTTTTAACTTACGTTCGATCCTTGAAAAGGATAAGTTGAACGGGAACAACTTCCTTGATTGGGAAAGGAATCTGAGAATTGTTCTTAGATCCGAAGGTCGAGAGGATGTTCTTGAAACCCCGATTCCGGTTTTAACGACCACCTCTACTGAAGCCGAAAAGGCGGCCCATAAGGCCATTGCAGAAAGGTCGGTAATTGTTACTTGCCTTATGCTCGCGGCTATGGAACCAAGCCTGCAAAAGAGGTTTGCAAGCATGGATGCCTGCAGTATTATCCGACAGTTGAAAACCATGTTTCAGCAGCAAGCTCGGATAGAGAGGTATGAAACTCACAAGGCTATTCTTGAGTGTGCGTTAGTCGAAGGCAAGCCAGTCGCCACTCATGTCTTTGAAATGATTGGTTATTTCGAGACAATGGAGAGGTTGGGCTTTCCTTATAGCCAAGAGTTAAGCTACGACATCATACTACACTCACTTCATGAAGGCTTCAACCACTTTAGGTTGAACTTCAATATGAATGGGGTGTCGAAAACCCTTGCTGAGTTACATGGGATGCTCATGACTGCCGAGCAAAATATCTTTGTTGCACCTAAGAAGGAAGTTCTTATGGTTCAAAAAGGGAAGGGTTTTAAGAAGGAATGGGCTGGCAAGAAAAAGCAAGACAAGGGCAAGCAAGTTGCCGCTAAGATCGCTGGCGATAAGCCACGAGCAAAGGCAAAGCCAAAGGTGGCCGCAAATGCCAAGTGCTTCCATTGTGGTCAAATTGGCCATTGGAGGCGTAATCGCCCGAAGTATCTCGAATGATAAGAAGTCCGGGGCTTCTTCTTCAAGTATCTATGTCATTGACATTAATTTAGCAACATCTACTTCTTGGGTATTTGATACCTGGTTGTGTTTCTCACATTACTTCGAATGTGCGGGGACTAAGAAGGAGTAGAACCTTGGCTAAAGGGGGAGGTAGAACCGCACGTTGGAAATGGTGCAAGGGTTGCGGCCGTTGCGGTTGGGACTTATAGTCTACCTTTGCCTTCGGTTTAATATTAGAGCTTAATAAGCGTTATTATGTTCCCGCTATTACCAAAAACATTATTTCTATTCCTGTTTTGGATAATGAAGGGTTTTCATTTACAATTGAGAAAGGTTGTTTCTCTGTTTATTTGAATTCAATGTTTTATGCCATTACTAAAAGATCTAATGGTCTATATTTCTTAGAGTTAGACAAAGATGTCCTTAACATAGACAAGAAAAACATAGATCAAGCGATACTAATCCTACTTACTTATGGCATTGTCGTTTAGGACATATAAACGCGAAACGCATTCGAAGTTACATAAAGATGGACTTCTAACATCTTTTGACTTTGAGCCATTTGATGTATGTGAATCATGTTTAATGGGTAAAATGACAAAGTCACCTTTTACTGGAAAGGGTGAAAGGGCCAGTGATCTATTGGGTCTAATACATAGTGATGTGTGTGGACCAATGAGCACAAAAGCTAGGGGAGGGTTTGGGTACTTCATTACTTTTACTGATGATTTAAGTAGATATGGATATGTCTATTTAATGAAGCATAAGTCGGAATCGTTTGAAAAATTCAAAGAATTCCAGAATGAAGTCCAAAGCCAGCTTGGCAAAACAATTAAAGCACTACGATCCGATCGTGGTGGTGAATATTTGAGCCAAGAGTTTAGTGATCATTTGAAGAGTTGTGGAATTCTTTCCCAACTTACTCCACCTGGAACACCTCAGTTGAATGGTGTGTCCGAAAGGAGGAACCGAACTCTACTTGATATGGTTCGGTCTATGATGAGTTTTGCTGATCTTCCCATCTCTTTTTGGGGATATGCTCTCGAAACTGCTACTTTCACACTTAATAGAACTCCATCAAAGGCAGTAGAAAAAACACCATATGAGATGTGGAGTGGAAAAACTCCAAGTTTGTCTTTTCTACGGATTTGGGGTTGTGAGGTTTATGTAAAACGTTTACTTTCAGATAAACTCGCCTCTAAATCAGATAAGTGTTTCTTTGTGGGTTATCCCAAAGAGACCAAGGGCTATTACTTCTACCATCGGACTGAGGGCAAAGTGTTTGTTGCTCGTCGTGGTGTCTTTTTGGAAAAAGATTTTATTTCCAAAAAGGCAAGTGGGAGTAATATATTTCTCGAAGAGGTTCGAGAAAAGCAACAAATGGACATAGTTCAACCTATGTTAGAGTCAGAAGCACAAGTGCCAGCTGTGGTGCTTGAAGTAATTCCTCCTTTAGAGGAATCTTCTCCCATAACTGACCAAGTGTTGGAGGACGTGCATCCTGTACACGAACCTCCTACTGTCCCACTCGAATCTAATTCGTGCGAAAATTCTCAAATTGTTGAGAAGAAAATTTCTCCTGTTGCAGTCCCTCGTAGGACTAGTAGATCAAGAATACCAAACAAGAAGTTTGTTGATTTCTTGTTAACCGAAAGTTCTGAGATAATGATCTTAGAATTTGAGGAACCTACTACCTACAAGCAAGCTTTGATGAGTAAAGACTCCGAAAAATGGCTTGAGGCCATGAGGTCCGAAATGGCATCTATGTCTGAAAATCAAGTATGGGACTTGATGGATTTGCCCGATGGGGTTACACCTATTGGTTGCAAATGGGTTTTCAAAATGAAAACAGACAAGGATGGTAACATTCAGGTTTACAAAGCAAGATTGGTTGCAAAAGGGTTCAAGCAAGTTCATGGTATAGACTATGACGAAACCTTTTCACCAGTAGCAATGCTTAAATCCATTCGGATACTCCTAGCGATTGCTGCCTTCTATGATTATGAGATTTACAAATGGATGTTAAAACCGCTTTCTTGAATGGGTTCTTGAAAGAGGATGTGTATATGACACAACCGGAAGGTTTTGTGGATCCAGAATATCCTAGGAGGGTATGTAAGCTTCAAAAGTCCATTTATGGATTGAAGCAAGCATCCCGGAGTTGGAATCTTCGTTTTGATGAGGCAATCAAACTGTTTGGTTTTATCAAAAACGGAGAAGAGTCTTGTGTTTACAAGAAGGAAAGTGGGAGTAACATAATCTTCTTGGTCTTATATGTAGATGACATACTTCTCATAGGAAACGACATTCACATGCTTGAGTCAGTCAAGGAATGGTTGAAGAGTTGTTTTTCTATGAAAGACCTTGGAAACGCTGAGTACATTTTGGGGATCAAGATCTATAGGGATAGGTCTAAGAGGATGATTGGACTTAGCCAAAGAACTTATATAGATAAGATCGTTACTAAGTTCAATATGGAAAACTCTAAAAGAGGTTTTCTACCCATGCAACATGGTGTTTCGCTTAGCAAGACTCAGTGTCCTTTTGGACCTGATGAGATTAAGCGAATGAGTAATGTTCCTTATGCGTCAGCTATAGGGTCCATTATGTACTCCATGATTTGTACTCGCCCAGATGTTTCATATGCCTTGAGCATGTGTAGCGATTCCAATCAAATCCAGTGTGACGCACACTGAGGTGCAACTAAGAATATCCTAAAGTACTTACGAAGGACTAAGGATAATTTCTTAGTGTATGGAGGTGAAAGTGAGTTAATTGTTGAGGGTTACACAGATGCGAGCTTCCAAACTGACAAAGATGATTTCCGATCCCAATCTGGTTTCATCTTTTGTCTAAATGGAGGGCAGGAGAGTCGGAAAAGTTCAAAGCAAAGTACCGTCGCCGATTCTACAACGAAGGCGAGTACATTCATTGCGGCGCAGATGCAAAGAAAGGAAGCCGTTTGGATGAAGAAGTTCATTCCGGAGCTAGGAGTAGTGCCTAGTGTTGGAAATGGTATTGTTTTACATTGTGATAATAATGGTGCCATAGCTCAGTCTAAGGAACCAAGATCACATCAGAGGTGTAAAGATGTACTTAGGAAGTTTCATCTCATTCGAGAAATCGTTGAGAGAAAAGATGTAATAGTTAGCAAAGTTCATACGGATAGCAATGTCGCTGATCCTTTGACTAAACCATTGCCTCAGCCTAAGCATGAGAGTCATACTAGGGCTATAGGACTTAAGCATGTAGGAGAGTGGCTTTGAGTGTGTACTATTTACTTTTAATTAGTTCACAGTTATAGTTACTCTTGTGATATGTTTGGTTATGTTTATCAATTAAAGGTTATGTTCTTATTTAATCTTGGTTTAGTATTAAATAAAACGTTCAAAGTATTTTATAACGTTTGATAGGATTGTCAAATATGTGATTTGACGAATGAAACCCTATCCAAAGGAATGGAGTTATAATTTACCTTTGTCCCTAGTTCGAATCATTAAAGTTGAACGTAAATGATTCTGTTTCATGGACTAGATTGCAAGATTGATTGATAGCGCAGTTTCATGGGCTATGGGGACATAGAGATGTCTAGTCATTTGCATAGGCGTGTATAGTTGATACACGTTGGGCAGACCTAGTGGGAGTTCTCTAAAAGGTTTATGAGAATCTCATTAATATATTTAGTGGATTCCTTAGACATGAGTATGACACTATTCTTACTTAAGGATTAGTATGTTTTTGACACTGCAAAACGTCGTGCCGTAAAAGGAGGCTATAAAAGCAGTGATCGGAACTGCTACGAATTGAGTGAGAGTTTTGGTTATACAAGACTGGATAAAGTCCTCCTAAGAGTTAGGATTGGTGTCTTGACCTCTTGAAGAGCGAACAAACTGAAAATGCATGGCCGTGCTCAAATGGATTAAGGAGTTAATAATTTGTTTCGACAGTTCGAACTCGGATTTCAAGAAACAACTTGAATATTGGTATGGTCTACATACGATGTTATCATGTCATCAAGTTAGACATTAAGCGACTTAAGGAGTTTGAAGGTTACACACTTGTTCTTAGACAAGTGGGAGATTGAAGGATTTTGTCCTCGATCAAGTGTAACAAACTAAATGTATATGGACAAATTATAAAGATAATATATTCAATAATATTAGGTGACCGCAACGTTTTGCTAGAAGCTAATTGCGGTTGGTTGGGCTAGTATATTTAGGCCAACTACTAATATGTATTGGGTCCTATGAGGTCACACAATGTGACAACCCTTGGATATTACCCAAATCCATTTGTGAAATGGGTTGGGCGGTTTTTATGATTGATGGAAGAGTTATAACTCATGAATTTATTAGGCTCATAATGTATGACATTATGAGGCAAAATAAAGCCTCATGAATCATCTCTTTGTAACCACCCTATATAATCATATGGGGGTTACAAAGGAGATGTGTGTACATTACTTTTGGTAAGAGAAAATCTGATTTTCTTTTGCTCTCCTCTTTCCCATTCATTTGGCCATCATACACCTCAAAAGCAAGAGGATTCTTCACTCTTCCGTACTAGCATACGTGGTGATCTAAGGGTTGTTCGTGGACCAACACTAGAGGAACGACGATTGACGTTCTAAAGGATCTCTACTAGAAGGCTTGTGGTGAAAGTGGAATTCACGCATCAAGAGGTATATTCTACACTCTTTATAGATTCATGTTAATTTATGCAAAGATCTTGGTGTTAGATGTTTGAGTATGTGATACTCGTTTTCCGCATTAAGCATCTAAATTCCTACATATATATGTTAGATGAAAAAGATCTACTATCTTTTTCCATATCAAATATAGTAATTTCATATCCTCTATCATATAGGTTGCTTGTTTGGTTAGTGCAGATAAAAATGGAAAGTGGAACTTCTTAGAAAGTAAAATAGTACAGAGTCGTTTACTTAGCAAAAACATGAGCTAGTTCAAGACATATTTTAACCTAACGTCAGATAATTCAAAATCTGATCCAAAAAGAACAAACAAGTATAGAGAGCTAGAGCAGAGCCGAAATCAGACAGCGCAACACTGAAACAGGAATTTCAGTTTCGTTTACGCATTACGGAGTATCATATATTTTGCTCTTTTAAAGAAGTGAATAATAACTGAAGTTTATAATAGGTGTAAGCATGAAAGCACTAAAACTTGGACTCGTGGCGTGAGTACTGATTCTTGCTTACCCACGCCACAATACTATACTGTGAATCTGTGATGCCAGGAAAATAAAAGCTGTCCTTATTTGATTTAGTAATATAACTCGGCATAACTAAAAAGCAGAAATACAGGGAGGTCCGAAAAACAGGGACTGTACATGAGAAAAAGAGGTGGGTTTTTTAGTATTCAAGAATTATTAAACCCTAGTCTCCATTGTCAATTTTGAAGGGAGCACTTTGAGTATGATGTATGTGACAACACATGTGAAAGTATCCGCATTGATAAAAGAAGAGAGATGAGTTCACTTTATAATGCAAATGGACTACTCCCCCTTATTGCCATATGGTTTTAAGGTGGAACCTCGTTTGCGTTGTGAAGTGGACTCTCTCTCCTTATGATGGGTGCGGCCCAGGCCCATATTTAACAGCTTCCATCGGATCTTACCAGTGGAAAGCCCCATTTTAAGTTCTTTTTTGTTTCTTAGGTTATAATAATGTATCTTTCGAAAGAAAGGGTTTTTCTCCTTCGAAAGACAAGGTTTTTTCGATCTCCTTCGAAAGACTGGGTTTTTTCGATCTCCTTCGAAAGACAGGGTTTTTCGAACTTCTTCGAAAGACAAGGTTTTATTTGCGTTTAATAGGGTCTCCAGTTATGCGGAGCTACGATTGATGTTTATTGATCGAATTCGGATTACGAAATCAACACAAAAATTTTCTTCCCCACAAAATTATGATGAGACGACGGATCCACTTAAAAAGTTGTATGAGACAACAAAACGAGAATATGTCGAATTGTTATATCTATGTATTTGGATTCTCAACCCTTCACCAGTTAATTCTTGTTTTATTTCGTTCAATCTGTTTTCAAAATCGTTAATTGTCAATTGTAGATGCCATATGACTTTAATTAATGAAATATAGTGTCTTTTGGGACTTCTTTCAAAAAATAAAATAAAAAATATTGCTACTTCTTTCCTAGTTAAGGGGGTTACCGCAAAAATAGTAGTAAGTCGGAGTTTGGGAGGAGTATTGCATGCAATTTTTATTATAGTTTCGAGTGTATTATTTTTTGTATACGTTCAAATGTTCATGTACAAGATGTGTGTTATATGCACCCATTTTCCATCTTATATTTTTTGTCTTGTGGATGATTTAACTAAATTAGAACTTAGAAGTAGTTTTTATGCTTGTTTTGGCTTCCAGCCTTCCAAATAGATAAATATTATTTTCTTAATTTTCTTGTTATTCCTATTGCTTGGATGCCATGTCAAATTTTCCTGTCGTCTAATAAATTTGAGCCATATATGCAAAAACATAGTGATATATGTGATATTATTTTGATTCGTATTAATGTATAATTGTATACTATTCAATTTCTTGTGATTTTTTTTAAAGGAATGAATTTTGTTAATATGTAATTAGAGTTATTCATAATGAAAACACTAAAGAAGCAAACGAAAAATAGTGTGTATCTATATAAGGATATCTGATGACCGCCAGTGGCGGATCCAGGAATTGAGTCACGTGGGTTCGGAATTTTTCGAACGTAAGAGTAAAACTAAATTAATACCTACTAAAGTTGTAGCCATAGAAAATTAAGGGGAGGGAGAAAAAGAATAGGAAATGATGACCAAAGAAGAACAAAACGGTAATTATGACAAATAAAGGGAGGATAGTTAAAAAAAGGAAAGAACAAAAAATTAACTCATTAGATTCGAACCCCCACTCCGCGACCCTTACAACAAGAACATAAACTTTTCACGTGGACTTACCGCTGAGCCGCGCTAGTATACATGCATCATCTATTATGTCTTTTGTTTTTATATTAGTGTCTTGTACTCTCGGCTATTTTCTTCCCAGTTTTTTTGGCGGATCCTTGTGGGTTCAGTTGAACCCACTGAACCCACGCTGGATCCGCCCCTAATGGCCGCTCCATGTGATGAGTTCAGGGCGGCGTCACCGACTGTAGCAGGAGTTTAGACTTCTTAGCTAAATCGTCAAAAACCAATGTTTTGATCTCTACTTGTAGAAAAATAAAAATAAAAATAAAAATAAAAGGATACAAAGTCTCGAGTTATTCTACATGTGATGCGGGATAAGGATGTAATTTATCCTTCCATTAATAAATGTGACATGTAACATTGGCAAAATAATACATAAACCAAGGAGAGAGAATAAAATACGACCCATATAGGGGTGTAAATAAAACGAGACAACTCGCGAGCTATTCGAGATCGACTTGGTCAAAACTCGACTCGAGATGTCAGTGAGTTGAGTTGAGCAACTCGATACTCGACTCGAATACCCAATTATCTATAGCAAAATACCAAATTCAATATATTTTCTACCTTGCGGTTGCTTTTAATACAAGACACTTGTAAGCTACTCGAGATCTACTCGGTCAAAAAACGACTCGGTCAAAGCTCGATCAAAACTCGACTCGAGTGAGTTCGACTCAACTCAAGCTCGACTCGAAATGCTAACGAGTCGAGTCGAGCAAGCTCAAACCGAACTTGACTCGCATCATTTACACCCTTAGACCCATATGCTTAAATAATAAAATAAAGTTTTCTTTGTATAATAATTTCAGTAAGAAAAATGCTATAAATACTACTTCTATGAAACATCCATCCCCAAAAGATGGAGCATATTATATAGCTAGATCTTAAGCAAGTGATACTACTTACTAAGGGACCACAAGTCTTAAAATGATTGTTGTTTAGGGTGCCCAGATTGTTAACCATTTGGGTCCAATGATAATAACAGCCCATTTTAAAGAATGGGAATCCAAAGAAAGCAGCCCAATGGAGAAAGACTGAGCCCAGCAGCTACTGAAAACCACCAGTACCACTTTCATGGACCACAACAGTAATATCACCTTTTTTTGTTAATAAAGTGGGATGGGCGTTGAAGTGAGATATTCTAACATTTTTTTCAAAGAGATAAGGTAAACAAATTACAATTAGGAGGTCCTTCACTTAGAAGAAACACCTAACTAATCACTTTGAAAAATCGAGAAGAGTTGTATGCTACAACTTTACAAGTATGAAGTACTGATAGAAGAATTAACAAGATGTCCTATTTTAGCTATCCGATCCGCTGCTCTATTTTTTCGCGGTAGAGGTGTTTAATTTCACAGTATTTGAAATGTTTTAGAAGTAATTTGATATCGGTGATGATATTTTGGTTTTCCATAGAGTGTTTCAATTACCACTTGTAAATTGTCGCTTTGATTAGAGTTCTTAAGATGCCTTGATTGATTGCAAATTGGAATATGTTTTTTTACAAAGATCTCAAAGAAAGTACATTATTGTGGCATAAATGTAAATTAAAGTTGAATGAGACAATTAGACTATTTAAGATTGTGATTTTGATATTAATTCTCCTAAAAAGGCATAATTAAGGGCAAACGGAAGGGTTTCTAACTTACAAGAAAACCCTTTTAGATAGGGGTGTAAGTGGATTGGACTGGATTGGACTTTGCCAAATCCAAATCCAGTCCAAAGTTTTTTGGACTCGAGAAATTGAGTCCAAGTCCGATCCCAATATTTTTTGAGTCGATCCAGGTCAGTCAGATAATTTTTTCTTAGTCCGAATCCATCAGTCGGTCAGATTATTATACTTCCTTCGTTTATTTTACATGTTACACTTTCACTTTTCACACATGCCAATGCAAAATTTTGAGGACATATATCTCTAATTTTGTATTTGTAAAAATTATAAAAACTACACATAAAAAAATACATATTAAGACGAATCTAACAAGATCCCACATGACTATATTTTTATTCACGTATAAATCACAAACGATGGTCAAAGTGAAATTTGTGAATAGTGAAAATGTCAAAATGTAACATTTTCTCATAATTGAATTTGAAAAATTAAGCTCATTATATCCATTCCAGAAGATAAGTCACATACATCTTTTATATTATATATATAAATATTAAATATATATACATTATATATAAAAATATATAATATATATATTACATATAAAAATATTTTTGGACTGGACTGGACTGGACTTATTGGACTCCAAAGGGATGAGTCCAAATCCAGTCCGAAAATATTTGGACTCGAAAATTTGAGTCCGAGTCCAGTCCAAAAAAATTCCAGTCCGGTCCGGTCCGGTCAAAGCAAGTTTGGGTGGGTGGATTGGACTCTCTGACTTTGCGATCGCCATTACACCCCTACTTTTAGATGATTATTTAACTAAGTCTTTCAACTACGAAACATCAACCGCACTTTTCCCAAAATAAAGCACAACAACAATCACAATCGAACTTATTGCTGGAACTTCCGGGGCAAGCTCGATCTTGATTCTTTAGATTATTTAAGGTTGGTGATATAGAGGGAAAATAACTTGTATTTAAAAGAAATCACCGACCATGCATATAGTTGTTTGTTTCATTCCTATGATTTTGATAGTTAGGCCAATACTACAAAAACATTCTAAGTGAATTAGGTTTGACTTACGAGCTACGAGGGTGACCTTTACTTTCATTGATTTGTTGCAATGTGAGATACGGTTGAACGACTTCTAATTTCAACGGTCTAAAATACACCATTATTACTTATGCCTGTTCTATCCAACTTATTTGAGTTAGTCTTGCGTGGACCTGTATTATTGTGGACCAAAACCACTTATTTAACATGGTGACCTTTTCAAATTTTAAGTTACAGTTACTATCAACCATAATGACTATTTTTTTTAGGAAAAATTGACAAAAATAAGCCAACCTTTGCCCGATTCGCCACATTTAAGTCAACCTTTTGAAAATCCAGAGATAATACAAGCTTTCTATCATTTAAGCCAAATTTAGGACAGATTACCTATAACTTGTTCCCAACCGGTTAAAAATATTCTGATTTTTTTTCCTTTTTTTCTTTAATTAATCTCCTCCCTCCTCCTTCTAATCTCCTCCCCCTCTCTATCCTCCTCCCACTTCATCCGGCGACATCACCACCAGTAAAGTTATCTCCTCCCTCTTTCTCTCTTCTCCTCCCACGTTCCTCCCTCTTTCTTCCTCTTTCTTCTTCATTCACCGACACCACCACCAAGCTCGCCGACGTTTCTCCCAAGCTCGCGGAGCCACACCTACCTCCCGGTGTTTTCTCTCTCCTCCTCACTGCTATTGTTGTTCGTGGGTGCTACTGTGTACCTCTGCTCTTTGTGCGCAGTCCGTCGACGTAGATGTGGCTAGTGGTTCTCTCGCTACCGCTGTTCTCCTTCCCTCCCCTCGCGCTGGTGCTGTTGCGGTGGTGTTGTAGTTGTTCCCTTGCAGCTCGTCGTGGTGGGTTGTAGTTCCTCCCACTCTTTCGTTTGTCGTTGCTGATGTGTTGTGGCGGTGGTGCCGCCGTTGCTCTGTTTTGGCCACCTCGAGTCGTAGCTCGTCGGATCAGTATATGCTTCCCCTGTTCTTCTTTCTTCCTTGCTCGCCTTTCGATGTGGCAAGGACTTAGTCGTTGCTCTGTGTTGTGGCGGTGGGGCTGGGTTAGTGGTGGTGGTGGTGGGGCTGGGTTCCGTGGTTAGCGGTGGTTGGTGGTGAGGTTGGGTTAATGGTGGTTAGTGGTGAGGTTGGGTTAATGGTGGTTAGTGGTGAGGTTGGGTTAGTGGTGTTAATTAATCATAATTAAACATTAACCTATTATTTACTTGGGTTAGCAGGTTAACTTTTAGGTCAACCTAAATTTGGCTTAAATGATGGAAAGCTTGTATTATCTTTGGATTTTCAAAAGGTTGACTTAAATGTGGCGAATCAGACAAAGGTTGGCTTATTTTTGTCAATTTTTCCTTTTTTTTTAATATAGTAACTCTTTATCACATTAGTTTATCATGATGAAATTTTCAATTTGTGACATAGTAACTTTTTTTTTCATAGTCAAACTTCATAATTTATATCTATTCATCTTTTATATATTTTTTACATATAGTGATCCTTTTTTTTTCCATAAATAACATGAATTAGCATTAGGTCCACACTAATTTAGTGTGGACCAAGTCCATATAAGTTTTTTACACTTATTTTCAGTTCAGTTCAGTTCAGTTCAATTCAGTTCAGTTACTAAATTATTATAATTACTATTAGTTATAATTTAATTCAGTTCATTTCAGTTCAGTTGCAATCAGTTCAGTTCAGTTGCAATCAGTTTAGTTCAGTTCAGTTCAGTTCAGTTGTTTTATGACGAAGAGAACAAGCCCTTAATATGTAATTAAGCATATTTTGTGTGTGTATGTCAAATATTGTTGTGGATATAAATTAAGCATATTTTTAGAGTTCAATCACAGTTTTATAAAATTAAGTGTGACTATCATACTAAAGTTGAAATAACGCTCAATTTTTTGTGTTCATAGGTTAAATATTGTTATGAATACAACCTAAGAATTGAGGGGGATAAGGGGAATTCTTCAAATGAGTCCAATGAGATTTGATCCTTATAGACCTCAGGGATACAGGGTGAGAAGTGATGCCAATACTCCACCACCTCAACCTCAATTGTATGTCAGTATATATTTTTAGATTGATAAGGAGAAGTGTCCTACTCAGCTGACACCACGTACAGGTTAATCCGACCCAGCAGCTAAACAGGCAAGACCCTTTGAGAGTGAGGGGAATGTAAGGGAATGCCACCCCCAAAGTGCCTCTAGTGCGGTTGATCCCACAACCTTGAGGTTGTGAGATACAAACATTACCACTAGATTAGGTACTACTTGGTATTGTATGTCTGTATATGGAATATGAAAAGTTGTATTAAAAATATACTCATTTATACGACATGATTGTATTTTTTTTGCTTATGATCCATACATAATCAGATCCACGTAACATTAAAGATAATACTGCGTACCTCAATTTCTTTTGAAAAAGTTATCATCCTTTTCTAATTGTGCTAGATTTTTTTTCTCCAAAGTTGGAGCACATATAAGATAATCCAATATTTACTTCTAGGAGTAATGTAAGGTCAAAGGATCCAATTTTTCAAAAAACAATCAGATAAATTGATTTTCTTTTTCTTTCATTTGATGTTTTTGGACATTTGTAATTGTTTCCATATAGAGGTATATTTTCTTTCTGTTTCCATCATTCTTCAATGTTCTGTCTCTTCCTTTTCTTTTGTACAATCTATTTATTTTCCTTTCATTTTAGCTCATGTCATTTTGTTTTGTTATTCTTTACTATCATTGACAATTGACATTGGAAATAGAATTAAACTATCTATTGCCATAGGTTATTTCATATGGTTTCAAGGAATAGTTTATCCGATGTCAAAAAAGAAAGGAATATTTTAACTTTTAACACAATTTTTCAAGTTCTATTGGTTTAAAAAAATTGTTTAACATTTTTTCATAAATTTATGAAAGCATATATAAATATTTTCATATTCAAATTCATGATTTTTGAATAGGCTCAAATCAATGTTTACAAATTACGCTTTTATTGGAATATAAAGTAGAAACATAGAGCAATTAAAACGGGTTTGAGTTATTGCTCTTAAAATAAGCCATGAATAGTGAAGCCTCCATCAACACAAATAGTTTGACCAGTAATGTAGGAAGCAGCAGGCATGCATAGAAATGCCACCAAGGAAGACACCTCTTCCGCCTCTCCTGTCCTTCCAAGAGGAGTTCGTTCTACCACTTTTCGCAAATATTCTTTGTCACTAAGGGCCTGCCACATCCATCAAAATAGATCATGAATACTATATAGTTCATGATATCATACATACATCTTCTATGAACTAGTGATTTTTCTGACTTGTTATAAAATTAGGACCAACATATCGATTGGTTAGCTAGGGATAACATGTATGACCACGTTCACGTGAGAGTTTCCATCTACGTAAACAAATAATAGTCCGATGATTTTTCGGACTCACAGTTATGTGAATAATGTTACGATGTTGAGACATATATTTTTTTGACAGAGATTGTGCTACATTTAATGTTGCTTGCAAAAAGATGTCATGCAATGTGATTACCACTTCAGTAAGAGGGGTACGAATGTAAAAAGGTGCAACGGAGTTGGTTCTGATATTATCCTTTGCCCACTCACATGCCAAATTCTTTGCTAGTTGGTTCATCGCTCCTGCCAAGAAAATAGAACTTGATATTACAATCAATTATTTCAACAATTGTGAACATCTCAACATAATATATATTTCAAGGGCGATGCTATATTGGGGCAAAAGCAGGCCTTCCCCCCTTCTCATTTTTATTGATTTTCAGATACATCATTATATAATTCTTGGCTAATGATTCATACTTGACTAATTATGGTTCCCTCTCCCCCCTCTCAATTTATGGTCTGGCTTCGCCTCTGATCCCAGATTTATGAAATTCGGTTATGGATTTTGAGTACAACCTCAAAATTTCACAAACTAAGCTAACTGACATCCATATAAGTTAAATATTGGTTGATACCTTTTGTTGTGCCATAAATAGAGCCAACATCAGCAGCCACGACACCAGCTACGGAAGACATGAAGATGATGCTGGCTAATCCAGATGCCTTGAGGAGGGGATGGGCAAGTTGGCAAAAATGGTAAGCTGATTCAAGGTTGGTGGTCATTAGAGTTGCATATTCCTCAGCTGTGAACTCTGTTGTTGGCTTTATCAGGTAAGTCCCAACATTGTTCACCTAGGTTAATTAACCAATTACACGTCAGTGACAGTTAAAGAAATTCAATCTTAATACTTTCAAGTTCCAATATGAGTTATATACATGCATGTTATATATACTAACTTCATTGAACACATGGGCTAGAAGTATAAGTTTCTCATGATCATGAAACTGATATGATTAAGTTCAATTTCCGCTTAGACGCTTACCCAATTACCCACCACTTAGTTTAAGTAGTGGCACATAAAGACATCTAATCATTACTACATGAATAATACGAAACACCAGATTATTTGGTGGTAAACAACAAACTACATGACTATTAAAATCTTTATTTTTATATTATAGTTGTTGAAAGTCAGAAAACTGGATATATGTGTCTTTCAACGGTCATGTTTACCACCAAATGGTTTAGTATTTCGCTATGCTCTTATTATATGAGAAAAGATGACACTTTTTTCTGAAAATTAAAAAATAGACAAAGAAAGTGCTAACTAGGATATTGAGCTTGCCAGTGAACTCAGAGGATATTATTTCCATTAGCTTCTCTCTTTGGGCTCGAGAAGTTACATCACAAACAGAAGTAGTGACATAAAAGCCTTTGGTCTCCCAATTGTGTTTGCAAGCTTCAAGTTCAGTCTCATTTCTTGAACATGTATGAATCCTTGCCCCAAGTCCTGCTAGTTCCTCCACGATTGCATGTCTGAAACAAACAAGATTTGTTGTTCCATTTAATCATTGATCAAACACAACACTGAAACAAACAAGCTGTACTTATGAAGGAGTAACATAAGACACCGAATCAGTGATGAACCTATCTTGAGAAGTAGATCTGGTTGTAACAGATGCAATAAAGCAACGAAAAATTAAAGAACAATTGACACAAGAATTAACGTGGTTTACTAATTAACAATGTATTAACTACATCCACAATAGAGGAGAAACGTTTTTTTATCTTAGAAGAGAGAGTACATATTACAAAATATGGGGAATACTAAACAACATATACCAAAATTAAAGTGAGAACACCATGCTTGATTAATCCTAGCGCCAGATAATTCAAGACATATTTCAATAAGATCTATAGTAGTATAGTTAATACAATTATTAAGAACGAATTTTGGTCATTATTTTAGTTAATACAGTTTCCAAGAACGGATTTTGGTCATTATTTTCTCTTATTGTATTTTAAAATTTTCAAAAAAAATACTTTTATGAAGGTACTATTGAAAACCAATCGAAGAGTAATGATTTAATAATATAAAACATTACAACTTTTAAGATAATAAAGATCAAAATTTAACCCTAAACGTTAAAGTAGTAAGAGAAAAAATCAATAAAATAATACTCCTACAAGAGTATCAAGTACCAACTAATGAAGAAGTGTCGTCAAACCACAAGCATGAAGTATAATTTAAGTAGTAGTTGATTTTTTTTAAAAATTAACTATTTCCGGTAAAAAATAAGATAATGTAGATGGACAAAAAAAAATTCAACTCCTTGTTATTATTTCAGCTCCTTAGATAGCTAAAATTAGTGAAGAAAAACATAGCCTACCTGGAAAGAGAACTACGAAATGTTTTAAAAAAATGATGAATATTTAGCGGTCATTTAGTTGAACAAAAGAAGTTATACTTTCTTTAAATTTACAATTCAAAGGGAGTTCGGTCTTTAGAAAGTACTTAAAAACAACTTGGTTCATCGCAAAATGTATAGGGCTAGTAGAGGCGACTAGTTAATCCCACTTCTTATACTATTACCGACCTAACAACTCTACAATTTTCCACCCACTACCCACTTCTTGTGCTATATATTATTGACCCAACAACTCTATAATTTATCACTAACCACTTTTTGTGTACAATTATGTTAACTAAGTACTTAAAAGTTCAAACGATGAATACCAAAACTATAAAATACGATGAATTTGGTGCCCCAAAAAAAGAGAGTAGAAATTAATATATTGATACTAACTTGAGTATGTTGAATAAAAACATCAGCAAATTCTTAGTATAATGTATATGAAAGAAAAGAGAATAGAGCGTAACCCGATTCCTTTAGTGCCCCCAGTAACAAGAGCAGTCATGCCAACAAGAGACCATCGTTTGTTCATCATGCAACTATTGCCAGTGCTAGACATCATAGTACATACAATCACCCTCTTGCTTATTAAAAAAAGTATATAATCTAAATTTTATTTTGATCGTTAATCTACTAAAATACTAGCATTTCTGCAACTTTTAAGTAGTATCTGCTGAGTTAATTGTATATCTCAACCGACAAGAACTTGATCGTTTTGTAGAGATTGAAGATAAGAATTATGTGGTTAATTGGACTTAGTTTTTATTGCTACTTATCTTGATTGGTATAACACGAGTACACGACGGTGAGCAGTCCAAGCTTATTGAGCTCAGTTAAGGTTTCAATTTTGTTTTTTTGTTTGATTATTTCTGTTTGGCAAAATTTCAAAACACTACCTTTTATAACAAATTCATTTCAATATACTACCATTTTATGTTTATATTTAATAATAATCGATAAATGACAATCGTCGTAGGTGTTGCTGCCGGTGGGGTAGCGAGAAAAGAGGAAAGAAACGAGAGGGGAAGAAAGAAAAGCAATTTATGATGACTCAATTATTAGTGATTAAACCCCATTAATGGTAAAATGGTAGTATATTGAAAGGAAATTTGTTGTATAAGGTAGTTTTTTGAAAGAAATTTTTTAAAAGGTAGTTTTTTGAAAAAAATTGATTATAAAAGGTAGTTTTATGAAATTTTTCCTTTCTGTTTCAAACGTGAGTTTCGTCTTTTACTCGGTTTGATTACATTAATTAAGTAATGTATCATTTAAAAGAAGAAAGAGCTCATATATATGCTACCTAGTTGGCAAGACTAAACACGTTTTCAATAATAAATCATTTATTGGCTATGTTTGGCAATACTAACTGAAAATAAACTGAAACTGATAAGATAAAGCTGAAATTGATAAGTTACTGGAACTGATAAGGTAGTTGATTATCTTAATTGTTTGGTAAAATTAGTTGATTAAATTGATAAATTATATTGGTAAAATGAGTTGTTTCCAAAATTTCAGTCACCTGTTCTTGAAAAGGTAGAAATTTTAACTTATCATTTAAATCATTTTAACCACCTGAAATTTTATTTTATGTAATCCCCAAACACTACTAATCATTTTAGCACCTAAAATATGTTAGCACCTTATCATTTAAGGTAACTAAAATGATTCCCAAACCAAGCCATTAAAGAAAGGCATGAATTTAAATTAGTTTTATTTTATTTAGTTTCCCGAAAGAAAACTTAGAGAGAGAAGAAAAATAAAAAACAGAGCGGAAATGATGGATGGAAGAGAGAGAAAGGTAAGACACAAGAAAACAAATTATGGCATTCTTTATTTTCAATAAGTAAAATTATGATAGTCTCGCTCATTATAAAAATTATAAACCCAATCGCTATTTACCGCCCGTATTTACTAAAAATCGCCCGTATTTTTCCTTAAAATTCCCCCATACCCTCCCTTTTTACCCCTCTTACTCTCTCACCTTTCGCACTACCACCACCCGACCACCACCACCACCACCACCACCGACCACCACCACCACCACCTCCACCCGACCACCACCACCACAACCACCACCTAACCACCACCAACACTGACCACCACCATCCAGGACCCACTTTGCCACCACTGGAGCACCACGAAGAACCGTTAACGCCGCGAACCACACCGGAAATGAATGTGGTTAGTTTTTTTAAAAAAAAATCCGCCACCAGTGCACGGTAACGGATGAAAATTCCGTTACCTTCATGGAGGTAACAGATGAAAATTCCGTTTCTTCCATGGAGGCAACGGATGAAAATTCCGTTTCCTCCATGAAGGTTACGGAATTTTCATCCCTTACCATGGCTTTTTCCAAAAAAAAAAAAAGAAAATTTTCTTTTTTTTCGAAAAAGCCATGGTAACGGATGAAATTCCATTTACCTCCATGGAGGTAACGAAATTTTCATCCGTTACCTCCATGGTGATAGCGGAATTTTCATCCGTTACCGTGCATTTTTCGAATTAAAAAAAAACAGAAATTATACAAAATATAAAAAATCGAAACATTTTTCTTTAATAAAAAGCCATGGTAACAATATTTTCGATGAGAGTGGTGGTGGTGGTCGCCGGTGTGGTGGGGTTGCGGTGGTTGACGAGGTGGTGGTGGTTGCGGTGGTGGTGGTGGTGGTTGCTATGGTGGGTGGGTGGTGGTTAGGGTGAGGTGAGAGTGAGTGAGGAGTGAGAGTGAGTGAGAGTGAGAGTGAGTGAGAGAGTGAGAGTGAGAGTGAGAGTGAGAGAGAGGAGTAGTTTAGGGATATTTAGGAAAAAATACGGAGGATTTTTAGTAAATACGGACGGTAAATAGTAATGCCCATTATAAAAGGCAATAGCTGTAGAAAAGCATTTTCTTTCTAATCAAACACTCTTATTTTAACGGATCATACAAATTTACAAGTTTACGAGTTGTAAAAATCACAGCTCGTTGAATAAAAGTAAGCCAAAACAAGCCATAAGCCTAAACTCGAGTCAACTGAGTTACATCTCAAAAAAGTACAAAAGAAAAAAGAAAAAGAAAAGGAGAAACGCAACTGAAAATGCTTGAACATGATTGAAATATTTAGGCTGGGGGAAAGCGGAATCGATAGTTCCCTTCATAGAAAGGTGTCTATGAGAGGGAAACACTTGGTAACTAACGATTGAAAACTCCAACAACCGTATTTTGGTAATTTTACGGGATGGAGGTCCAACGTTGAATCAAGTTGGTAACAGAGGTGATCCTGGGCCGAAAAGTGGCCCATTTCGAGTCAAAGCCTCGAGACAACTTTTTTGCACTAAAAGCTGCTATTGCGGGCTGAGCCAAGCAGATTTTTCGAGCCATTTTCGATCGGGCCAAAATTTTCGAATTTAGGCTGTCCAAAAATTGGGTCTGACAGGGTACAAATCACAGGCCGAAATTTCATGCCCAATACCCGCTTATTAATGGACCCGGTCCATTGGCCGGGACAATTTTCATTACATCTAATTGATACTGAATTAAGTCAAGTTGATACCAAGTTAGAGTATTGATGATCATATAGAAGAATTAACATGATGCCCTAACATGCTGCTCTATTTCCTTCACAATAGACGTATTTAATTTTCCAGTGCAAGCTCGACATGTTGTAGAAGTAATTTGATGTCAGTGATGATGTTCGGGAAATTCCATGGAGTGTTCTAGTTACCACTTGTAAATTGTCGCTTTGATTAGAGTTCTTAATTAAGATGTCTTGATCGATTGCAACTTGTAATATGTTTTTTACCAAGATCTCAAAGAAACTACATTAGTGTGGCAGAAACGTAAATTATATTTGAGTTAGAAAATTAGACTATTTAAGATTGTGATTATGATACTAATTCACTTTACAAGGCCTAATTAAGGACAAATAAAAGGATTTATAACTTACTAAAAAACCCTTTTAGATGATTAATTAACTAAGTCTTTCATCTGCGGAACATCAGCCGCACTTTCCAAAAAAAAAAAAAAGCAGCAACAATCACAATCGACCTTGTGGCCGGAACTTCCGGGGCAAGCTCGATCTTGATTCTTGTGATTCTTTAAGGTTGTGATTTGGAGGGGAAAAGTACTTGTACTAAAAAAATATCACCGACCATGCATGTAGTTGTTTGTTTCAATTCCTATGATATTGCTAGTTAGCCAATAGGCTTGTTTGGCACCAACAGGAGCTTAAGTACTACACCGTTTCAACTTTCAATTCCTGGATCCGCCCCTGGGTGTCTGCGTCGTGTCGTACCGACACCGTTTCGATAGTGTTCTGAAACAAATGCTGTTTGAATTGTTTGTTATTAGTAAAAAATGCAAGTAGGGTGAAAGAGTGTTGTCTTTAATTTGTCGCCTAATGATTAATGTATTTCTGCCTCTAATTATTCTTAAAAGAATTTTAGTTGAATGGACAAATGCAAAAAATTAGACTTTTCAATATTGGGTTCATTTCCTGTTGTGCTGACAGTCTGACACTCTTGCAATAAGGATTTAATTGCGACCTCTTATTACAAGTCCTAGACTTCCGTCCCTGGCTGTGCAGTAGTCAGTAGAGTAGACAACTTCCTCGTTGTATAATTTGTAATTGCTGTCTCAGTATTACATAATGCAGAAAAGGCACTTTTTACTTTTTACTTTTTACTTTTTACTATGCGCTGAGTAATTAGATTTTCGGTTGTCGCTGTGCAGTGTACAACATAAGCTGACTGGTGCTGTAAACAGAAAGTTTCTTTCTTCAAGCCAAGGTTCCAATACAAAATGGATGAGATTGTTAAGTCTGTGGAGGAAGTCAAGAAACAGTGGGATGAAACAAGTTTTGAGACTCAAGGACATATAAAGGCGATAGAGGATTATGGCAAATCTAGAGATATTCATACTCACTTGTTGAGTTAATGGGAAAAATTTATGGACAAGACACAGACGTGCTCCCTAAATGTAAGCTCAGTAAGATTCTCAGGAATTGAAGAAGAAACTGCGGAGACAAGAAAGTAGGCCAATAGAGGAATTAAGAACTGTTGATGGCACGCTCAATCCTGTTGATTCATTGAAGCGACAATGAAGGCTAAATGTCTGGTGCTATTTTATTTTTGGCCCTACTGCTGCTACATCATCTGATCGAAGGACAGTTCAAAGATGTAATTCAAATTGTTGCCATGATTTGCAACTTGCAAGTCCAAGAGAGAAAAAAAGTTAGCGAAAGTAGATGAAGTGTTGTAATGTAATCTACCACATAATGTTTCTGATAGGACAATTTGTGATGTCAAGCTTGTTAGTTATCTTCTCCTTGGTTAAGCTGTTTTTATTGTTCTGATTTTATCCTAAACTAAAACAAAGGGGTTCCTCTTGTTCTCTCTAGCTGTTCTTTACGTTGTTTCAAAGCGTATTGGGAATTGGGATATTGAAGCTGCAGTGAGTAGTTGTTGCATCCATTAAAGCGGGTATGGTTAAAGGAGCTCGTGTTAGACAAGAAGCAGCAGCAGTCAGCAGATGGACATGATGTTTTGCAACATGGTATACCTCCGGGCTCCTACAATCGTGGCAAACCCAGCTCAAAATGTCTTGCATGATGAACTTTGAATATTTTGTTTCTCTGTTTTCCCTCTTCATATATGCCTTAATCATTTAGCATATTCTCTTTGATTACATGTTGATTTTCCTTGTTCACCTTTTTTCTGGAAGAGAAAAATCGCATGTTGATTGTGTGAGACAGGAAATTTCAGAAGTTCCAGTAATACTCCATGTACATACTCGTAAAGATATTTAAACCAACAATGAAATTAAAGTGTGATATGGTATTGGCTTCACTATGTTCTGCAAAAATGTTGTAAACCTTTTATAACAATGATTTACTGTTCTATTTCCGTTTGATCCATCGACATTGTTGCAAACTGCTGGAAATATCAGCAAATCTCAAACCTTTGAAATTCTTGTGGGTTTTGGTGTTGAGAAGATAGCCTCCATTTTGGTTCTTCTTCTGTACTCCAACACAAGTGCACAGGCTGTTTTCTATCAGAAACTCCGCCGTGTCTACTACTTTTGATCCTCCTAGCAATGGACCTCCATTAATTTCTTCTAGCTCTGTTTTTTTTATCCAAGAATAAAACAGAATTAAGATGGGAACATTTTTCTCACAACATAGTGATTGCAATATCTGAATGTTTTTCTAAAATTTTATGGATGCAAATACTTTGTTAAAACAATAATAACTACGCATTCCAAATTCGTTGATGTATTCACAAATGATATGGATTATGTGCTTTAATTATGCTTGTATGCGGGTCACCACACTATATAATATAGTAGTATAATCTCGCCAAGCTATTATTGTTTGTTTATTTATTCATGAGATGGGTAATGTAGATCATGAGTTTGTCTTGTATTCTCTGTCCACATCAAAATTACACATTTGCTTTGGAAAAAGGATAAGAATTTAAAAAGATAGCTGAAAACTGAAAATCTAGGACATGGGGACTGAAGGAGAAATTATAGAGTAAAATAGATGCGTGGGTGTAGCCGTGTAGGTTACAATACTAAGTAAAGATAAAAGTTCACGAAGTATTCTGTGAGTTAGTATTAGAACATCATCAAATGGTTTTAGTTAATTTAGCTTAAGGACACAGGAGTACCATTTGATAGTATACAAGACTCTACAAAAAAATTTCATATGGAGTACTATATTGAAATCTATGAAAAAGATTGCAGCATTCTTAAAACTAAAAAGTAGATTAAAGTTCGATCTCCAAACTTATTGGAGTAATAATAGAAAGAGCATGGGAATGTCAACTGTTAGGAAGAGTTTATAGTGCGAAAATGTTGATATTTTGATATAAAGGTTGTTGCAATGGGACGATAAACTTTAAACAAATGGAGTATTCACGTAAGACAATATTTCACCATATTCACAACTTAAATGACTTAGAAAAGTAAAGAGATTAAGCAGAGACTTACCCTAAGAAAATATTGGAAAGATTTCGACGTTGACCAATGATAAGAAGGTCAATATCTAAAGTCATGGTATGGGATAAAACAGTATTAGCCTTGTCCATGCATCCTTGCTCCACCTTTTCCACTCTAACCTTCATTTCAGGATGTGCTGCCTCGCATCCCCTCTTCATTACCTTTAAGAAATCTGCATCCTTCCCACCTCCACTGCCATCCATAACCCCATTCCCACCAAAGATGCCTACGACGCCACCTCCGAAGATGCCACCACTTCCAATTATGCTGCCACTGCCGCCTTCAGTTGGAGTATTATTTGAGGTGACATTAGAGTGTTCAAGCTGCTGCTTTCGAAAGAAGGAGCTCAATGAATTTAAGCCAAATGCACCCTTCCTTGGACAAGGGCTAATTACATGTATTAAGATCAACTCGTCCTTCTCTAGTATTGTAACACCCCGAATTTCAAAATGAAAAGAAAGAAATAATAATAGTATTAATAGGACGATGGCGGAAACATCGTCTTCTGGGAATGTCACTACTACAAGAAATGTGTTTAAATAACTAAGTGATAAACCAACATAAGTAAATAGTATAAATAAATTAAATTAATTAAAGTAATATCCAAAAGATAAAACTAACTCTTCAACTAACTAAAAGTCTAGACCTAAAACATCTAACATTTTAATGCTCACATCTCAACCCGAGCCCAAAACCAAAGAAGATTCCCATCAACATCACCTGCAAAATATATCAACAAACATCCACAATCAGTGGGGAGTAACTAGCAGTTCTCCCAGAACAAAAGAAATCAAAGTACAATTCAGCTAGATTAATAAGAAAGGAAAAATAAGGTCAAGACAACTATGACATGCATCCAAAATCATAAAGCTCTCAAGTAATACAAAAGATAAAATGAATAAATCATCTCAAGGGTACTTCAATAATAATAAAAACATAGATAAATCAGTTATTGAGTCAGAAACCGAACGCCAGTGAATCGCAATTCACTTCCTAAGGTTTGTCAGATCGCAATCTCCAGGTCAGTCTATGGGCTTACGTTCCCCACTGCCTGTGTCTAAGAATGGCCAAATTCCCGATGCAGGGTAGAACACGCAGAACTCCCTGACCTCTCGGACGACAACAATTAACCCAGGTTTACCCCTAGTTCGCAAACCAGGTGGTTGGCATGTTCTTCACCGGGGATTACATCTATCCCACCGGATATTCTTATCTCAAAATAAAATCATAAATATCATCAAAGTATCATTCATCTCAAAAATATTCGTCAAAAGGGATGCCACCCGGCCTTATACCCATAATTCATCAAAATATATCTTTTTAAAATTTCTTCAAAGTAGTAACTTACAAACTTACAACAAATATCTCCAACCACAATACTTTGAACATCACTAAGCATCAACAATGATAATAAACTAGTTTTACAGCACTAACAGTTCAATCAGAAATGCATCCTATCAAATAAGATCACCAATTAACTCCAAGGCTTATTAAATAAATGAAACGTACACAACTAATCATTTTTACATAAACCAAACATAAACATAATGATACCCAATAATACTCACAGTAACTTACTAAACACCAGCTTCCAAGAACATAAAAGGTCACAAATTATTTCTGATTAACAAGCTCTTAAATAATTAAAAAGAATATCCTCAAACTCATAGCAAAAACACAATAATAATTAATGAACTAATAAGTACAATCAGTAAAATAACACAAAAATTATCATACGATCCTTATGGCTCTACTGACATGGTACAAAATTTATTTATAATTTTCGGACTCTAAAAGTATTTTAAACGTTAATTTACAGAATACCCAATAAAGCCAATATAATAATTAAAAATAAACATAAACGCTCAAAAATTACCAAAAATTTACATAACATGCATAAACGCACGGTAATACATAATTTACAAAGAAATGAATTTTTCGGCCTCTATAAATAATTTTCACGATTTATATACTGACAGACACGAAAATGCAAAAACAGATAAATCAATTAAATAAACCTGTAAACAGTAGGCAAAAATTATTCCAAGGCATTAAATACATACTACACATATAACATGATTCACGAAAAATAATTTCAGCAATTTTAACATTTGTTCAATAATTATTATGCAAATAAGCCAAAAACGCACAAAATTCCAATTAAATCAAATAAATACTAAAAATCAGACGAAAATTATTTTTCTATATACAATATTCATACAGCATGTATCAAGTATATTCATGTCAAATTTCGTCAATAATTTCATTAAAAAGTATTTTAAACAATTCCTAGCGTAATAATCTAATACCGAAAAATAATCTAATCTCTATCGTTCTAAGATAACTACTAGTTACCTGGAATGTCGGGAGGAGAGCTGAGTCTAAATATATTCGAAAAATATACGTGCAATCCAATTCCTCCATGAACGATAATTGTAGCAACAAGTCACTAGGCGTTTTCTTCTTGAACGTTGAAAACTCTTATTTCGTACTGCTCTGTTCCGACCATGATTCCCGGTTATCGAAACCTCTGATTCTAAATCGCTCCGGTCAAAATGAAGAAAATATGTTATAAACGTTCTTTCCAAATTTGAAAATGATCCAACGGTTAGATCTCCGGATATGGTTAATTTCGTGAAGGTGTGACAGGAAACAAAAACCCGATGACTCGTCTGATTGAAACAAAAACTGCGGTCGCGTCTTTCCTTTTCTTCAAAAACAAATTATACCACAAGCAAGATCTTTCCGAGTAGATGGATTTTGACTACTCACACGTTCAATTCGGATAAGAAACGAAGGAGATATGATGCAAATAAAATAAGTGTGCAAAAATGGACGAAAATCCGAGAAGAGAGAAGAACTCTTTCTCTTCCTCTCTAAGGGTTGGGCGAAAATGGGGGTTAGAATGCAGCAAAAACCTGATTAATAACCTCATTAAGCAATGGTTTAAAGGGTGATTATAAAGGTGGGTTAATGGGGAATTAAGCAATGGTTTAAAGGGTGATTATATATACACATTTTCACAACACGTTCCAAAATAATCTAAATAATAAATTATTTATTTTTACATAAAATATCATTTTAATTTAAACAAACACCAAAAATAAAGGGTGAAAATTACGGGGTGTTACAAGTATTGCATAGGCTAAGGCATATTGTAAGGCACCTGTAGTTGCAATGCCAGATTCATGAAACTTAGAGTCTTTATATAGCTTATTAAGCTTTATACTCCTTTTGTCCAAAGATTAAATGCAACAATTTGACTTGTATACACTCGCCAATGCACAATTTTGTCCATTAATAACTTTTATTATCTAAAAACATCTTATGATCAAGGTAAAAAAATATGAATGGTGCAAAAGGCAAAATGTTGCATTTATTTTAGGACAGAAGGAGTAATAATTTGGAAATTCGTTAATAAGCCCTTTATGTATAGAACTAAATTGCCTACATTGTGAGGGAGAGGTGGTAGCTCAGTGGAGTACCACCCCGAATTCCAGGGCATTGCCCAGGGTTTGAATCCTCATCCCAATAATATGTTGGGTATTTACTTCTGGGCTGTTTAGCCTTGTACCCAGCCTTTGAGCGGGTGTGCCCTGCAGGCTAGTAGTCTAGCATGGGTTGGTCTTCAGACCAATTATCTTTCCTAATTAAAAAAAAAAAAAATTGCCTGCATAGCAGTGTAGGGTAGTGTTATGATATTAGTAGTGCATTGTGCCATTAGCTGATAAAATAGTGAGAAATTTGGGATATATTAATTAGCTTAAGCTTAAAAGCAGTGTTATGCAGTGTTACTCTAATGAAAATGTAAGTTGTTCTCCGGAAACTATGATAAGGTAGTTATTTCAAAAAAATAATATATGTTAGGTATCAGTATAATAAAAGTCTAAATGATCTTTCAAATACAATATTCTTGCTTTATAAACATTTGAAAAGAGAAAAGATGGTTATGAATATTGTGCATCAGGGAAACTATATGGACAGTGTGGATATGCTAGTCACCTGCAGACTCTCTGGTAGGGTCGGCAACCACCATGACTCGTCGGCCCCCGGTTGTTTTGGTGCCGGCAGTGTCTTCCATTGCAACCATGCATCTATACTAACAAATGATTGACACCACCAGCCCCAGCAAAATGTATTGGTGTTTTAGCTTATCATAAAGATGGGAGGAACAGGATAGAGAGGTGTTGAAGGATGTTGACAATTTAATTCTGTGTCTTGCATCAAATTGGAACAAAGGCAACATTTGCCTTCCCCTCTCCCCAACTTCTCACCCCCTCACTTTTCCTGAATCACAACTTTGTTTCCTAAATTTAGGAGAATATCAATATTTGCATTTTGTGCATAGAAAAAAGAGGACTTGGTCAAATGACAACTAATGTATATACCTAAAATAGAGGAGCAACTTCTGTTAATTAATTAGAAGAAAATAGTTGAATCCAGTGGTTGAATATTGTAATTCATCTATCAATTAGTTCAATTGTTAACCCATTGTTACTCCTTGTGGAACGTTGAAAAAACTTTTGATTATGCACAACTTAAATTTATAAACTTAATAAAATCTTGCGCGAATTTAATTATCATATTTGAAGCACTTGATCAAAACCCAGAATATCCAAAATCACGTGGTTTAATTTAAGAACTAAAATTGTATTAACCAAACTGACCTGGCTTGAAATCAATGTGTCGAATGTTGATTATTTTATTATGACAAGTTAATTCGCAATAAAGCATAATATCGCTCAACTTGAATAGACCCAACCAACTCAAAGCCAAACCGAATGGCTCATCACACGAAAAAGATTTTATCCAAATTGACTTAGTTTTTACATAATTCGAACGACCCCAAGTTGTCACCTCATGAGCTTGAAGATCATGGACATATATATTGGATTATAGAACCTACTGCAATATCGATAAAAGTTAAACATAAAACTTTGCTCTTTATCAAAATATTTGGCACCAACCCATAACATTTTCTATCATAAACCCCAAAAATTCATGTTTTCGTGGAAAAAAAAACCCTAGTTTATAGCTAAAACCCTAAAAACAGGTAGAAAATCAGACAAAAGTAGATTGAAATAAACAGATTAAGGAAGAGAAAAAAAGTTGAGATAGTCAAGAAGGTTGAAAAAAATACCTGAATAAAGAAATCTGGTGGAAATTTTTTTTTGGAGCCTCTCAAAGTTGGGGCGGTTCAGTAAGGAAATAGGGAGGCTTCGAGAAAACTTGTCGAAGCCTTATAACAACAAAAGGAAGGTCCGGAACTCGACACATTAGTAAATAATAAAAGGAACCACCGCCTACTCCTACCATTACCTACTCCAACCATGTCGACTTTACGTCCCTCATCTTCTCTTCCAGTTCAAACACCTCGCCATAACGAAACCTCACAAAATCAATCACCCTCCTCATTTCATTCAGCCACGGAAATATCTCATTCCTCATCTCATTCTTCCCCTTAACCACCGGTCAACAATGTCGTACCTTCTTCCCCTCGACCACCGGTCACCAATGTCGTACCTTCTCCCTCCTTCGCTCCTTCCTCACCTCATTCTTCCTCTCGACCACCGGTCCACAATGTCGTACCTTCTTCCTTATCTCATTCTTCCCCTCGACCACCGGTTCACAATGTCGTACATTCTTCCCCTCGACCATCGGTCACCAATGTCGTACCTTCTCCCTCCTTTGATCTTTCCTCACCTCATTGTTACCTTCGACCATCCGTCAACAATGTCGTACCTTCTTCCCCTCGACCACCGGTCACCAATTGTCGTATCTTTTCTCTCATTTGCTCCTTCCTCACCTCATTCTTCCTCTCGACCACCGTTTCACAATGTCGTACCTTCTTCGTTACCTCATTCTTCCCTTCGACCACCGGTCCAGAATGTCGTACCTTCTTCCCCTCGACCACCGGTCACTAATGTCATACCTTCTCCCTCCTTTGCTCCTTCCTCACCTCATTCTTCCTCTCGACCACCGGTCCACAATGTCGTACCTTATTCCTTCCCTCATTCTTCCCCTCGACCACCGGTCCACAATGTCGTACCTTCTTCCCCTCGACCACCGGTGGGCGGGCGCGGATGTGTCGTTGTGCACCGCACCCGGCCAAAGATAAAATTTCTCCTACTCTCTTTTACACTAAGGTAGTATAATGGAAGTAGGGGTCGTATCCACAGGGAAACAGGGACGAGTTTAATATTCAGCGTGATTCAAAACCTATGGTTAAGCTAAGGGCCGAGAAACCTAATAATAATTACAAAGGGGGGTTTCAAGTTGATTTACGAACAAACTAAAACTAACTAGCATATAAACAAAATGAGAAATCAATACGGGAAGATCTTGAATCCGATTAACATCCACTTCAATTCATTATCGATCCTTGAACCTCCACTCTAATTATTTCCATAATTATCTATTGTCGAGAATTAATCTCGTGTTCTCCTTATTCTTAGTTGAATAGCACGATCAGCATGACTATAAAACCCTAACCAAAGGATGACCTAGTCCGATAGCGTCTAAGTTCAATCCAATAGCGGCAATAAACACAGGAGAACCAACGGACACGCTAACGTCATACAAGCGATAAACATTCAACGAGTTAATTCAATTTCCCCAAGAAATAACCAAGATGATCAGCATCTAAGCTACTCCCTAGTTTGCTACCAATTGATAAAAGAATAAAACAATCCGATTCTATTCTTAAATCTAGCATTAGATTAATTACACAATCAAACTAGCAACGTTCCTAGCATAATCATGCAAAAATCATAGAAAGCAAGCATAGAAATTAAACCATAATCAAAGAAACTAAATAGAGAGGAAAGATCTCACAATAATGCTTGAAGCTCCATATTAATCTCGTTCAAGAACGGTTCAAGCTACAATTGACATAGCATAAGCCAATCCCATAATTGAAATCTACAAAAACTAAACTAGAAAATAAAAACTAAAAAGAGAAGACAACAAGAGAGGAGTGGAGTTTTGGAGACTCCCTCTCCTTGTGGCCCTTTGCCCCCTAGGTCCAAAAACAACTTTAGTATTTATACTAAAGCTCAAAAATCAGCCGACATTTAGACCGACCTAGGGGTCGCGAGGTGCGAAGTAGGTCGCACCGTGCGAGGAGTGTTCTGCCTACCGCAGAATTGGCTGGGCAAAGCAGGTCGCACCTCGCGAAGCAGGTCGCGAGGTGCTAGCAAGCAGGTCGCGAGGTGCGACCATGCTCGCGAGGTGCGAGCTCGAACTGGGCAGGCTTGCTGCTGGGCGCTGGGCGTTGGGCGTGCGGTGGTTCGAGCGCGCTCATGGGCGATGAGCGATGCTTGCTGGGCAGCTTGCTTCGAGCATGCGATGCGGCTGGCTTACGATGATGGAGCGCTGGGCGACTTGGCTTGCGGTAATGCTTGGGCTTTGCTCGGCTCAAATGCACTTCACCTTGGAAGCTCGGAATACATGACGTTAACACAAATTATCTCGCAAAGCTCCGAACTTCCGCTAAGGGCTAAATAAAACACGAATGTTAACAATTACAATCAAACCCCTAGCAAAGTGCACCTAAAGTAACGTACATACACCGTGTAACTTGCGCGTATCAAATACCCCCACACTTGAACTTTACTCGACCTCGAGTAAACTCAAAATGAGGATCACCAAATAAATCATCACCCAAGCTAACGACAACAACCTACACTCCCCACCAACTACATCATCATCATCACATCTTAACGAAATAAGCTCAAAACCTAAACGTAAGGGACGATGATTCCCCCACACTTAGATTCAAGCTACTATCAGAAATACAGACGCGACAACAATAATCACCAAACGACAACCAAAATGTGAGCTCAAATCCTGAAGGATCTCAAAGGAGTTGAACCCACTCCAACGCCACAATCAAAATGACAACTCGCCTAAAACCTCAAAAGATAAACTAAAAATACTACTACAACAACTAATTTAAAATAGCAAGCCATGGAACAAAGACAAAAAGGGATAAATTCCATGCTTACTCCCAAAAACAAACAATCAACCAAAAGAATGTGAAAGCCAAAACAAAACTTCACAAAATCAAGGATGAAATAACCAAACCAACCCGAAAACGCTTTCAACCTTATGAAACCATCTCCGGCAAATGAGTTTTCAAAGTGTATAATTCTCTCTTAATCTCTCATTTTGCCTAGGAGCCCTTTCGGGTTTTCATCCTAGCTTCACACATTTCTTTTTGGTTGCATCTCACCATCTTACCCGCTCAACTAGCTCTTTTTTGCATAGGCCGCCCTTTCGGGTTTTCGACCTATCCGAGCCCCCAATTTTGCCCGAGTCACCCGCCCTTGCGGGTTTTCAACTCAGCGGGATTCTTTTCATCACTTTTTTTTTTATATTCTTTTTTTTTCATTTTTTTTTTTTCATTTTCATTTTTTTTCAAATTGAAAGTAATATATACAACATAGATATACAACATAGATACATGAGAATGAGAATACCCTCCCCCCTACTTAAACTACACATTGTCCTCAATGTGTCGACAATTAAAAGAAAAAGTATACTGAAAATAGGGGGGAAATTTGAAAATCGGGTAAATCGAAGATCGAATGCTCAAAACTCATGAAAAGCAATCCGTCAAACTCAAACTTCTTAACAACACCATCTCAAATCTCCGAAATCAACTCACAACCCTCTCCCTCAAATCACTCAAACAAATGGCAAATTCAAAAGTTTTAAATTTTTGAGATTGACACCTAGCTCAAGAGATCGAAAAGATACAACAATCTCCTTGTTCCAATTTAGCCAACTCCTAGCGGTTGAACTCTTCCCAACGGGTTTTCTTTTGTGGACTTGGGCTCAAAGTGGATTATGATTTGTTGTGGTTCTTTTGAGTGGGTGGTGAGTGGGTGGAAGAAAATTTGTTGTGGTGGTGGAAATTTGATGAGAAATAAAGGAAAAGAAAGAAAATAAAAAGGGTATCGGGTTGCCTCCCGAGAAGCGCTGTTGTTTAAAGTCGTTAGCTCGACTTAGTACCTTAAGCTTAATCATTGGGTTGTGCTCCATGTGTGACAATGGTGGTTCCATGTCAATCTCCACTTCAAGTACCTGCAAAATTGATTGAGAAGAACCCTTGCAATGCATTGTTAGCGCTATGAGTGTCAACCAAAAACAAAGAGCACAAACAATACCATCCAAAATTCACACTAAATACAAACAAGTAACACCGTTTCCCCGGCAACGGTGCCAAAATTTGGGCGGGCGCGGATGTGTCGTTGTGCACCGCACCCGGCCAAAGATAAAATTTCTCCTACTCTCTTTTACACTAAGGTAGTATAATGGAAGTAGGGGTCGTATCCACAGGGAAACAGGGACGAGTTTAATATTCAGTGTGATTCAAAACCTATGGTTAAGCTAAGGGCCGAGAAACCTAATAATAATTACAAAGGGGGGTTTCAAGTTGATTTACGAACAAACTAAAACTAACTAGCATATAAACAAAATGAGAAATCAATACGGGAAGATCTTGAATCCGATTAACATCCACTTCAATTCATTATCGATCCTTGAACCTCCACTCTAATTATTTCCATAATTATCTATTGTCGAGAATTAATCTCGTGTTCTCCTTATTCTTAGTTGAATAGCACGATCAGCATGACTATAAAACCCTAACCAAAGGATGACCTAGTCCGATAGCGTCTAAGTTCAATCCAATAGCAGCAATAAACACAGAGAACCAACAGACCTGCTAACGTCATACAAGCGATAAACATTCAACAGTTAATTCAATTTCCCCAAGAAATAACCAAGATGATCAGCATCTAAGCTACTCCCTAGTTTGCTACCAATTGATAAAAGAATAAAACAATCCGATTCTATTCTTAAATCTAGCATTAGATTAATTACACAATCAAACTAGCAACGTTCCTAGCATAATCATGCAAAAATCATAGAAAGCAAGCATAGAAATTAAACCATAATCAAAGAAACTAAATAGAGAGGAAAGATCTCACAATAATGCTTGAAGCTCCATATTAATCTCGTTCAAGAACGGTTCAAGCTACAATTGGCATAGCATAAGCCAATCCCATAATTGAAATCTACAAAAACTAAACTAGAAAATAAAAACTAAAAAGAGAAGACAACAAGAGAGGAGTGGAGTTTTGGAGACTCCCTCTCCTTGTGGCTGCTGCCCCCCTAGGTCCAAAAACAACTTTAGTATTTATACTAAAGCTCAAAAATCAGCCGACATTTAGACCGACCTAGGGGTCGCGAGGTGCGAAGTAGGTCGCACCGTGCGAGGAGTGTTCTGCCTACCGCAGAATTGGCTGGGCAAAGCAGGTCGCACCTCGCGAAGCAGGTCGCGAGGTGCTAGCAAGCAGGTCGCGAGGTGCGACCATGCTCGCGAGGTGCGAGCTCGAACTGGGCAGGCTTGCTGCTGGGCGCTGGGCGTTGGGCGTGCGGTGGTTCGAGCGCGCGCATGGACGATGAGCGATGCTTGCTGGGCAGCTTGCTTCGAGCATGCGATGCGGCTGGCTTACGATGATGGAGCGCTGGGCGACTTGGCTTGCGGTAATGCTTGTGGTGATGCTTGGGCTTTGCTCGGCTCAAATGCACTTCACCTTGGAAGCTCGGAATACATGACGTTAACACAAATTATCTCGCAAAGCTCCGAACTTCCGCTAAGGGCTAAATAAAACACGAATGTTAACAATTACAATCAAACCCCTAGCAAAGTGCACCTAAAGTAACGTACATACACCGTGTAACTTGCGCGTATCAACCGGTGACCAATGTCGTACCTTCTCCATCCTTTGCTCCTTCCTCACCTCATTCTTCCTCTCGACCACCGATTCACAATGTCGTACCTTTTTTCTTACCTTATTTTTCCCCTCGACCACCGGTTCACAATGTCGTATCTTCTTCCCCCAGACCACCAGTCACCAATGTCGTACCTTCGCCCTCCTTTGCTCCTTCCTCACCTCATTGTTCCCTTGGAACATCCTTCAACAATGTCGTACCTTCTTCCCCTCTACCACCGGTCACCAATGTCGTAACTTTTCTCTCATTTGCTCCTTCCTCACCTCATTCTTCCTCTCGACCACCGGTTCACAATGTCGTACCTTCTTCCTTACCTTATTCTTCCCTTCGACCACTGATACATGTCGTTTACCATATTAAATTAAAAACCTATCTTAGACCTTCAAAAATATGAACAACTAGTAAAAGGGTAAGAAAGGGTCGATCCCACGGAGAGACTACTAAATTCCTAAACTCAAAGTTTAATAAGAAAAATATTATTCACATAGATTAGCAAGATTATACAACTATTTACCTATTTACATAGATTTGGGGGGTTAAGATAATACGAACTACTAGAACTAAGTAAAAATAAAACTAATCTACTATCTGCAAGTGATAACAAGCTACCCATTACGCACATAACTTAAAAATATTTAACCTTTTAATAGTGAATTCGGGTCAAATAAGATTAGTTGCAAACATAATATAACAGCTTAATGTTAGGAATTTTGGTAGCAAAATTTCCCCTTATCCCTCTTCTCCAATCTAGCCAAGCGAAATTAACGCAGCCCACTATGACTAAATTATGAGTTGTAATAGCTAACTTTAAACTAGGCCAAAGTTAACTCTTAATAATCCTACAATCGCTAGTAATTCGCAACTAGCAAAAATTCAGATTATTAGCATTAAGAACTATCAACCCAATCAATTAAAACACATAGATGTATTAATTTACTTGATCAAACTATACTCTACTTTAAACTAGAATTGTGTCGCAAATTCTAATTTAAACTAGTTACTACCAGGATTACGTAATCTGTACTAGGACAAATTATGTAATTAGCATAAGAATACACTATATACTCAAAAGATAGCAATTAAGCATAAAAATGTAATCTTTACTATCAAGAACAAATATAACTTGAATATCATATTAGATTTGAAACTAACAATGTAAATACTAGAACCCAAAGACCCAAAAACACAATTGAAAAATTAAATAATCCAAGTACAGGATCGTAATTTGTGAATATAAATTTCTGGATAAAACTAAAGAGATTGAAGGAGAGAGAAGAACTTATAATTAATCCCCGAAAAATCGCTGCTCGAATTCGGTTTCGACACCTCCGACGACCCCGACTCTCACTCTTCCTCGCTGCACAGTACGTAGCTGGACGGCAATGGACTATTCTTCCTCCACTTCAAACCCTCAATCTTTGCCCCGAAATTTCACTCTCAAACTCCCTTTCTTTAATCTAAAAAATCTCGTCTCTAGCTTGCTTGCCCCTCTCCACCGTGTAAACCACTGTATTTGTAGTAGAGTAATGCAAAATTCCCTCACAAGATGATAGAATTTCATCCCTAAATTCACGTAATTTTTATCCATCTCCTAATGTGTATCAACAAGAGGGAAAATTCTATCCTCTTCACTTTATGTTGTTAGATATGAGTACTGAATAGGAAAGGAGGAAGAATGGAGGCTTTAGGAAGGTGACCAAGAGACCCACGTGACATCCACAAGCCTTGACTCCTCATCTTCTTTTATTTCTTTTCTTGAATTGTAGGTTGCATGTTTCTTGGGCTTTGTCAATCACGGCACACACAAAATGTTAGGGCGTGATCTTCTTTAATGCATCACTGCTTCCACAAAACAAAACAACCACTTAAAGCCCAATAAACAATAAAAGTCATTACTCACTAATAATCAACCTATACTAATAAAACATAAATATTAATGCAAGATAACATTTATAAGACACCTAAAAACTTTAATATTAGGGAATAAAAATATACAGAATTTAACACTTATCAAATTCCCCCACACTAAGCTTTTGGTCGACCTCGATCAAAACACTACTAAAGTAAAAATAAACACGATATCATAAAATTTATGAACCTAACTCACTGTCGTAGGAATCACGATTGCACTTAGCATGTGCAACAAGCCCTTTAAATCCCTAGGCTACCCCAGTGGACGAGTAAGGTCTCGTGAGGATTTTCAGATGGCATACCCACAAAGCCTTATTAACATAGGTTTCCAAATTAATTAGCAAATATGGATATTATAATGACATTAATAAAGAGACTAAATGCAAGACCTAATATACCACCTCAATCTTCTTTGTCGGAAATAACTAAATTAGATAAGCACACTACAAGAAACTAAAACATTTTAAGTTAGTCAGAAAAACATTGAGAAAATGTTAGTGGAAATTGTCATACTCTTAGTATTTAAACAATCGAACTATCAAATTTCATAATACTTCATGAACTAATTGTTATCTTCACAACTCAAAAATATCTAGCATGAATCCACAAATGTATGCGTATCAAGTTCAATAAATAGACCCTCACATGTATGAATGAAACACTCAACTCTCATGTGTTTGGGGTTAAATAATATTCACTCAAACCTATAACCAAGTCGACTCAAAATGAAGTATATTTCTATAAACTTGACTATCGTCTCAATCCTCCACTTCGAGAGTGACATAATAAATGCATAAAGATCAAAAGGTCTTTCAAAAGGTTGTAACGTGGCTAAGGTTGAAGGGTAGGAATAATATTTAGGAATGTAGAGTTAATTAGAAGCCAAGCTAAAGGGAGCAAAAATACACGACTTAAGATGTTCCAGTCACAACAAACTCCATTTATACATTAAACATCATACTCCAATTCTTTTTTTTCTTTCCATATTATTCACCATACCTTCACAATGCAATTACAACACTTATATGGATACTTCATAGCATTTTCATCTTTCTATGACTTTCAAACATGTATTTTCTTTGATATTTTTCAATAATAATTTTTTCATAACCCTTGTTTTCTCTTTTTTTTGTCAATAATATATCTCTACCATACCGTAACCTTACAATACAAACTCAATATATAATAACTCCCCTTTAGCCAGGCTTGGGTATAATCTGTAGGAGGCCGCAGGTTTGTAATGTATGGTTAGCAAATAAACACGGATTTTAAGGCTCAAAAGGGCTAAAGAAAGGAAAATATTATATGAAAGAAAATCTCTGAGGCTTAAAAAAATGAAAAGAAAGCCTAAATCATTTCTTCATAGCATTTGTCACAAAAGTCTCAAAGAGTACCAAGTCAAGTTCAAGAGCCACACTTCATTGAGGAACTATCACACAAGAAAGAAAATAATGAGACTGATGTAGATGTGTCAGTCTAATAATAGGCTCAGAAGCTCACAAGGTTTAGTCTATTTATCTAGCTAGCTTATTTAAGAGAAGCAAGATAATTTTTTTCTCAATTGTATTATAAATCTCTCAAGTTCGATTATCCGTTTCCAATTATATAACACTCCCAAAATCTTTAATTCAAAAATTTTATTTTATTTCAAAAACAAGATAGATTAGAGTTTCTTATCAACTTACTAATAGCCATTCCTTAGGAAGTTAAGAGGTGGAAATCCTAAATTACATGCAAATAAAGTCTATAACTAATGCAAACAGAATACATAAATTTTTTTTTGTATATATTTTTTTGTAACTGAACAAAATAAAAAGAAGAATCTATAGAAAATTTGGCAGCACTTCCCCCAAAACAGGACATATCCCAATTTTTATAACTATGTCAAAACCTGTTTTCCAACATATTAATCACATATTGCTAGCATAATACACAGTCCATCCTGCGATTTCGCCAATTCACCAAATTTCCAGCTCAAAATTGAAGATTTTCATAATCCCCCACACTTAGAATCAACATTGTCCTCAATGGAGAATAAGTTAAGAGATAGAACAAGAAACTTAGCTGGTTATTATTGAATGATGGTGATGTAGTTGTCACGGAACCACAATGTGATACTTGCCTACGAACGTCAACGCCAAGTATATACTAGCATGTTGAACCATGAAGTCCTGCCAACATAGTATAACAAACGTACAACTGCAATGTGACGACATTAAAGTGTAGCAACATAGTATAAGTGCCAGGTGTTTAGCGAAATCACAATAGAATGTTGTATGCACACATATCCATATGAGCAAGAATATTGTAAACAACCTCTATATGAGGGAATATTGCGAACTCTAATTGCAGACGTCAATAACTAAAGTAACTAAAAAAATGAAAGCGAAAAGTGTAGCTTGGGTTGCCTCCCAACAAGCGCCTTTGGTTCACGTCGTTAGCTCGACGTAGTACGTTCTTCATTCCTGCAAATTGACTTCATTGAGAGCATCCAGGAGCAGTTGTTCGAGGCCTATATTACTGACCATCCCATCTAATAAAGTCTCTAAATTTTCTACTCCAACCTGTGCAAGACAATAAGTAGCATAATCAGTAGCATTTGCCTCTATATTTAAAGCATGTTCCTCAAACATGTTCAACTGCAGTCTCTCCCCATTGCTCTCAAGAATGACATAATCGTTAGCAACATCAATCAATGCCCTTGCAGTTTTTAAGAATGGTCTGCCGAGCAATATTTTAGATTCATGCTTCATATCAATAACAACAAAATTAACTATAAAGAACATGTGTCTACTGAATAAGAGTATTTTCAAGCAATCCAATTGTGTTAACATTACTACCATCGGCCATAGTAAGCATCTCAATAGATGTTTTTAATGGTCCCATCTTACACTCATCATAAAAGGAAACTGGCATAATATTAACTGCAGAACCTAAATCTAGCATACATTGGCGAAATATATTCTCACCTATCCTACAGGGAATAGAGAATGATCCAGGATCCTCACACTTTGGGGGTAGTGCGATAAGGGGTGTCAAACATACTTGATGGCTCTCGTCCATTTTTGAGTTAGTGAAGTATGCAATGAATAATTTGCAATATTTAGGAACCACCTTTATCGCATCTAATAATGGAATTCTATTTTCTTGTAGTCCCCCACTTGGATTATTACCAAATTCATGTTCATAAAGAGGTTCTAAAGATTGCTCCTTGGTTTCGTTTCCTTTGATCATTACTGCATTTACTTGTTTATTTGGATTTGGCAAAGGTTGAGATGGTAGTTTGCCTGACACTTGGCTTTCTATATTACTTAAAGAAGTACAAATCTGGCTAATTTGTGTATCAAGGTGGTGAAGGTGAGAATCAGTTTTCTTTTGGTACTCGATATTTTGGTTATGTACTTGACCTATTTGAGTTGCAAGTTGCTTCATCATGTCTTCTAAAGATGGGCCCGAAGATTGGGGTGGAGGGTTTTGCTCACCAAATTGCCTAGAATTATTGGTTTGGGGAAAGGTTGATCTAGGTCCGTATCTAAAGTTAGGGTGGTCTCTCCATCCTTCATTATAAGTATGTGAATAAGGATCATATTTTCTTTGGGATTGATTAGAGTACCCTCCTATAGCATTTACATCTTCAGTTTTTAAAGTAGGACAAGCATCAGTTGCATGAGAAAACTCAGAACATATACCACATACTCTAGCTTTAGACTCATTACTAACAACAATTTTAGACACTAAAGTGGTCCAAGTAGCAATTTGTTGAGCATTTTCTTGCAATTGAGATTTTACACCACTTAAGTCAATTTCATTTACTCTTTTAACGTCATTTCTAGTGCTATGTTGTTGAGTGTTTTGGGCCATGTTAGCAATAAAATTCCTAGCTTGAGTTGGTGTCTTATCTACTAATGCACCACCACTAGCAGCATCAATTATACCCCTATCATTAGGCAACAATCCTTCATAAAAATTTTGAATCAACAGTTGATCAGTTATTTGATGTTGTGGACATGAAGCACATAATCTTTTAAAACGTTCCCAATATTCATAAAGTGATTCTGAAGCATGTTGTCTAATTCCACATATTTCCTTTCTTATGGATCCAATACGACTTGCGGGAAAGAATTTTTCAAGAAAAGCTTTTTGTAAGGCGTCCCAAGTCGTAATGGAACCAGAAGACAGAGTATACAACCAATCTTTAGCTAAATCATGTAGGGAAAATGGGAAAGCAGGCAATCTTACATGATTTTGTTCAATTCCTTCAGGTTTCATAGTTGAACAAATAACTATAAATTCTTTTAAATGTCTATGAGGATCCTCACCTGCGTTCCCATAGAATTTGGGAAGGAGATTAAGAAAACCTGAGTTCAGCTTCAAAGGTTTCTCCAAGGTTGGAAAGACAATGCAGAGAGGTTCATCATCTAGCTTTGGAGCTCCTAATTCCTTCAAAGTTCTCTCTTCACCCATCTCTGAGTCTTCGATTGGTTTATCTTAAAAGATGTAAAGTAATTTCTCTGGGCTAGCTTCGTTTAGAGTTTCAATGAACTGGTTTATGCGCTGAAGTTTGGTTGCAGTATCCAAACTCATGCGCCTAAAAATAGAAAAGAGAAAGTTGAGGAGTTATGTTCATGAAATTCTGTAATTTAGGTATAACCATTGAATATCCGGAGAAACAAATCATAGCTAAAACCATATAAACAGAAATGGATGTCTTCCCCCCACACTTAAAAATGAATCATGAGTGTAGAACACAAAGGAAGTTTCAATATATGGTCTGCATATTATTATTCCAATGATTAGTATTCACCATGACTCAACCTTTTTTAAAAAAAAAAAGCAACTATGCAGTGCTATACAAGTATGCTAGTTCTGCAGTGGTTATAAAAATATAAGTGTCAATAACTCAGTACCTTACCCTAGCAAAACAGAACAATAGCTCCCTAAAATTTAACCAATTAGCAAAACCATGGAAGAAACAACCTTTAAAAATGAATAAGACAGATTTAAGACACAAAGCACACACCTACATTTTAAACAAGTCACATTTCCTATGTTTCATAACTCACAATAAAATCTACAAGTTTTAGGCTCATTCAGATTTTTAGAGGGCTCTATCCTTCTAGACTCCTTTTGTCAGTTTTGGACTTATATAGTCTGTTTCTTTACACACCGATTGCTTGACAAATCTATAATTAAGTCAGCAAAGTCTGAAGAATGCCCCAAACAACTCAGCTGCCTTATATCCCTGTACATGTTTAAGAATCAATCTCTTAAATCCCATTAATTGGAAGCATAATTACGAGGGGACCAATTCATTATATTATGATCTAAATATTACCCACAACACATAACTTAACAATGTTTGATTTTCTTGATTTATCATGCATATTTCTTAGGAAAAATTCACAGGAATAATCCAAACTATTGAGTGTCTTCTCAAATTAATCCCAACTACGTGTTATTCTGGTATAATCCCAACTTCATGGTACCCCTTCCCAAAATGATCCCATATGACCAGCTACCTGTTAAACAGGTTAAAAAAACAAATTTCTGTTTTTTCTTTCTTTTCATTTCACCCTTTCTTTCTCTGCTTCTCTTACCCACCACCTGACCACCCCCTTCATCTAGCCACACCTGCACCACCTGAACCGCCTCAAACTCCGCCTGAAACCCACCCCTTATAAACCACCTTCACCAAAATCCACCCAAGCCCCCCCATATAAACAACCTTCGACCCGACATTATTCACGCTCATCTCGAAATAATACATGAGTCGTTTCACCGGAGTAGGAAAATTCACTTGAATAACACCGACATCGTGACACTGTAGCAGCAAAGTAAACACCACAGCCCCACCGTGGGATTCATCACCACACCACGGGTGGCCCATGGTATGTTGAACAAACATCAAGCAGTTTTACAGCTCCCCTGCATCTACAGGCGACGTCCCATATCCCACACAACACCGCCTCCGTCCACCCACAACCATCGTCGGCATCACTAACCATCACCGCCGTAATCCGGGCTCTGTTCTCGCCACGCCAGCGCACCAATCACACGTTCTCCACCCCTGTGAACCTGCACCCCCCGCCACGCCCAGCCCATCTGCAAACCCCCCCACCAGTGACCTGCTCTGGCACCCATCACCATCACAGACGTCGGCACCGCAAGCATTGGCACCAGCGAACCACCACCGAGCCCCCTCCTGTTCTGGGCAACACTTTTTCTTCTTGTCGTGCTACTGTTGTTGTTGAATTACAAAGGTACATAGATGACCGGATGATGAGGGGGTGGTGGTGGATTTGGGGAGGGAGGGTGGTCGTGGTATTTCTGGGAGTGGAGGGGGTGGTGGTGTATTTGGGGAGGGGAGGGGTGGTCGTGTATTTCGGGAGGGGAAGGGGTGGTGGTGCAGTTGGGGAGGGGAGGGGTGGTGATGGATTTGGACGGTGGACACCAAGTGGAAGAGGATGTTGGTGGTAGTGAGAGAAAGGTTACCTGCTGCAACAGGTTACAAAAGGTTAACGGAGCAAAATGGGAAGACCACCCCCAAAGTATGGATTATATTAGAATAACACGTAGTTGGGATTAATTTGAGAAGACACTCAATAGTTTGGATTATTAGTGTGAATTTTTCCTATTTGTTATATCAGCTTCTAGGGAACTAATAGTGACACAACTACTGGTTGTGTTCATTATAATCTAGAGAAAATGGTATGTGTAGAATCAATTTATCATTAAGACATGAATATAGCATAGCAAGCCAATATAATGGTCTGGGTCATAAGTCTTATTGCAGTTCCTTACTTGCTTTGACCTCTTTTTTAATCCTATGTTTCACTTTTACTTTTTAAGTCAAACATGGATGACATTCTTGGTGTCATGAAATCTGCATGGTATGAACTATTTTCCCACTAAGTGACCTTACTTTATGTAGAAAGTAAGCATCTACAGCTTTTAGTACTAGCAGAAGTTATCTTGTAGAGACTCTCTCCAAATTTTTTCCTTTATTAGGCTATTTTCTTTACTGTCATAGATCAGTAAAATATTATCAACTTAATATGTTATAGGTAACTGAATCAGTGACATATATATTTCAATCAGCAATCATATAATGAAACTAGTCAGTCTATAAGCACTCATGTCCAGGATTGTTTTATTATGAGCATAATCCAGTAGGGAAAAAACACAAAATTATGCAACTATTAACCAAAACACATGCTAGAAAGCACTATAAAAAAAACAGTTCATTGTCATAGATGTCCAACTGCCAGGAAGCATAATATGTTGTATCTCAAATCAATTTTATATTTATCAATTTGTATGAGTGAAAATATTATCTTTCAGCATCCACTCAAGCACATATCATGAAAACATGACATATACTAGTTTGGTGTATGTTCACAGGTTAACTAAAAGTTAACCAAGATTAACGCTTGCAAAAAATGGCGCCTAGAAACAAGCAAATGACACATTATACCCAATCTAATTCAGATGATTTAGAGTAAAGCAAAGAGTTCACCAAAAACACCAAAAAATTGGATATTGATAAGTTAGAATCTATATTACCCTACAACACAGAGCTATAATAGTAAAAGTAGAAGTTTATATGTTTTAGTTCTTACCTTCTTAGAAGAAAATAATGGAACCTTATTGACATTAAAATATTACATATAATTTATACCAAAGCTACTGATGAGAATGTTATAATTTATCCATGCCACCTCAATTAATCCATATAAGAGTCAACAAGAAACAAATACCTAAGAACATAGTATGCAAAAAGAAGTTAAAGAAACATACTATAGCTAAGAAATTGTAAAGTAGTCAAGCTTTCTTGAAGATCACACGTACTAATTGTCATTTTATCAACTAAATTCTATAACAAAAATTAGTATATCAGTTAAACTTTGAGTAGGGAAAGATTATCATAAATCTCCTCGGCAACGGCGCCAAAAATTGATACGTGTCGTTTACCGTATTAAATTAAAAACCTATCTTAGACCTTCAAAAACATGAACAACTAGTAAAAGGGTAAGAAAGGGTCGATCCCACGGAGAGACTACTAAATTCCTAAACTCAAAGTTTAATAAGAAAAATATTATTCACATAGATTAGCAAGATTATACAACTATTTACCTATTTACATAGATTTGGGGGGTTAAGATAATACGAACTACTAGAACTAAGTAAAAATAAAACTAATCTACTATCTACAAGTGATAACAAGCTACCCATTACGCACATAACTTAAAAATATTTAACCTTTTAATAGTGAATTCGGGTCAAACACGATTAGTTGCAAACATAATATGACAGATTAATGTTAGGAATTTTGGTAGCAAAATTTCCCCTTATCCCTCTTCTCCAATCTAGCCAAGCGAAATTAACGCAGCCCACTATGACTAAATTATGAGTGGTAATAGCTAACTTTAAACTAGGCAAAGTTAACTCTTAATAATCCTACAATCGCTAGTAATTCGCAACTAGCAAAAATTCAGATTATTAGCATTAAGAACTATCAACCCAATCAATTAAAACACATAGATGTATTAATTTACTTGATCAAATTATACTCTACTTTAAACTAGAATTGTGTCGCAAATTCTAATTTAAACTAGTTGGTACCCGGATTACGTAATCTGTACTAGGACAAATTATGTAATTAGCATAAAAATACACTATATACTCAAAAGATAGCAATTAAGCATAAAAATGTAATGTTTACTATCAAGAACAAATATAACTTGAATATCATATTAGATTTGAAACTAACAATGTAAATACTAGAATCCAAAGACCCAAAAACACAATTGAAAAATTAAATAATCCAAGTACAAGATCATAATTTGTGAATATAAATTTCTGGATAAAACTAAAGAGATTGAAGGAGAGACAAGAACTTATAATTAATCCCCGGAAAATCGCTGCTCGAATTCGGTTTCGACACCTCCGACGACCCCGACTCTCACTCTTCCTCGCTGCACAGTAGCTGGACGGCGATGGACTATTCTTCCTCCACTTCAAACCCTCAATCTTTGCCCCGAAATTTCACTCTCAAACTCCCTTTCTTTAATCTAAAAAATCTCGTCTCTAGCTTGCTTGCCCCTCTCCACCGTGTAAACCACTGTATTTGTAGTAAAGTAATGCAAAATTCCCTCACAAGATGATAGAATTTCATCCCTAAATTCACGCAATTTTTATCCATCTCCTAATGTGTATCAACAAGAGGGAAAATTCTATCCTCTTCACTTTATGTTGTTAGATATGAGTACTGAATAGGAAAAGAGGAAGAATGGAGGCTTTAGGAAGGTGACCAAGAGACCCACGTGACATCCACAAGCCTTGACTCCTCATCTTCTTTTATTTCTTTTCTTGAATTGTAGGTTGCATGTTTCTTGGGCTTTGTCAATCACGGCACAAACAAAATGATAGGGCGTGATCTTCTTTAATGCATCATTGCTTCCACAAAACAAAACTACCACTTAAACCCAATAAACAATAAAAGTCATTACTCACTAATAATCAACCTATAATGGTAAAACATAAATATTAATGCAAGATAACATTTATAAGACACCTAAAAACTTTAATATTAGGGAATAAAAATATACAGAATTTAGCACTTATCAACCACCGGTCTAGAATGTCGTACCTTATTCCCCTCGACCACCGGTCACCAATGTCGTACCTTCTTCCTCCTTTGCTCATTCTTCCTCTCGACCACTGGTCCACAATGTCATACCTTTTTCCTTACCTCATTCTTCCCCTCGACCACCGGTCCACAATGTCGTACCTTTTCCCCCTCGACCAACGGTCATCAATGTCGTACCTTCTTCCCCTCGACCACTGGTCACCAATGTCGTACCTTCTCCCTCCTTTGCTCCTTTCTCACCTCATTCTTCCCCTCGACCACCGGTCCACAATGTCGTACCTTTTTCCCCTTGACCACCGGTCACCAATGTCGTACCTTCTCCCTACTTTGCTCATTCCTTACCTCAATCTTCCTCTCGACCACCGGTCCACAATGTCGTACCTTCTTCGTTACCTCATTATTCCGCTTGACCACCTATCCCCCGTCTCGTACTTTGTCCCTCCTTTGCCGGTCTCATTCCGGCTCGTAGGGTCACGAGATTCGAAACCCTAGAAGGAGCCGACTGTGACAGAGAACGTGCAAGGTTTCACAGTAGGCTTCAAGACGTTACCACTAGTTTTCTTTCATTCAGAGCGGAGCGGAACAGAGTTCATAACTCTCTCCATGATTCTTGGTACATCTTTTTGTTGTTCACCACCGGGATCATTTTCGTCCCGTTGATTGCCGCTCTACTGTCGGGCTCCACCAACCCCAATGTCTGACAAGGCCGTAATTTCCTTCGTATTGTTTTTGTAACTAGTATCGTTTTTTTTTTTCTAGTTGTTGTACTTGCATTTACTGGGCTTGTTTCAGTCTGAACAAGTCTAGGAGCGATTTCATTGTTTTGGTTAGACGACACATATCCCTCAAGTTTGAGTGCTAGTGATTCCTTAACATGTTCGGAGATACCTCAAAACTCTCTATAGAATATGATTATTTCTTCTGGGCGATGGCCAATGAACTTTGTCACTCTATTCATAGTTGTTTGATCAGAGATACAGTCTACTGTGGTTGTCTACATTTTGTTATCTTAGTTTTTTGTCTATGGGCATCGATCGCCAACATTGGTTTATTATGTTGGCTAGTTATTTATCGAAGTTGTGGCACGCATATTTTTCCGCATGCATCTAGCCTAATTCCGTAGTATAGCTACACATGTTGTGTTTATGTTGGTGTTATGTACAGTATATGATATGTTTATTCTTAGCTTTCAGATGGAAGATACAGTCTACATTGGCTATTTTACTATCTTATGTTTTTGTCTACTGGCATCGATTGCCAACATTTTATTATTATGTTGGCTAGTTCTTTATCGGAGTTGTGGCACACATATTTTTCCACATGCTTTTTACTATTAGCAGCCATTTACATTAGACCAAATAGGAAAAAGAAAAATGAACCAAAATTTACCAAAAGAAAAGAGAAATAAACAGTCATAAAAGAGAGAGAAATGAATTATTGAATGGGGGAGGAGAGATTGAATGTTACTTACTTGTTAATTGATTACATTGTCGGATGAGAGATAAATTTTTCAATGTAGTTCATCGATACTCGGCTAATGAACAGTTTAAAAGAAGAGAGAGAATAGTTTATTTAGGTTTGAAAGAGGATGGGGAATATACGATAAAAATTGGAGGGAAAATGAGGAGATTGGTACCTAAAAAAGTCAATGCAGAAAAAAATCCGATCAATGCTAGAAAATGGTTGAGATATTTGATCTGACAAGAAAATAGAGTTTAAAGGTTATTTGTCACAAAAAAAATTATAAGGTTGTTTCACACAAAATGTCACTTTTAGAAGGTTTCTCACAAAAAAACTCTAAGAAATAAAACTAAGTATTACTAAAGACAAGAAAGCATGGAAAGGGGAGTAAATCGATTTATATGTGTGGATAGGAGATGACACCTATATCAAAGAAATCAAAACGTTAACAATCTGATCTTCGTGAATTTATGTTGAAGGAAATAAAATCTCTCTGTAGAAGATGATTATTTCTTCTGGACGATGGCCAACGAACTTCGTCAGTCTATTGATAGCTGTATGATGAAAGATACAGTCTACTGTGGCTGTCTACATTTTTTATCTTAGGTTTTTGTCTAGCGACATCGATTGCCAACATTGGTTTATTATGTTGGCTAGTTATTTATCGGAGTTGTGGCACACATATTTTTCCGTATGCTTCTAGCCCAACTCCGTGGTATAGTATTGTGTAGGTGTTGTGTTTATGTTGGTGTTATGTACGGTATATGATATGTTTATTCTTAGCCTTTAGATGGGAGATACAGTCTACATTGACTATTCTACTATCTAATGTTTTTTTGTCTATTGGCATCTGTTGCCAACATTTTATTATTATGTTGCCTAGTTCTTTATCGGAGATGTGGCACACATATTTTTCCACATGCGTGTAGCCCAACTCTGTAGTATAGTATTGTGTAGATATTTATGTTGCTGTTATGTATTGTATATGTGTCTCAACCATTTTCCTGTATTGACCGGATTTTTCTGGCATTGATCTTTTCCCCCTCTTTTATTTGTTTTGGAGTTCCATTTGTTACTATACACATATACAACTTTGATATAATGAGTATTTAAAGGTTGGGTCCAAAGTGATTAAATTATAAGGAAACAAAGGGAGTACAACTGTATTTTGATCTACTAAATGAGACAATTTTGTACGAATATTATGTACAACAACTAATTAGTAGTAATTTTACTAATATACGTTCTTTCCATAATTTGTTACCATACACATTTACAACTTTGAGAAAGCAATTTTATGATAAACCTTCCTTTTTTCAAAAAAAAAATTCTCTCTAGAAGCTCTAGAGTCATTTCTCATAACTCGTGAGTTCTTGTGCCACTGTAGCATGCAAAAGAAATCTTTTGCCTTCTTCTCTTCTGTCAATTACATGCAGGAAGTATTTTCTCCTTCTTTCTTCTCAATCTATCTGCCCCAATCAGATTCATTTACTTCTGACGGCCAACCTAGTCTAGCCGTCGCCTACTTCTTTGGAATTCGAAGCGTTGCACACTTGGCGAGCATGCAATTGAATTTCTCCTACTGGTGCTTCTCTTCATCTCCAGTTAAGTGTATTTATTGCAAGTACTAGCATCTCTATTAGCGATCTGTAAGTCTCTAGTTCTTCACTCAGTCTTCTTTCTTTCCACTGTCCTTCTCTTCTTGCATTTACTCCTTGCATTTATTATTTCATTCATGCAACCACCTTCTCCCCATAATGATTTCCGAATGGGAGTTCTTTATAATGCTCCGGATTTTAATCCAACTTCAAACATATGTTGGAATACTTCGGTAATTGGGGTGTCTTTTGGCCCAAACCCTCCTCATCCTCACTTAGTCCAAGGGCTGATTAATAATCTACGGAATAGACGAGGTAATATTAATGTACATCGAACTGGAGATTACTACATCTTTGAGTGTGATAACCAAAAGGATGTGGATGGAATTATCCTTCAACAAACCTCGGTTATTGATGGAAGGATTATTACCTTCAGAAAGGGCCACTAGACTATTGTGCCTCAACACATCAATTTCGACTCAGCAAGGTTATGGATCAGGGTGGTTGGGTTGCCTTTGGATTTTCTGGCACAAGATTGGGTCTATAAAGTTCTCAATCATGTTGGTTATGTTGACCAAGCTGAAACTCAAGATGGTGTTCTACCTACTGTTCCTGAGGTTCGTGCGCTAGTATTTCTGGATCTGTCAAGGCCTTTGATTCCAGACTGCTATCTTCCACTCTATGGAGATCAAGTGATATGGATTTACTTCAGGTATGAGGGGGTTTACAAGTTTGGTAAAGCTTGTGGGTGCGTTGGACATTCAACAATTAGATGTACTTTGTCCATGGAAAGTGCTAGTAGGAAAATCCATAATAGGCTTACTGAGTTTGAACAATGTGGGTTGAAGGTCCTCTATGGACCTCGAGAGACTCAATACTATACCAATTTGATTATTGGGTCTCCAGACAGGTATAGTTATCGGAATTGGAAAGTGAATTTATGGCGACGTGATGAGCCTGATGACTTTCCTGAATCACCTCGTCATTTGAGGCCCTACGAAGATCCTCCTCAAGCTAATGTCCTTGATATTTCTTCATCCCATTCTAGTGACTATGAAACGGGTGAAGACTTGCTAGATGAGGATGACATGCATGGTACTTCTAGTCTCAATCTTTCTTATATTGGTTGGTCAAACGAGGTATTGTTCTCTTCTCCATCACCTTAACCTACTGTTACGAGGTCTCCTGGAACAGGTTTTGGGCTGGATGGGGATCCTTATGCCCAGTTTTTTCCTTTCAAATTTTCCGTCTGCTGGCTATGTCATAAGGGAAAGTGACTCTCACACTGTTGCTCAGGGTGCGCAATCTATGTATATTACTCAACAAACTGGTCCTTTTCAACTTAATAATGCTGCTGACAACACTAATTATGAGGTTGGGGAATCCTCGAATGCTATAAATGGAACTGGTGGTCATGGTAACATCAGGCCATCTTTATTTGAGACCCTTGGAATTTCAAAATGGGCTAGAACTCGTACAACTCAGGCGCAGATTTCATCATCATCTATATCTTCCTATCCATATTTATCTCACCCAACTGGTCTACTTAATGATATTGTGCTGAATCATCTCCCGCAAAATGAGCCTCTTTCCCGTACTTTTGCTTTACAAGTCCCTGCTCCAGCCATTTCTCCAATAACTTCATTTATGCGACAAGCTAGCCTTAGGCTTCGTCGTTTCCTTGCTAATCACAACAATCATGCTAGGGTTCACCCATCTCCTTCTCCGATGAAATTAGATCCATTGATTATCCCCTCTCCTCCAGTTATGTTCCCAGAACAAATGGGTAATCCGCCTGAACATGATCCACCAAATACTCCTATTCAGGTTAGTTCACCGCATTTTCATGATATTCCTCAAACACAACGCCGTTGGCCTTGTAAACGAGCTCAACCATGTCAACTAATTCAGGCGCTTTCAATGGACCAAACTCCTCTTCCTAGTGTTGTGTACACAGATTGGTTTCAGAAAAAACGTCGCTTGCAATTACAGTCTTGGGAAGCAAAGGGTGGCTTCAACCTTTGGTTTAAGAAAGATGCCTCATGGAATTTCAAGCCAAAAACCTTAACTGATGTGGAAATGGCTGTTGATCTTGGGGTTGAGGCTGCTAAGGATTTAGTTATGTTGCCATCTGGAAAGAAGCACTGTATTGACTTAAATGATGTTGGTAGTGTTAACAAGAAGGCTAAACAAGATGATCACAATGGTTCTTCATCTCCGGCTGCTACCAAGGGAATGGAAGTGGATTCCTTGTGCTCTTTTGTCCTATCTTTGTCTCCTCCGGGTGAGATGGCTGACCCTACTCAGCCAACCATTCCAAAATGAATACAATTGCATGGAATTGTAGGGGAATTAATGAACTAGACACCCCGAAAATTCCTTACTTGAATTGGCTGGTTGCTACTATCCATCCTAATTTTCTATTCCTTAGTGAAGCTAAAATAGGTTATCTAAATGCTTTATCTAATTGTAGATTTAGATCACCTCCTAATTTTGTGATTGGTCATGATGCCCAAGGTGCTAGTGGAGGTTTGCTAGTTGTTAGTTGGTCGCTTTTGTCCATTTCTTGTACTTTTATTTCATCTAATATCATTGCTTGTAAGATCTTAGATGTTGATAACAAGGAATGGAATATCAGATTTGTGTATGGAGCTCCCCTTTTACAAAATAGATTGGCAGTTTGGACTGAGTTGAGGAGGATTGTGGATTCTTTGGATTCCTTCCTCATCTTAGGTGATTTCAACCAATTGGATACTTTTGAGGATAAGTTTGGTGGTTCAAGTAACTATCTAGGATGGCAAGATTTTGTTAATTGGAAAATTGACACTATGGTTTTAGATGTTCCCTTTTCTGGTCCTCGCTTTACTTGGACTAATAAAAGGCTTCCTCCGGCTACTTTATTTGAACGGCTTGACAGGGGGTATATGTCATCCTTATGGCTTCTCAATTTTCCAAATAGCCTTATAACTAACCATCCTATAACATGCTCTGATCATGCTGCCATTGTTTACTCTAATAATGATGTTTCTACTCTACTGAAACGTCCTTACCAATTAGAAAATTAGTGCTTGAACCTTGGTCCAGTTCAGAGTTTAGTCAAGGATATTTGGAACCAAAATGTTACAGGAAATCCTAGTATTGTGCTTTCAACAAAGTTATGTCATGTTAGACACGCCCTTCAGCGTTGGTGTTTAACTCATAAGAAATTTCGAGGTATTAATTGGAGGGATGTTACTACTTCTCTTGCTCATAATGCGGCTATCTCTACTATGCAACAAGATGCTAATTTTATTACCTTGTATAATGACTCCATGAATTCTGCTACTCTTGTTATTCTTACGGGCAACAAAGAATGAAGGATAAATGGCTTATTTCAGAGGGCACTTCTGCTAAGATTTGTTATACGAGAGTTAAAATGAGGTATAATTTTAATACTGTACCAGCATTACAAAATGAGATGCAAGATTGGATTTCGTCTCCCAAGGATATGCTTCTCTTAGTAGTTAATTTCTTGCAGAAGACTTATCAGTATGAGGAAGCTTCTATGCGTGCACATGATATTAACAATACACTTAATGAGATGGATCTTCCGCGCTTATCAGCTGCTCAAAGTGATTCACTTTTATCTATTCCTTCTGCAAAGGAAATTAAAGATCATTTTTTCTCTATGAAATCTAATACCTCTCCTGGCCCAGATGGTATTACATCAAAGTTTTTCAAGGTTCATTGGTATATAGTAGGGCAGTCAGCAATTCAAGGAGTTCAAAATTTCTTTATTTCAGGACGAATGCTCAAGTCTTGGAACTATTCTATCTTAGTAATGATTCCAAAAGTTACTACTCCTCAGAATCCTAATCATCTTCGACCAATTGGGTTATGTAACACAGTTTACAAGTGTGTCACTAAATGCATTATTAAGAGATTAAGGGATTTTCTTCCTTCTATTATCTCAGACTACCAACATGAGTTTGTCAGGGGTAAACAAATGAGTGATAATATACTTTTGTGCCATGAGCTTAGTCATAAAATTTCTTCCAGGGTGCGTGGTGTTGGTGCCTTAGCTGCTTTTAAAATGGATTTAACTAAAGCTTATGACAAACTTAGTTGGTCCTTTTTGCTGTGTGTCCTTAAAGCTTATGGCTTCCCTGAGGCGTGGATTTCACTAGTTGAACAATGCATTACAACAGTCTCCTACAAGGTTCTACTTAATGGGCATTTTTCTCCTGACTTTTCCCTAAGAAAGGGCTTCGTCAGGGGGACCCTCTGTCCCCCTATTTATTTATTATAGCTGTGGATGTGTTTTCTCGCATGCTTTCTTTGGGTGAAGAAATTGGAAGTTTCAAGGGTATTAAAATAGCTCGTAGGAGCCCGTCCATTAGTCACCTCTTCTTTACGGATGATGTAATGATATTTTTTCATGCTACTAAGCAAGCTGCGAGCAACTTAAAGGATGTTATCCAACGTTTCACAACCATCTCTGGTCAAATGGTTAGTTCCTCTAAGTCTTCGATAAAATTCTCTCTAAATGTTTCTTCACAGGTTCATCAAGATATTATGAGATGCTTTAATTATGAGCAGGTGGCTCAGTTTGGTAGACAGCTAGGGGCTCCCATTGATCTTCAAGGATCTAAGAAAGCTCATTTTTTATTTCTCTTAGACAAGATCTCCTCGAAGATTCTTTAATGGAATTCTCTTCGACTATCTCAACCTATGAAATTAATCTTCATTAATACAATTTTAGTAGCCATGATCTCTCACATAATCTCATGCTACTCACTGCCTGCTTCAATTTCTTCTTCTATTGATTCGATGATTGCTCGATTTTGGTGGTCGATCTGGTGCTTCTTCCAAGGGTATTCAGTGGATTAAAAGATCTGTGCTTCACTTATCAAAAGGTATGGGGGGTTTGGGTATTCGTTCAACAATGTTAGTTAATAAATCCTTGTTGATGAAAAAAGCATGAAGTTTTCACTCTCGCCCTTATACTTTACTTAGTAAAGTCTTAACTGCTATTAAACCTTCTTGTCTTTTGCTGGGGAATGCTAATTGTCAACGTAGAACAAGTTCGTGGGGTTCTAAGGGTTTAGCTAATGCATAATTGCTTCTTCTTAATGGGTGTTACTGGAAAGTTGGTAATGGGAGGAAGGTTTGTGCTTTTGGTCACAAATGGCTTCGTAGTTCAATCCCTAAAGTTCACTCTTCTGTTACCTTAAAGCAAGCTATCACAACAAAAGTTTGTGATTTCATTAATGCTACTCCCTTCCGGCATTGGAATGTCCCGATAGTTAGAAGTATGGTTTGTTTCAGGGATGCTAAAGAAATTTTCAGTATTGAATTACCACAATCAGATAAAGAAGATTATATGGTGTGGAGTGGTCACAAATCAGGGTCATTCAATACAAAGAGTGGGTATGCTTATCTTGCCTCTATTTTTCTCGAAGGTTTTGATCTCTCTGGTAGCAATCAGGCGTTTTTAAAGAATAACCAAAGTGGAAATTATTTATGTGGAAGCTAGATTATAATATACTTCCTCACAAAATTAATTTAACTAAGAAATGGATAGTTACAAATTTCCTTTGTGTTTTTTTGTCTGAATGGTGATGAAGATGATATTCACCTTTTCAGAATCTGCCCTTTGATCCAAAATATTTGGAGTAATAGCTCGTTGGCTATTGACTCAAGCTTAGATGAGAATCTATCCATGAGGGATTGGATTCTCTCCCGTATCCTACTATTTTCTAGTCAGGATGGTTTACATGGCTCTAAGATTGCTTCTTTCATTGCAATTCTTTGGGGCATTTGGTTGGCTAGGAACAATCACATTTTCCGTGGCCATAGTGTTGCTTTGAACCAAGTTAAAATTTCTATAGCTGTTGCGGATGCTCAACACAAATGGTTCTCTGATCTCCTTTTGCATCAACTTCGTTTTCTTCATCCCCCTGAAGCTGATTTGCATTTTCGCCCCTGGGTTTTTGAGTATTCATCTTGGCCAATTGAATACTAGTTCCCCTCAGGTTATGATTCAGATTGATGGGTCTTGGGATAAAAAAACCCTGCAAGCTGGGGCTGGCTGCTCAGTGGTGTCGGACGAGTGGTTGGTAATTTATGTCATGGCCGTAGTTTCATTGCGGGTTCTGCTCTCCAAGCAGAGCTTCTTGCTTGTTTGTTTAGTCTCCAATGGGTTATAAGTCAAGGTTGGGCTTCAGTGAAGCTCCTTACAGATTTGTCCTAATTACTCTCTTTGCTTCAGGATAAAGGTACTTCAAATGTTTCTTTACTATGGACAATTCAAAGCATTATCGACTTAGGGAAGACTTTATCAGTTTGTGTCCTGTGCAAGGTGTCTCGCCAACATGTTAGCCATGCTCATTCTCTGGCTAATGCTTTTAGATGTTCTTCTTAGTTCTCTTTTGTTTTTGCTTTAGTTCAGATGTAGCCGGTGTCAAAAAAAACTTTGAGAGAGCAGTGATAGTATAATATACACCTGAACTTAGTTATTTATTCTAATTTCTATCCATAAAGAAAAGGTAGAGGATTTAAACTGGAGTAATTGAATTATGATTACCACAACTATCATAACTTACTAATTGAAAGTGGTCCTACTCTACCAAAATGCACACTAAACCACACCTCTATTATGCAACTTAATTAGCATAGTAAAATCAGAATTTAGTATATAATACTTTTCATATTGTTTTGCTATACTCAATGTAAACCAACCTTAAATATAGACCACCCTCATCCCTTTAATTATATTCCCATAGCCACCCCACTAATCATACAGTTAACTTCAAATTTAATAAATATTGACTTCAATTAATTTTAATTATGCTCCACTTATGATGAAATTAATTTTAATTATTTTATAATCTTAACGTATATTTATTGAGATCTAAAGAGTTTCCTAACTTTCTTTCTACCTTAATATATCATAATTGCATAAATGTAATCTACTAATCATCTATGAACTTTATTTAACTTATCAATAGTTATTACCTATTTTTCTTCTCATTGAGATCTCAAGAGTTCCCTAATAATATTGTTTAACTGATGTGTCATATATGTGGAGAAGAAATCAAATTGCATGAAGATAGGTTTTTTTTTCTTTTTTGCAAAATTAATGACCCGTGTTCAAGCAACAATATAATATATGATAGATCCTTTTTTCGGTAAATGAATTCGCGACAAAAAATATGTTTTTTTTCAAAAATAAATGTTGATATGTAAAAAACCTAGATTCCTTAACTCATGTACATATTGTTTATAGAGCGAAGAATTTGAACTTCTCTATAAACATTATCCCCATAGTTTTCCTTAAATCTGAACCATAATGTTGTAATGTTATCAACTGAACTTTCCTTTCATCTTTTTTGTTTTTCGACTAAAATTATCTTCATAATCTTTTGTGTTCTCTAACCAAGTAATATCTGCCATTTTGTTTGATAACTCAATTTTTTTCAGCTTTATTGAAGAAACATTAGTAAGTTGCTTCTTATTGGGAAAAAAAAAGCAATGTTCTTTAATAAAACAATGGCCGATTTCCATTTTTTTCATATTGCTTTTATACATTTGATGTTCTTTTTAATTTCATGCTATATCAATATAATTCCCTTACATTCGATGTTCTTTTTAATTTCATGCCATATCAATATAATTCCCTGCGATATTCTTTTTAAATTTCATATTGTGTTTCTTTTTTCAAATTAGTTTTTGTTTTAGATTTAGAAAAAATATATATTTTATTTCATGCCATCTTCTTTTTATTTTAATGTCAAATTCTTATTAGAAAGAAATAAAGAATGGTCTTCTTGATAGAAGAAACACGTACTTAAAAAGAACATATCTTACTCGATTTATAAAAGGAGGTAATAAAAAAACAACATATAGTTAAATTTAAAAGTACATACATTCTTGATAAAAAGAACACATGGCTCGTAAAAAAAGGAAAATTTTATATGATGACCTTGTGATTTGGAGAATTCTACATGGTGATTTTTTTCATATTCTAAAATGACTCTATATTATTGTCTAAACTAGTACTGTGACATTAAGGAACTAATTTATGTTAATTAGGCGTTTAAACATTTTTTAGATAATATCAAAAAATTATTTTTAATCATGTTCAATTAATGATCCCACAATCCTCTATCTTTTCTCGATTTTTGTCTTAGGTTGTTTACTTGTCTTCCCTCCACCACTCTCAACACCCCCTCCCAAAAACCTTTGGGCTTCCACTGAAAACCCCTTCCCTAACTTTTCTTATGTGACAAAATGTTAGCTATGGCATTATTTAACCTATACCCCTCCCCCAAACTTCTTTTATCAAATGAAGCATTACTATATTGCAATAACACCAAATGTACTATTTCTCATCATAATCATCAACTGCTACTACAGCAAGAGAATATTTATAGTAAACCTGGGTGTACCATGCTCATGGTACACCCAAGACTATTTTCTCCAAATGAGTAAAATGAGCAAATGAGCATATGAACAAATGAGCAAAATGAGCAAATGAGCAAATGAGCAAAATGAGCAAATGAGCAAACAATTCTACTCATTTAAGAAAATGAGCAAACACTTTTATTACAAAATGGGCAAAATGAGCAAATGAGCAAAATGAGCAAAATGCCCAAATGAGCAAACTTGGTGTCAAATGAAGACCAAGCTTCTAATTAATTACAAAAATACCCCAGGTGTCACGCTTCGTGGGAGTGGACTCCTACAAAGAACATCAACATATTTTTAAAAACCATTGAGCTTCCACCAAGATCAACCGGATTTCGACCATTCATCCATGAAACTTTTTTTCTATCATACATTTTGTGATTTATTTGTTAAATAATCAGATAATACATAAGTATATTGCTAAAAAAATAAACGAAGACCTCAACTTTCTTTTCTTCCCTATCTCATTTTTATATTTTTAATTTTGTGAATTAAGTTATCAAAAAGAAGAAACCCCAAAATCCTAACTTGGTTGATTGATTCATTGTTCCAATCGTCTCTCCACCTTTGTATATCTGCTGCGAGACATTGTCTCTTTCAGTGGTTGTATGTTACTTAAAACTACTACTATAGTTGGCTATTCTTATCTAATTAAAGAAAACTACTACTATAGTTGGCTATTCTTATCTAATTAAAGAAAAGAGCTCCAAGTTTTCAAATTATATGAATGAACCTTGTAAATAAAATACAGAAACAAGAAAGACGGAAAATTTATTGTAATCTTTTAATTATATAACCGGTTTGACAATGAGCGAGTAGCCGTTAGCTCATTATCATACACTTCCTTCCTTCCAATTTACTTGCAACACTAGGTTTGTCATGCCTCCCAATTCACAACTTTAACCATTGATATTATTATTATCTATAAGTAATAATTATAATAAGTTGATATCCTAAAAGTATATATGTTAAGACAAGTCTAACAAGATCACACATAACTATGTTTAAGTTTACTTGTTAATCATACTAGATAGTCAAAAGGGAGTATATGAATAGCGTAAAAGTCCACTTGTAACAAAACGGAGGAAGTAACTCATACTTTCTCTGTTTCTTGATAAATGCATTATATGTTTAATTATAGTATATCATTAAAAATTATAAAAAAATAATATTTCCACTATATGTTCAATGATATTAACCCAAGAACAATTAAGATAATTATATTTCTTTTTATAAATAATTAATCGAATATAGTCAAAATCTATACAAATATATTAAAAGGTGTTCCCATGAAAGGTGCCACGTAGCACTCTTCTCACATGTTTATAATCTAATTAAAAAATATTAACAATATGTAGTTACTAATATAAGTAAAAAACAGCAAATACCTCTAGAAAATATAACCTTGAGCGTCTCTCACAAAAATTCTTAGAGCTATCCCTTTCTAAAAAACTTCTTTTAAAAAAAAAAAAAAAGCCAACCCTTTTCTTTTTAGTGCTTTATTTCCAGATTTAGGAAAACAAAATGAATTATCCCTATCCAGATTATGATGATGCTTTTAATGGCCCTCTGAAAAAAATGGGTCCTAAAGTTAATTCAGAGTTTGGAGATATGATGCCGGCAGATATTGTTTTTCCTATGGCAGTTATTGGTAAATTCAAGGATGTAAGAAATTTCTCTGCTCGTCATATTCAAGACTGGGTTACATCATGTTGGATGTCCCAAAATGAAATCAAAGTTGAGAAAGTAGGTAATGTGTTCTTCTATTGCACCAATATGGAAGATAGAGACAACCTACTTGCTAAAAGGACTGCATGCTTTCAAGGAGCATTGCTTATTTTTAAATACTGGTTTGCAAGTGTTTCTATTCGTAGTTTAGATTTTACTACAGCTCCATTATGGATCCGAGTAGAAGGAATCCCTCTCACCTCCAATTATCCTCATGTAGCAAGAAGAGCTTTGCAAAAACTAGGGGAGGTTATATCCTTTGATGTAGCTTCGCTACAAGACGGACCAAAGGAGTTCCTCAGAGCTAAGGTAAAAAATTCACTAGATAAACCACTTATCCCTGGTTATTTTTATGAGTTTCAAGAAGCGCAATACCAATGGGTAGATTTTAGATATGAAGGGGTATTCACATTTTGTAAGAAGTGTGAAAAAATAGGTCACAAAGCAAGTAAGTGTAAAATTTTTTTAGATGATGCTCAACGTCAGTTTGGACGTAGGATGAGAGAAATCTGCATTAGGTATGAAAACCTTATGGTAAGACACCCCCTCACTGCATGTTATACAAATAAAATAATTGGGTTACGTAGGATTGAAGTATTAAGGACATCTAGGTTTGATCTACTAGAATATCCTTGGGACGAAATTCCTTTTGTCTCAAATTTCTCTGATTCATCTTCACAAACCTCTAAGTCCTTATCCCCGAACCCGAAAAAGAGGAAATTTTTAGGATCCTGCTCCCAAAAAAGGAAACGTCACTCTGAGGGAGACCATTCTGGAGATTTCAATCCTTTATGAATTATGGGCTAGAAGGAAATTTCCTAAACCTGATGTCTTATCAATAAATTAAAGAGAGTGGGTAGTTCTTCAAAGCAAGGTGTTAGGTGTAGAGTCCAAAAATCATGGTGACAAACAACAAGATCATGGTAGCCAGTCAAATTTTAATCACCTGGTTAGTAATCCTGAAGAAGATGATCAAAATGCAGAGAGGTCGAAAATGTCTTAGAAGAATTCAAAGAAGAGAATAGGAAGTCCAAGCATTGAATATTGATGAGGAAAGAGAAAGGTCAAAAAAGAAGAAGTTGCAGGGTGGAGTAGCTGGGAAAATAGGGGAGGAGTTCAAAGATTATTGTGATACTTCATTTAATGGTAGTATGGAGGATAGCTGGAATAAAGAGGTAGAAAGAAGGAAAGTAGGCTGCGTTGAGCCCAATGCTAAAGAAGCGAGGACTAATCTCTTCAAGTCAAGAAAATTTAATGAACTCTAGGCCAATTGCTAGGCAGTGGGCTAGCGCAACTCCTCAAAATTCCCCTATAATAAGTCCAGATGTTTCCCCGATGGAGACTAGTGGAGAGTCTTCGGACTCTTTTACTTTTCCTAGTCCACCTTCAAAAATTTGGGAAAGTGGCATTTTCAAGCTTGAAACTTCAATGAAACAAAAAAATAGCCGGGCCCAAAAACTTCAATGTAAACTGGAGGAAAGTTTCAAAAAAGGGTGTTGTGCTACTTCATTCTGGGGAAGTAGGAAAAACAAGAAAGAAAATTTGGGAATGGAGCGCAGGAAGAAAGTTAGAGCTGTTATTAGCTTTGAAGAGAAGGATGAGTATTGGATTCCAGTGCAGAAGAAAAGCAAATTTCAAAAAAATTACAAGGGGAAACAAATCATGAAGTTTGGTATGAGTGAAGATGACACAACTCTAGGAAGCTCGGAGGATCACAAAGAAGGAAAGGGTATGGTAGCTGGCCCAATGTAGCTCCCAAAAGACATATGAGAGCTTGTGCGTGGAACTGTCGGGGTTTCAAATCTGCATACAACCCGGCTTCTCCCTACCTCTCATGGATTGTCGGCAGTCAAGCTTTAGATTTACTTTTTCTGTCTGAAACTAAATGTTCAGTTGATGAACTAGAATCTTATGTTCCTAAACTAGGATTCTCGGATTATGTAGGTTATGATGCAGTAGGTCTTGCAGGAGGATTATTTTTGTGCTGGTCGAGTAGGATAGAAGTGTCAATCCTCTTTATTTCTCAAAATTATGTATGCTGTAATATTAAGGATGAATGTAATATTTTGTACTATGTGACTTGTGTTTATGGTGCTCCTAGCATGGGAGATCGAAAACAAGTTTGGGATACTCTTAGAGCATTTGTTTGGAGTCATCCGGGGCCTCATTTGTTCCTAGGTGACTTCAACCAAATAGAGTATTCTTCACAAAAATTAGGGGGAAGCAGTGTTTTACAGGGATGGAAACAATTTATTGATTGGAAGAGTGATTGTAACTTGTTAGATATTCCCTTTCATGGAGTGCCATACTCATGGACAAATAACCAAAAAGAAAACCATAATATTCTTGAAAGATTAGATAGGGGCTATTGTAATGATGAGTGGAGAGATCTTTTTTGCCAAGCACAAATAACAAATTACCCAATTTTTCTTTCTTACCATGGACCAATTCTACTAAATTGCAATCCAGATAAGCTAAAGAAGAAAAGGCCATATAAGATAGAATCTTGGTGTTTAGGTTATGAGGCGATTGATGAATTAATAAAGGAAGCATGGAAATTGAGCATTCAAGGCTCCACCTTGTATGTAGTTCAAAGAAAACTGGACCCGACAAAGAAAAATTATAAAAAGTGGTGTCTAGATTATAAGAAAGAGAACAAGGTGGAATGGGAGGAAATTAATCTAGAACTGACTGAACTTCAACAAAACTTGGAAGAAGAAGAAGAGAGTCAAGAGAAGGAGCAAGCTGCTAGGAAAAGAGCGAGGGCAGCGACAGATATTAAGTTAGAGTATTGGAAGCAGCGTGCAAAAGTAAATTGGGATAGATTAGGTGATCAATCGACGGCATATTTCTACAAAAGTGTTAGGTCACGCCAAGGTAGGAATGAGATTAGAGCAATAAAGAATAGTGAAGGGGAGTGGATTTCTAATCAAAGTGAAATAGCAAAGGAATTTGTGAAGCACTTTGCCAACTTATTTGAGGGTTCGACGAGCCAGGATGATTTGACTCAGGAAATAAATGATTGTGTAGAACCACTGGTGAATCTCACAGAAAATCATATTCTTCACTTAAATAGAGAATTCACCAAAGAAGAAGTGAAAGAAGCCATGAAGAGCATGAAAGCTCTCACTTCGCCAGGTCCAGACGGAATCCCACCAGTATTCATTCAAAAAGAATGGGACATTTGTGGCAATGAAGTGGGAAAGGCAGCATTAGATTTTCTTTCAGGAGGATACATGCTAAAGGAATCAAATCAAACTCATATTGCTCTAATTCCCAAAGTGGATCGTCCGGAACAAGTAAGTCAGTTTCGTCCTATAAGCTTATGCAACTCTACTTATAAGGTAATTGCAAAATGTTTGGTCCGAAGGCTCCAACCTCTTATGACGGACCTAATAGGTGACTACCAAAGTGCATTTATGCCGGGAAGATCTATAAATGATAACTGTATCATTGCTCATGAAATGCTTAATTGTGTGAAAAAAAAAAAGAAAGGCAATTCTTTCTCCTTAATTCTTAATTTGGACTTAAATAAAGCATATGACAGAGTTAGTAGGAAATTTGTGGAGAAAGTTCTGGTAAAGATCAAAATGCCACCACTTTGGGTTCACCTGATTATGCAGTGTATCTCAACGGTTTCTTATTCGGTTCTTGTGAATGGAGAGCCCTCAGGTAAAATATTCCCAAAAGCAGGGCTTCATCAAGGGGATCCCTTATTCCTTTATATTTTTATTCTTTATATGGAATCCTTATCGAGACAGTTAGTAGTTCATCAAGAAAAGGGTTCCATAAGAGGATTGAAAGTATCTCAAAGATCCCCTGAAATATCACACCTTCTTTTTGCGGATGATGCATTATTTTTTCTCAAAGGCACTTTGGAGAACTGTTGGAACATGAATTCAAGTCTAAGGAAATTTTGTCTACTCTCCGGAGAGATGGTAAACCAAGAAAAATCCTATGCTGTGTTTAGCAAAAATACTCCAAGGAAATTTGTTCGTCTCTTGAAAAAAGGGCTCAAGGTTGATTCAAAAGAAAAGCTCGGGAAATATCTTGGATGTCCTATGGATGTCGATGGAAGAAATTTGAATGTTTTCCAAGAATTGCATCAAAAGGTGGAAGCTACAATATCAAGTTGGAAATTCACTCATATGAATCTGGCAGGAAAATTAATACTTATTAATAGTATCTTGGTAGCATATGCATCGCACATGATGGCAACATACATGCTTCCGCAAAAAGTGCTTAAAAGCATTACTTCCCCTCTTCTTCGATTCTGGTGGAAGACAAGTAAAGCGAAGAAACCAATTTATTGGAGGAAGAGAGAATTGTTAGAAGAACACAAGAGCAATGGTGGAGTGGGGCTTAAAAATCTCAAAATTATGAATCAGGCAATTCTGTTCAAACAAGCATGGAGGATCAACCAGAATGACCAGTTACTAGTAAGTAAAATTTTTCGAGCAAAGTATTCTTCTAATTGGTTTGCTAATAGTATGAAGGGGAAAATTCCGTTGAATTGCTCATGGAGTGGTAGAAGTCTAATGAGAAGTGTTCATAGCATGGCAAGTGGGGTAGGGTACACAGTGGGCAATGGAAAGAATATCAACATCACTAAGTCGGCTTGGGCTGGTCTTGAGCTTGTGGCTTTTAAACAGGTATCAGAAACCTCGGGCCTTACGAAACCTATTTGGGTCTCGAATTTAATAAAATCACCGGGTCAATGGGACAAAGAAGTGCTTGATTCATGGTTTGATGAAGAATAAAAAAAGAGAATAATGTCAGTTCATATCCCAAGAGTAGAGAGTAAAGATGAGACTTATGGAAAATCTACTCAAAGGGGTGAATATACAACTAAGTCGGGGTACTGGTTCTTGAAGAATTGTGGGTTACCAAAAGAATTGAATCAAAAATTCTGGAAGTTATTCTGGAAACTCAAAATTTGGTCAAAATGGAAATTTTTCTATTGGAAGCTATATAATGGTGCTTTAGCCACCAGAGTTAACCTTAGGAGTAGGAAAATCCTAAGCGAGATTATTTGTCCGTTATGAGGAAAACATGAAGAGTCTGAAACTCATTTATTTAAAGAGTGTGATGTTGCAAAGAGAATTTGGAAAAGCTCTTCTCTAGGAGTAATTTCTTACCAACCAGAAAACACATCGGTGAAAAAATGGACAAGAAATTGGTTATGGTTCTTGATGAATGAGGTTCTTGATGAATGAGGAAAGACAAGCGGAAAGCAAAGTATATGAGTTCATTGTTATTCTTTGGAGCATATGGTTATTGAGAAATAAGAAAGTTTTTAATCCAATAGCCTTGATAACGCCAAGTAGAGTGTTTGTGTGGGTGAATTAATGGAAAGGAAGATGGGTAAATTCGAAAACTCATGACCTAAGTAGTTCCAAGATAAGTGAACAAGAAAATAAAAATCCTATAGATCTCAAACTAAGCACTTGGCACAAAAACTGGTCTAAAGATCTTCAAAGGAATGTGCTGGTAGTGGATGGAGCGTGGAAAAAGCACAAAGGAAAAGAAGAAGGTAATGTTGCAGCATATGGGTGGTGTTTATCAGAAGCAGGAGTGGTTAGTGCAAGAGGTAAGAACAAGATTTGTGCCAATTCTCCTAGACAGGCAAAGGCATATGCACTACTATATGGAGCAATGGAAGTTCAAAACAAAGGGATACATGCCCTGGAAATATGGTCTGATGCAAAGGAAATAGTGGAAGGATGCAAAAACCCAAAGGAAGCAGCGATTGAATTCAGAGCAATTATAAAGGATATCCTTTTAATTCTAGATAGTTTTAATTCAGTTAGTTTAATTCATGTTCCTAGAATCAAGGTGAACGTGGCTCATTTGCTTGCTCTGACAGCAAGGAAAGAGTAATGAGCCTTTGTTGTATTGTGATTTGTCAAAAAAAAAAATTTGTAGTTACTAAGATTCGAACACAAGACCTTTGAAAGGAAATGTGAGTGTTAAACCACTAATCCACTACAATTTTAATGCTTAATGTTTCAGAGTAAGACATAATAAAGTCTTATAATTATATGTAATTATAAAGACAGACAAACTTATTTATCTCTAACACTTTTATCAAGTAATAACATTATTTTACCCTAATTCCATTGAAATTGTTATTTTTATCCCCAACTCCTTAGAAGTTTTTTTTAAACAACTCATCATGTCATAATGTCCATTTTCCAATTTCGCACTACACAAAATATTACGAAAAGCTAATAAAATCAATTATAAAATTTATGTATAATATTATATTTGATAATTGTAACTAATCCAGGGCATCGTCAAAGCCAAAATACTAATCTATAATATTAGCTAAAGCAAAATCCTAAATCCTATGTGGCAAGCTCATATTCACCAAGCAATTTTAGAGCATTGAAAAGAAAAACTCTCCAATCGGGGATCCACGTGGCAATCCTATGTGTACAATCAATCTTTCATAAAAAAGGCAATCAATCCCTTAAATCACTCCCCATAATTTAAGTAAAATTTGATATGTAATTGTAGCCATATTCGAAAATAAATTATATTTGGCCATTTTTTTTGAAAAATATTCTTTCATTTTAAAAAGTTTGAATTATTTTAAAAGGAAAGTAATCACATTTATTAGGAAATATAAACTACATATGGCCGGATTTTTTTAAAATTAAATATTCTTTTCATTTTTGAAATCTACTTAAGAAAGGAAATCACTATATATATTACATATTTGCACGGTATATTATTTTACGCTTAAATCACGTCCATGATTCACTCATATAGTTATGGTTTTGTACATTAGAAGTTTCTTGAGAAGTATATATGATTCCTATCCATGGCACCTACACAATTCGCACTCTTCATTCCTATGCATCCTTGTCCTTCCCATTATTTTTGTGCATTTCTCACAATAAATCATCTCTTAGTCATTCCGCCACTACACAGACATAATTTCCTTATGCCATAGAGATTTTGTTTTGTAGCAAACTAACAAACCATAATTAGAGCAAACCAACCACGATTATATTAGAGCAGCAACAACAAAACAACAAACAATTGTGGCAACAAGAAGCCTCACCGGTGAACAGAAGGTGAGATCATCGACAGAGCCCAGAAGACAGAAGTAGTGCGTTGCGGAATACCGACTATAATAGTGACACCACACCATGAAAACTACCATGTTGCCCCGATTAGAAACAACTTCGACGAAGGAGCCGTTGCGGATAGCTGGATTTTCTAATAGTGAAAAAACTGAAAAGAATACTTTCTTTGTTTTTTTAGATGCAACATTTGCCTTTTTGGTGGGTAGATTAAAATAATCAATTGTTGCATCTAAAAAAACAGATGTAATAATTCTGATTGAGAATAATGATGCATTGCCGTTAGATTTTTTTCTGGAAAGGATATTAAATTAGAAGGATGAAATGTCAATTATATATATGTCCTTGCGATTTGTGATCTACTCAAGTAGTTGGGAGATTGTGTAAACTGTTACTGGTTATTTCTATTGATACTACTACACTCTTACTTGAGTTTTCTTCATCATCCTTTTTGGCGTCGTCGATAATCTCTTTTTGTGTAGTTTACTGTTTACAGAAGCTGGTGTTAATGACACATATTCACAGCAATTTGGTTTTTTGATGATTTATTATTTGATCAAATTTTTAGGTTTTTGGCAAAAGCAATAGGTTAGATCGTTTTAAACTGATAATAATAAATACTATTAATCATGCTAATATTACTTTGTTGAGATGATTTAAACTGATAATAATAAATACTATTAATCATGCTAATGATTTTTTTTTTAACCAATCGTTTGATTTGCTCCAGAATTGACTTTGTTGAGGTACCAAACCTTGTATTTCATGAGTTAAATTAAGATACCTCTGATGGATTATTAGAGGTCAAATGATGAGATATGTTAGCTAATTTTTCATTGGCTAAGTTTATATGGTTGTGCGAAATGCATTCAATGATCCATGATGTGAATTTGGTTAGCCCCCTGCCTTGTTGGATGTTTAGAGTTGTAGTTTTGAGTCCCATGTTCACCACTAAATCCAAATGATGAAGGGACTCATTTACTCTCAAAACAATGTTTGAATTGCTCCAGAGTTAACTCTGTTGAGGTACCAAACCTTGTTTTTAATGAGTAAAATCGCCATATCCCTTATGGATTAATGTAGGACCAAACTTGAGCAAACTTTTTCATACAACACAAACTGAAAATAAAATCAAGCATCTTGATGAGTTGACATACCATTTTTTCAAGGGACAAAGTTTTTCAAGCACTTTTAATGAACAACATCCAAATAAGCCATTTTAATCAACATCCAAATAAAATCAAGCACTTTTTCAAGGGATTAATGTTGAACCCATTCCCTATGTTTATGGCTGGTTCTTCAAGGCCATTGAAAAAGTGCTTGATGAGTTTGATGAGTTGATTGAAAAAGTTGGATCAGTTTACAAGGAAAAAGTTTGATGAGTTGATGAGTTGGATGTTGAACCCATTCCTTGTGGCTGCTTCCATGAAAGCTGGATCAGTTCGACTAATGTGTGGCCTTGTATTATCTTGTTGGATGAGAATGTTTTTTGGGAGATGAGCAGGCCATTTCCTCATGATTGCTGGTATGACTTGGTTGATAATCACATCTCTGATGACCACTTGGGTGATTTTCTCTATTGGTTTGGTCTCAATAGTGCCTGCAACTCTATTTTTGCTTTTTTTTTTTTGCTGCAACCCTTTCCACAAAAGGATAGATACCAAATTTGCCATCATGGATCAGCACACCTTTTTTGTCATACAATGGCCTTGAAGAACCAGCTATAAACATAGCCTTGATCTTGAACCTCTTTGACTGTGTGCATTTGTATGGGTCATCTTCCGTGGGCAGTAAATAGAACCTTCTCATGTCTGGGTTTAAATAAAACCATTTTTCATCAATGTGAATCACATTCTCCATGCTTTCAAACACTGCTGGTTCAGTTGCAGTGGTTGGTATGATGTGGGAAAGAACTCACTTCATCCTTGCAAGCTTATGTGCCTCTGTGAGGGCTGGATGGTTGCTTGCAGTGTGAGATCTAAGCTTCCCCTTCTTAACTAGCCTGTATATAGTGCTTGGAGGAACCTTAAGGTATCATGCAAATGCCCTCACTGTTGACCTGTAGCTTAGGGGACATGACTGAAGCCATTCCTCATCATAATCTTTGGGCTTTCTTCCAGAATTGCCTTTTTTCTTTGAGCTGACATCCAGTGGAACATCTTGTTCCTTGCATCTTTTTGCAAGTTTTCAAATTCTGTGAAGAGTGGTTATATGAATACCAAACTCTCTTGACAGTTTTCTTTGTGTGCCCCAAGGTAACTTATCTCCATTCACTACAAAAAAACGCTCGTATAGCGACGGAGTTTTAGAAACGGATTTGTATCCGTTTCTAATTTAGAGACGGAAAATTAATAATCCGTTTCTAAAAAAATATAGGGACGGATTTTAAAATCCGTCTCTAAATTAGAGACGGATTTTAAAATCCGTCCCTAAGTTAGAGACGGATTTTAAAATCCGTCCCTAAGTTAGAGACGGAATTATAAAATCCGTTTCTGGTGTGTTTTACCAATTTTTCCAGACTTTGTCAAAAATTTAGATCTAATTTAGAGACGGATTTTGAAATTCCGTCTCTAAATTAGAGACGGATTTTTGAATTCCGTCTCTAAATTAGAGACGGATTTTTGAATTCCGTCTCTAATTTAGAGACGGATCTTTAAAATTCCGTCTCTAAATTAGAGACGGATTTTCAAATTCCGTCTCTAATTTAGGGACGGATTTACAAAATCCGTCTCTAATTTAGGGACGGATTTTCAAATTCCGTCCCTAATTTAGGGACGGATTTTCAAATTCCGTCCCTAAGTTAGTCAAGTAGATATGTTTTAAAATGCACTTTCAAATCCGTCTCTAAATTAGAGACGAAAATTCAAATTCGTCTCTAAATTAGGAGACGGAAATTCAAATCCGTCTCTAAATTAGAGATGGATTTTCATTTCCGTCTCTAAATTAGAGACGGATTTGAAAATCCATCTCTAATTTAGACAAGTAGATATTTTTTATAATGCACTTTAGAGACGGAAATTCAAATCCGTCTCTAAATTAGAGACGGAAATTCAAATTTGTCACTAAATTAGAGACGGATTTTTAAGATGTGTTTCTAATATTTCTTTCAATTATTATCAATTCCACACGTAAAAGTAAACAAGTAGTACTTGGTGTAGTTGGTATGAGTTTCTCCTCGTGACTTAGAGGTTACTGGTTCGATTCCTACCAACTGCGGTTCTTGAGAATGGGGATTCCCCTTACCCATTTCCACTTGCTTCCAAGAGCCTTGCCTACAATGCCAGACCGGGTTGACCAGAGCGAGGTTCCGAACCGAGTGAGATTGTGAACCGGTAATGGGATCGGGTTGAACCGAACAACTAACAATAGGTGATTTTAAAAAACCATTCCTAAACTTAGAGACGGATTTCAAAAATCCGTCTCTAAAATTAGAGACGGATTTTTGAATTCCGTCTCTAAAGTTAGAGACGGATTTTTGAATTCCGTCTCTAAAGTTAGAGACGGATTTTTGAAATCCGTCTCTAAAATTAGAGACGGATTTTTTAAATCCGTCCCTAAACTTAGAGACGGATTTTGAAATCCGTCCCTAAACTCAGAGACGGATTTTGAAATCCGTCTCTAATTTTTTGCTACGGAATTAGAAACGGATATTATTCCGTCGCTAAATTAGAGACGGGTATTTGGGATTCCGTCTCTAAGTTCGTTTAGCGACGAGGACTTTAGTAACGGACATAATCCGTCTCTAAATCCGTCTCTAAGTACATATAGCGACGGATTTTGACGATTTAGAGACGGATTATGTCCGTCGCTATAGAGTGATTTTTTTGTAGTGATTATGCACTTGAAGGAGCTTCTCCACTAAGTGCCTTCTCTTCCTTGGACTTAATTGTGCTTTCATTGTTGGCCCACTAACTCTTACCTCTACTGTTTCTTGTGTTGCATGTTGTTGCATATCCACATCATCTGAATCAGAGGTCTCATCAAGCAAAGCATGCCAGCCCTCCTATAACAACTGATCAACACTGAAGAACCCATCTTGCTGATTTAGCATTTTCCCCTAGCAGATCTGGAAATGACGGAGATGATTTTTTGCTCTTTTTTTTTTGCTGGTTTGGGGATGGTAATGAACAAACTAAGTGTTGTGTGTGCTATGTAATTATGGTACCTACTTTTTTGGTCTACAAACTCATCTTAATTGTTGCTGATTTTTGTGGGTGGTGAACATTTATGGTTGTCCCCTTTGGGTTGGTGTTAATATAGTGGTGTTAACTTTTTTTTTTTTGAGACATAAGGTGCATATATTAATTAGCAGACAAAGCGTCCATTATTACATAAGGAGACACCTCCGCTGGGCAATGATACTCCCAACGTTGTTCAACACCAAACGGAATAAATCTAGCTAGGTGATGGGCAACACTGTTACCATCCCTAAGCACATGAGACCACCTAAGAGAAATAAAATCCTTGCTCAACATCATAGCATCCTCAAGTACAGTATCAAGGTCAGAGAAGTAAATAGCACCTTTTGACAAGCGGTTTTTTATGGTTACACAGTCCGTCTCAACAATCACATCTTGAAGGTGGTGAGCTCTAGCAAGCTTCAGGGCCATACAGAGGGTCTTACCTTCCGCCACGGCCACGGGCCAGCAGGCTTTTGTGCGCCGAGTTGCTGCGAAAAGTACATCCCCTTGGTGGTCACGAGCCACCACACCAAGACCTACCCACCCATCTTCAGACACCGACGCATCCGAATTGAGTTTAACACACCCTTCAGGCGGAGCCAGCCAATACTTCGAAGGAGGAGCTGTTGTCCTTCTCACACCACCATAAATCTTCTTGGCGTAAATACCATACTCCACTGCTGCCTTGTGGGAGTAAGAAACCACTTGATCATTCGGTCTACAAAACTCCTCGAACACCAGCTTATTTCGTCTATACCACAGATTGTAAGCAAGGTATGCAAACTTAACTAATTGCTCGGCATCAATATCTATCCACGAGTTCCAGAAATCCAACCATTCCAACACATCATTGCTAGGTAACCAGTGACTCAGACCAGCGAGATCCCAAGCCTCCCTAACATACGGGTAAAACAGTAGCGCATGATTTAAAGTCTCAGGACCATTGTTACACAGGGGACATGTATCATCATCTATAATGTGGCGATGTTTCAAGATAGAGCGCACAGGGAGAGAGTTGGAACAAACACGCCACAAAAATAAATGTACCTTTGGTGACACTTCTAGGCTCCAAATCTTGACCCACGCTTGGTGAAACAAATCAAGGTTGCCCGATTTACCCACCATATACGCTGTCTTCACTGAATAAGAGCCATCCTTGGTGAAAGCCCATGAAATACTGTCTACAGGGAGGCGTTCACTGAGGGGGATGGCTAGGATAGCCTTTGCATCTCGCTCCTCGAAAGACTCTGTAATAAGATCAACATCCCATTCTGCGTTCCCGTAGTCAATCAGGTCACACACAAGATTTAATCCTTCCACTCTGGTCCCCGTAATAAATCTACTTTCTCCATTCAAAACCCAAGGGTCATCCCAAATTTTAATCTCCGTACCATCTCCCACACGCCATAGGAGGCCCTCTTTTACTAGTGATTTCACGCCCCAAATACTCTTCCAAGCATAACTACTAGTGTGGCCGAGAGGAGAATGCAAAAAATCAGAATTGTGGTAGTACTTGGCTATAAAAACTCGACTCAACAAAGAGTCGGGAGCCTGGATTAATCTCCAAGCCTGACGCACAAGAAGTGCTTCATTAAACACCGATAAATCACGAAACCCCATGCCTCCCAAGCACTTTGGGGTGCAAAGCGCATCCCAGCTCTTCCAATACATCGGCGTCTTGTCACCTTTCTGACCCCACCAGAACCTTGCCATAGCAGAGTGAATAGATTGAATGACTGCAGAGGGGAACTTGTATACACCCATCAAGTAAGTTGGGATAGCTTGGATCACAGATTTCAGTAAAACTTCTTTACCTGCCCGAGAGAGCAGCTTCTCCTTCCAACCCTGTAGCTTTTTCCATACACGATCTATAATTTCTGTAAAAATAATCTTTTTTGACCTGCCAGCAATAGTCGGAATTCCCAGATACTTTGGATGTCTGTCCACCTATCTCATAGTCAAAAAATCAGTCAACTCCTCCTTCTGCACAGAACTAACACCTTTGCTGAACGAAACCTCTGACTTTTCAATATTAATTTTTTGACCAGATGCTGCTTCATATTTGTTGAGTATATCAACTATTACCGAGCATTCCTGTCTAGAAGCACGAGCAAAGAGTAAACTGTCATCAGTAAAAAGGAGATGAGAAATCTCAGGACCATTTCGACTAGCCCTCATACCATGTAACACCTTATCTGTAGTTGCCTTCCTCAGAAGAGCAGAAAAAGCATCTGCAACAAGAATAAACAAGTACGGGGAGATAGGATCACCCTGTCTGAGACCCCGGGACGGGGTTACCGAGCCACAGATAACACCATTAATCACAAAAGAATATTTCACAGAAGAGACACAATCCATCACCAATTTCACCCAAGAATCAGCAAAACCCATCTTAGTCAACAGTCTACGGAGAAAACACCATTCTACTCTGTCGTAAGCCTTGCTCATATCCAGCTTCATAGCAATAAATCCTCTCTGACTCCTACATCTCTGTTTCATAGAATGAAAGAGCTCAAGAGCAATGAGAGCATTATCAGCTATAAGACGGCTAGGAACAAAAGCACTCTGGTTATCAGACACCACCCCAGACAAAATCATTTTCAACCTGTTAGCTAGAACTTTCGAAACAAGTTTGTAAATGACATTACAGAGACTAATAGGCCGAAACTCAGAGACTAGAGTTGGGTTTTTGACTTTGGGGATCAGGGTAACATTTGTTTTATTCAATGTATCAGGGGACCTCGTACCATGGATGATGCCAGAGACTAGGGAAGTTACATCCTCACCAACAATGTGCCAGAATCACTGATAAAAGACCGCATGCATCCCATCAGGCCCCGGAGCCTTGCTCGGGTGCATTTGGCTAAGAGCTTCCCAAACTTCCTCCTTATTACACAGACGAGTCAACAAAGAGTTCATATCTGCAGTCACCACAGAGGGAACAGAGTCTAAAACCGCACTCATGTTATCGTGAGAAGGAAAACGAGAAGTAAACAAATCTTCATTAAAATCAACAACAGTGTTTTCAATCTCCTCCTCCTCCGACCTCCAAACCCCACTACTATCATACAAACCATGAATAAAATTTCGTTTCTTGCGTTGACTGGCTTTATGGTGGAAGTATTTTGTATTCTTGTCCCCATCACATAAATCAGACACACGGGAACGTAAGAACCAATAAGCTTCTTGCTTTTCCAAAAGATCATCTAATTGAGCTTGAAGGGAACACACTTCCTCACACTCCACCGCATTATCACGCTGCTGCAGCAATTTTAGTTTCCCCTCAACATCATCGACTTTCTTTTGAAGCTTGCAAAGAGAGTCACGGCTCCAAATTTGCAAATCTGCCGCAACAGTACCTAGCCTCGTACTAAAATCCGCCCCCACCGAGCCTAACCACGCAGAGCTGACCCGAGCCTCACAATCACCATCCAGGAGCCACGCCGTCTCGAAGCGAAAAGGCTTTTTCTTCCTCTTACGTTTCCTGTGGTTACCAAGAACTTGGATCATTATGGGGGTGTGATCCGATTTGTAGCGCTGCAAGTGTTCAACATGAGCCATGGGAAACATTTCAGACCACCCACTCGAAGCTACATAGCGATCTAATCTTTCACGAATGCGGGTGTTTGGATTACGACCTCTTTCCCAGGTGTACCACAAACCCGAATAACCAAGGTCTCAGAGATCACAACACTCCATAGCCTCCCGGAACTCTCCCAAACTGCGACGAAAAGCCATCGAGCCCCCCTCAATCTCCCCCATACTCAGAATTTCATTGAAATCGCCCCCGAGAAGAATAGGACCCTCGAACTCGCACAAATTACGAACAAGTTCCCAAGTTTTGTATTTTTGGACCGCCTCAGGCCACCCATACACCCCAACAAATCTCCAAGAACGGCCATCATCTCCCACTACATCACCGCAGATATGGTGAAGTGAATAAGAGACCAACCGAAAATCAACACAGCTAGAATTCCAATAAACACACAGGCCACCCGACCTCCCTACACTATCAACACCAAACGAGCTATCGAAACCAAGACGAGCTTTCAAGTTTACAGCAGTATTTGCCGAAATCATAGTCTCCGAAACAAAAACCAAACTGAGGCTAGACACCATACTCCACCTACGGAGCCTACGAACTACCCGGGGGTTGCCCAAGCCCCGACAGTTCCAGCAGAGGAGATTCATAACGCCGGGCGTGGTTGGGCGTCCCCAACCATCGCCTCGCCAGTGATAACCACACTGCCATGGGAAATAATAGACTCAATCTTGGACTTTTTATGTCCTAAATCCACATTCACATCATCATCAATCAACATCTCATCAGGTAGCTTACGTTTGAAACCACTCGAATCATAATCATCAACAACACGTAACTGGTCTTTTTCAACTTTCCTATGCAAAATTTTAACTCTACGAGTTTTGGCCCCCACATTACCAACATCAGTATTCCCATTAGAAGAAAATGGGCCCCCATAATCAAGATCATTACTACAGGGTAATATAAAAGGGGTGCATACCTTTCCATCACCTACTGCATCAATATGGAGTTTGCTTGGCAAACTAGGCTCAACAATGAAATTTGGCGCTAACACACCATCATCGCCCAACTCGACCAACACAGATTTTTCCGGTAACTGGGGTGCAACAAGGGGAGTAGGCGCTGCCACTCCATCATCATTTGACACAACCAAATCAGCCTTGGGGTCAGGGAGAATTTTCGTCTGTTGCGGCATGCTAAAGGAAAGGGTTTTAGCACAACCACGAAAGATCTTTGCTTCCTCCTCCATCTTCAAACGGCCACGGCGCGGAGAAGCACGTAGCCATGACCCCCACTGTTTTACTTCTTCACGATCCTCCTCCAAAACATTATTACAATCACGTTCGATATGACCCAATAAGCCACAAGCATAGCAGAAGTTTGGGAGCCTCTCATACTTTACTTCAATGGTGACAACACCTCCATCCCTTGTGCGAAGCTTTTGAATGCGACGAAGGGGTTTTGTTACGTCCATTTTAATCTTCAATCTGGCAGACTTATCCCACACCACCCCATCCGACTCGACTTCCAGCACCTCCCCCAACCCGCCACCAATCGCCCGAACACGCCTCTCCGTACGACTGTCCATCGGCAAATTAGAGAGACGGACCCAAAACGGAGTCAACGATAGGGAGATATTAGAAGGTTGTGCCCTACCATCTATTTCCTCCAGAAGCACAAGGTTTTGATCAAACGTCCATGGACGTCCTGCCAACACCTTCATCTTATCTCGTCTAGTAGCGAATTGAACCACGAAAAGCCCGTCTTCAATCGGACGAAACAGTGCTCCTTTCGATATCATCCATATTTGATTCAAAGTTTTCTTTAAAGCATCAAAATTATAGGTCCCGATAGTCAATACTTTCCCCACCAGTGAAAGGTTTAGCCCCGACTCTTCATTGGCATCGGAGTCATCATCGAAGGCCACAATAGTATCCTCGTCAGCCGTAATTCGTAACTCAGCACACTTTGAAACAATTTCGTCAGCCATGGAGACTGACAAACAATCCCAAGAAAGGATTGGAAGACTCGAGATCCAAGACTACGTCACACAACTCCCAAAAACCCTAGTTTTTTCGCCCTAGGGAAAGAGAGACTTTAACCTGATAAAGTTTATATAGTGGTGTTAACTTAATGAGCAAGTGTATGTAATGTTGGCTAAAACTTAATTTTTGGAGGTAAAATTACCCTCCAAATTTTTTTAGGAGATTAATGCATTTTCAGTTGTTTTAGCTGGGTCGGTTTTGGAGGGAAATTGCCCTCTATTTTTTTTCCCACGCAACTCTTGGTTTTTTTGGGACCATTAAACTTTTGGGTTGGTGTTTAGGGGGGAACCCTCCCACTACACAAGCAGTACTGTCTCACCAAAAAATATGGGGGCACGTGGGTCAGTTTTTTTGTTTCCTCCTCAAAAGTTTGGTGGTCCCAAAATTCTCTCTCCAACTATACTACTCCCTCCGTCCCATATTATAGTGTCTGATTCTATTTTTGCACGGTTATTAAGATGAGTAGAATCTATAGTAATGAAATTTTTACATTGGGAAGTTAATAGCAACTGTATTAATGAATTTGTTAAAAAAAAAAAAACAGAAGTCTGATGTACAGCTTCAACGGAGAATTTGAAGAGTTTTTCTTCTTTTTCTTAGCTGAAATATGTTTAACACTGTGCACGAATCCAAATAAACATAAACTGACCAATGATATTGCTTCATTTTTTTTGCAACCAATGGGATTACAAGAATTGAGAGTATATGGATTACTCTCTTAATCCAAAAACAAGGCAGCAAAAGAATTTAGTTTTTCCCTCTAAGATACAGAACCAATACTCCCTAGTCATTTCATCCACCAAATTGGAAAGGAAAAAAAAAAGAGAGAAACAAAAAAAAAAAACTTAAACACCTTTAACCATCCACTGCTTGAGTAAGATCCGAACAAGAATTTGGTTGAGAGTTCTTCAAATCTTTGACATCGAAAAGTATTGAAGAAATATCGCACCAACAAACTTTGACACCGAAAAGTTGAGAGTTCTTCAAATCTTACCCATATTAATTTGCTTGAGTAAGATCTGAACAAGAATTGAAGAAATGCCGCACCATAAACTAGAGCAAAATTGAAGATATTCATGCATTTCTAGAGAGATAAATCGAAAAAAAATCTAGGGTTTCTATATGAACAGAGAGAATTTGGGGGTGATTTGGGTGTGTGAACAGAGAGAATGAAGAGAGGAGAGAGAAAGTAACAGTAAATGTGGTAAATGAAGTGGGGGGGTATGGGTTGGTTTAGCTGGGTGTGAACGGGTGATTTTTTTTGGTAAAAGAGTCAAAAGATTCCAAATGCATTAATGTATGGCTGAGTTTATGTGGAATAACTGAGGACATAATGGAAAATAAAAATTGACAATGAGGGTATTTTAGGCATAAATGTTGTATTTAAGTAGAAACAAGCATTATATTTTGGGACACCTTATAAGGAAAGAGGCACTATAATATGGGACGGAGGGAGTATTACTTTAGGTCCCCACCACTTAATCAATTCTCTCTCCAACACTTTAATCACTCCTTAAGAAAAATTGTCTCGGAGTCCGCAATTTGAAAAGTGTTGCATGTAATATGAAACGGAGGAAGTAGTATTTTTAATCACAACTGTAGTATATTAAATAAAAAAAGGTAATTAAAAGACCAACATATAACCAACATTATTAGCTATATAAAGACAACTATATTCTTGATTTCAATATAGCTTTTCATTTCAATATACTACTTTATTGATACAATATAGTAGTACTACTTATTTCGTTGTTATAAACAAAATTTGTTTATAGCTGCTACGAACTAGGTAAAGCTCATGGCTTGATCTATCAGACACTTCAACAAAAATAATGATAATATACTTTTATAATCTAATTTTACAGAATGCAAACAAAACCTAAAGAAAAACAATAAACTTTCAACAATCACAAGCAACAATTAGCCAACAATATGTGAATACTGCAAGAACTTCCTATGAGGTTGTCCTAGAAAACAAAAAAGCTGTGGTGTCAACCAGAAGCTAGAGCCACTATGCAGAGTCTGGAGCTTCTTTCCCACCACAAAGGCCAAAGGGTATAGTAATGCATCGATCATGTGATGGTTCATTGCTAATCTATGATGAATCCGAGTCTCATTATGATGCAGGTGCAAAGCACCCTTACTATCACTTTTAGCAAGAAAAGACCTGGCACTGGCAGAGTGAGAGCACATATAAGTCTCAAATGGGAATGAAGTGGGATTGAAATCACGGAAACGATGTAATGTTGCAATAATGGAAGGAAAAAAAAAATGGAAAAAGGCCTTACTTATACCAGTCTATACATCCATCAGCTCTTGGCATTAAGTTTATCGAGGAGTATCTTGTTTAACACACCTGGGTTTGCCTTGCCTTTTGATTCTTTCATCACCTGTACATCCAGAATTTCCAGTTTTTATTTTGCCCAAATAGTAAAGGGAAAAAAAACAAGAGACTTGCATTATTGTACCCAATAATCAAATTGATGAATAGATATATAAAAGAAAGAAAGAAAAAAAAGAGAAAGGATCTCTTCAAATTAACAAGCTCATGTGCATACCTGGCCAGCAAAGAAACCTTGCAGCTTTGTTTTGCCACCACGGTACTGTTCAACTTGCTTCGGATTTTCTGCAAGCACTTTATCAATCATCTTCTCTATCTCAGCAGAATCTGTTATCTGCAAGTTCATCAATGCAAGGATGTAAACAAGGAAGTTATACTTTTAAGTTTATGACACATGCAGCCAGAAACTAACAGTCAATACCAAAATTTTCATTGTGCCCAGAAACGCTACTCGGGTTTTTTTTCCTAGAGTAATGGGTGGATGTGGATCATAGCATCAACTAAAATTTTCCAAATTTCTACGCTACAATGGGTGTATGGAATAAAATGCATTGTAGGGTGACTTCTATATTACTAGTTTAAGGTAGCATTTACTTGTTGATTCAGTGACTATGATTACGATTAAGGTAACTTTTAACAAATGCGTGACTTTCAATCAGATATAACATGACTTTTGATTCGTTTCACAAACATTTGTCCTAGAAGTTGTGAAGGTTTTCACAGACTGAGCTCAAACTTGAAATGAGAAGTTCAGGCAAATAAAGCCTAAAACTCAAAAGATCAAGGTTTCACTTATGATACAATCAAAATGCAAGCAAAGTACCCATGCAGACACAAGCTATGTCACATTAAAATGCAAGAAAACCAGGAAATATAGTAAAATTACCAAGAAGCCACATTAATTGTTCATGCCAAAGACATGAAAAGTCTGATAATGCAATGCGAAGCAAAACTACTTGCCTGGACTAAATTCTTGTCCTTGATGAGCCCCTTGACAGTTCCTCCTTTAGCTATTAGCTCGAACAATATCTAATAAAAAAAAAAAGGACTAACAACCCGTTTGGTTAGTGTTCATAAATGGTAGTAATGGTAATGCATTAAAATGTAAATTTGTAAAGGAAATCCCATGTCATTATCCATGCTAATGCCTACTTAATCCCAAAATATCCATTTTCTTCCTAAAAATTCATTACCATCCATTACCACTTAGAATTTGGTATTTAATGGAAATTGTAAAGGAAAACCCTTGTTTTGTGACTGGAGAATTTATTTACAAATTTACACTAAATTACATTACCATTAGTACCATTTATGACCACTAACTAAACGGACCGTAAGGGTAATGACATCCAAACAAATATGAGTAATTAACAAAAAAAAAAAGACCAACAAAATGAGACTTTATGGGGGCTCATATTCAGTATTTTCCTGGTCAGCAAGCAGCACTATAGCAGTATATCTCCCCTTACCACAAAGAGGGAAAAAAGTAAGAAAAACTGTTTGCTTTCCAGCATATATCTTAAGCAATAGATAAGCACTTTCAGACTAATATGCTCAGCTCAACAGCTCAAGAAAGAATAAGACCTTACCCAAAAAATACTTGTAAGATACAACTTTTTTTGAGAATCAGATTAGGTTTCCTTACTTTCCCTATCACTTAAAGTCTTAAACTTGTCAAAACTTGGAAAAAAAGAAAAAAAAAAAAGAGGAAAAAGCATAAAGACGTTGCTAGTGAGCATCAATCAGTACTTTGTCAGTCTATTCTTTCTGTTAGTGGAGAACTTAGAAGGAGTTGGGGAGGCCAAAGATGACTTGGATAGGGGGTGTTATAAATGAAATGAAAATTTTGGGTTTGTGGGAGCATATAGCATTTCACATCAGAAAATGAAGATAAAGGAATTTTGTGGACAACCAACGGAGATAAAATCTTGACACATGCAGCTGACTTTATCCTATTGGGAATTTGGGATTAGGGCTCTGGCGATGTTATTGTTCTTTCTATACTATCACACCACCACTTAGGCCATGCTCTCTACACCTGATTTTGACTGATTATAATTAATTTTTACTTATTAAAACGAATTTTCTGACTTTAACTGATTTTTACCTATTGAAACTGATTTAAACAAATTTTTCCTGAATCTCTAGTGTTTTCTCATTTGTACTTACTAGTTTTTATTGATTAAACTGAACTTTACTAATCAAAGCTGATTTTTACGAACCAAAAATCAAATTCATTGATAAAAATTGATGCTTATTTAGCACTCCTTTCTTTCAGAAAAATCCTTCTACTTTTTAGTGTAATAGAATGACTATTGTCTAAAACTTTTTAGTATAATAGAATGATTATTGTCTACCCTGGAAGGAACATGACCTTAAGTAGCATTTATGATAGTCCAATCAAATAATTTCACTTTCACTATGATATTACCCAATTGTTTTAACACTACTATTTCTTTTTGATTTTAATAATGCAACCTTTTGGCCATTCGCAAATAATAGAGCAACCTTTTGACTATTCCACAATAAGACAACCTTTATACCCCATTAACTTTGGGTAGGTCAAAACCGGTTATAACCTGAAGAATAGGTAAAATGGGACACGTGTCGCATAGTAATTGGTTCCATAAACAAATTTTATAAAAAAAATTTAAAAACAAAAGATTAAAAAAAAAAAAGGATAAACCCCACTAACCCCTCACCCCACGTAAACCCCCTCTCCCTCCTCCCCCCCCCCTTTGCCACACCACTCTCTCCTCCCCCCCCCCGCCCGCCCTCTGGCAAGCCAGCCACCCTCTTTCCTCACCGCCGGGTCCACCGCCACCTCGCCCCCCCCGTCTTTGCCCCCTCCCTTCTTCTACTTGACCCGACCAACCCAACCCCGAGAGTTCCCCGCGCGGCGCTGCAACCACCTCTTTCAAGGCTTCCTGATGGTTTTTCAGGGTGTGGGAGGTGGGGCGAGTCGAGGGAGGGGGGGTGGGGTTAGGGGATGGTTTTTATTATGCTGGGTCGGGGATGGCGAGGAGAGAGAAAGAGGGAGGGGTTGTCGTGGGTTGGGGAAGGGGAGGGATGGGGGTGGGAGTGGCTAGGGAAGGGGAGGTAGGGGTTGTCGTGGGCGGAGGGGGGGGGGGGAGGGGTTGTCGTGGTGGGGTGAGGGGGAAGGGGGGGTTGTCGTGGCGGGGAGGGGAGGGAGGGGGTGTCATGGTGTGGGGAGGGGGAGGGAGGGGGTGGTCATGGTGGGGAAGGGGAGGGAGGGGGTGGCGTGGGTGGGGAAGGGGAGGTAGGGGTTGTTGGAGGGGGAGGGAGGGGGTGTCGTGGGTGGGGGAAGGGGAGGGAGGGGGTGGCGTGGTGGGGGAGGTGGCGTGGGGGGGGGGGGGGGGGGGGTGGCATGGGCGGGGGGAGGGAGGGAGGGGGGTGGCGTGGCGGTGGGTGGGGGAGGGGAGGGTGGTGGCGAGTGGGGGGGAGGGGGTGGGTTTAGTTTAGGTTTTTTATTAAAGTTTATTTAATATTATTAATTAGAATTAAGGTTGTTAATGGGTTTTAATTAAAAAATTACCATTTCTTCGTCACTTAGGTAACTTGACCTACCATAGGTAATAGGGTATAAAGGTTGTCTTATTGTGGAATAATCAAAAGGTTGCTCTATTATTTGCGAATGGCCAAAAGGTTGCATTATTAAAATCAAAAAATCCAAAATTATATCATTGATTACCCGCTTTTTTTATTCTACTCTAAGAAAAAGATTTGTCTACTACTTTTACAATGAATGTTTTCCTTCTAAAAAAATAAAAAGTTAAAAACTTCTATGCAAGTCTTTCGAAAATAGCCTTTCTAAAATTTGTAGACAAGTAGGGGTAAGGCTGCTGCATATGAACCTTCCCAAACCCCAAATCAGTGAAAATTCTATTGTGCTTTCAGGAGCACGGTGCGCACCATGTACCCAGTGAATTTGTTCCATTTCCGATGAGTAAATGTTCTAATTCAACAAATGTTCGTTTTAGCATATTTTTCAGCAAAAAAATATGTTCTATTTTCCGTAAAAAAATTTCTATTTTCAATAAGCAAATGTTCTATTTCAACAAATGTTCGTTTTAAGCTTATTTTTCAGCAAAAAAATATGTTCTATTTTCCGTAAGAAAATGTTCTATTTTCAATAAGCAAATGTTCTATTTCAACAAATGTTCGTTTTAAGCTTATTTTTCAGCAGAAAATCATGTTCTATTTTTCGTGAAAATTGGTCTATTCGATGAACAAACATTCTGTTTTAAAAATGTTCTTTTAAAGCTTATTTTCCAGCAAACAAATTTGTTCTATTTTCCCTGAAAATATGTTCTATATTTGATAAGCAAATGTTCTATTTAAGTAATTGAATTCTAGTAATGTTCCACTTCAACAATAAAATGTTCATTTTCGTAATTGGATTCTAGTAATGTTCCACTTCAACGGTAAAATGTTCGTTTTCGTAAGTGAATTCTTGAAATGTTCCATTTCAACAGTAAAATGTTCGTTTTCGTAAGTGAATTTTTGTAATGTTCCATTTCAATAGTAAAATGTTCGTTTTCGTAAGTGAATTTTTGTAATGTTCCATTTCAACAGTAAAATGTTCGTTTTTGTATACATAAATGTTCGTTTTTGTATTCGTAAATATTCTATTTTATATTGTGGGAGCACAGTTCTCATTGTGCTCCTGGGAGCACAATGCACGCATTACCAAATCAGTGAATCTAATACTAGGTAATAGTAATTTAACTTTGGTGAATTCTCCTCAATACTCCCAGCCCGTTATCATTGAAACTTGGACATTACTTCACAAGTGACATAAGTCACTAGAGAAGAAGATAGCAAAGCGCACAAGTCTCTGAGCATTCCAGTGATACGCTCACTTGACACCCACTTGAGAAATTTGCTATATAAGCTATATAAAGTCTTTTTGGGGCAATAATAAAGGCTATCAAACCCCCAAAAACAAATTGCAAGTACACTAGCAGAAATATAAGGCACACCTCTTTACCAATTTTGCCACTGATAGTCCCGTTTTTGATAGAATCAATCAGTTCTGCCAACTCAATAGGTGTAAGCTTTATATCAATTATGGACGCCTTTTCATTTTTCATGTAAGCTGCAATATCACCCATTATCCAGTTAGCAGCTAGCTTTGTATCAGCACCTTTAGATAGGGTTTCATCAAAAAACTCTGCAATCTGAAAAGCATTTCAGTATATGAGAATCCAGATATGATAAGTAAATTTGTTTCAGGAAACGGATAACAGATACAATGAAAAATTAAATACAGCTTAAGGCCGCAGAAATTTGAGTAAAGACAAGTTTATGCTTCAAAGAAGTACTGCAAGATAAGATGTCTAGTTTACATGCTTCAATTTTTAGGGAAAATTGCAAAGAAAAGCAAGATGGAAAACCTTACCGGAGCGTTAAAGTTCACAAGATGATTAAGAAATATCACATGGCCAAAGCCTATAGGCTATAATTGCTAAAGCATAATTCCTTTGATTAGTGCTCTCAACCAAACACTCTTTTGTTGTTCATTGTTCAGCAATAATATGCAACTACCATTGTTAGCACTCAGCTATTAAGGCCCTGTTCTTTTGGATTGAACTGAACTGAACGGAACGAAACTAAAATGAATGGAACTGTATGGAATGGAACTCAACTGAAACTATGTGAGGAATTCGCCTGAACTGAACTGAATTTGAACTGAATGGAATGGAACTGAACCAAATTGAATTGAACTGTGAGAGGAATTCGACTGAACTGAACTAAACTGAATTTCCATTAATCCACTTCAAAAGAACAGGGCTTAAGGTGCCTCTCCATGGAACTTTTCCATGAATTTTCCATCTCTGGCAATAAGGAAAGTAATCCACAACTTCCTTAAAACTAGGATCATAAACAAATCCTTACTGAAAACCACTCTTTTTTATTAATCAAATGCACTTAAAATAACATAATCTTTTCAATTCCTTCATATCTCCTGAGAGGTTATCACAAAAATTATTAGCAAACATTTCAAGGCATTAGAACATGTCAAGTCCTTAAGATTCCAGTCAAGATAGAGGCTCCAATAAATCAAGATAGGCTTAGATTAAAGGCGTCTTCCTCTACCTCTTTTCCTTCTTCCTTTATTTGGTTGGAACATTGGAGGTAAGAGAGAGTTTGCACTCTTTGAAATATCCTTACTGTTCTTCAGAATTGGAAAACCAGTAATTCTAGCTCAAGAAATGATTCAAATACAAATATTTACCAGAAAACTTTCCCCATAAATTGGTCTCTAACCCTGTAAACTAAATCTTTCAGGCATTTGGGTATTTAAAAAGCAACTGCATTCATCTTTTTGTTTATACTTCATTTGTTACTTCTAAAAGGAAAGATTGGGAAATTGATCCCAAAAACTGCACCCGTCAGAAGTTGTTTAGCACTGTGAAATCATCATATATCATGTCAATATATAACCATTTTGATTGCATCACGTTGCAAAATTTGGTGTCTAAATTCTAATTCAAACATGAAATGCTAAAAACTCACAACACTAGTGACAAATTACTTGATCCTAAAAATTGATGCCTGTGATACTTACATTTACATCATTGGCAAGAAAAAGCACATCCTGCATGCTTAATCCCATTTGTTCATATCGGCGTCTCTTCAACTCTGGAAGTTCTGGCAATGAATCACGAATGCTCTTTATATATTCCTTTGTCAAAATTACTTCTGGCAGGTCTGGCTCTGGGAAATACCTATAATCAGAAAGCCCTTCCTTCTTTCTCATAGTTACTGTTTTCTAACAGTGAGACAAGAATATAGGAATAAATAAGTAACAGAACACAGGTAAATCGAATTATAGCTTCTATGCAATAACTAAATGGGGAGCAACATGCAGCAATGACCTGAGCACCATCCTCCCAAAGACGAGTCTCTTGTACAATTTGGTCACTAAGGCCTTGGCTATGCAGTTCCACTTGTCTTGTGATCTCATAATCTATGGCCCTGTTTATTGCTGAAAAGGAGTTCAAATTTTTTATTTCAACCTGCCAGCAAAATTGGACCAAGAATTCAGTAAATGCTTAATAGACATTCTCAAAAAAGAAGCCACAGACCAGTATGAAGATTGTAAATCATCTTAACAATGGGTAAGATAACATCATTGGAATACAGTAACTTAAGTAGCAGAACTTGGTTTAAAAAATCTGAAAATCAATATACAACTAGGATGCATCGAAAGGCACACAGAAAAGTTTCTGGCATTGCTGAAGAAAACCAATTTGTTCAACACAAGTGTAATCCCTTCACAGAAATCATGTAGCTTTACTAGCTAAATTAATCTAAGATTCCACCTATGCCCAGAGAAATTTTGAGATGAGACATTAATGTAGAACAAACAGGAACAAGGCACAGTAGGCATCCTGCATCCATATCAATTATCAGATCTGTCAGGCCATGTCATAGATTCTCGTAGATCCTGAGTCCTGACGCCCATCTGCCTTGTCTTAAACACTCCATTCTAGATTTCAATTATACAAAGACATGGCAGTTCAACAGTCTGCATAAGTAAGCTAATTATACACTCTAACACCAAAATAAAGATATAAATATCTACTTATCAGAAGTTAAAATTTCCAATTAGGTTCACAAGGTGTCAGAATCAAGTCTATCAACAAGCTAACTGTCACATGTTCCCAAAGTATGCATCATTATGTGATTACTTCAATTTCAACCCCATCCACTTCATATCTTGAACTCTCCCTTTCAGTTGACAATCATAACGCATGCAGTTGTCAATATTCTCAATATAGTCCCGTCTATGGTTGCATGGAATTTGGAATTTCCCATGTACTCAGAACAAATACGTGAATGCGGATCACTTGTCCTTGTGGAACATGAAACCCTTAGTCTAGAAATTAGCTATCAACAATTATTACATCATAAATCCTGAAAGACTCTCTCAGTCTCTCTGCCTTGTGAAATTATAAAGGAAATTCAAAAACTATTCAATTTGCTAGATTAACTCTCAACCCCTTTCTAGATCTGTTATGATCCGCAAATCTGGTCAACAGATCCAGTTCAGTTATTCATCAGTTTTGTTTGTTGACAAGTAAATTCAATAACCAGGGCCAAGGAGCTTGATAGAATGTAAATAAACCAGCTATATGCAGTATCGTGTATCATATGCTTAAATTCATCAGCAAGCAGAGGCATTTAAGACTCAGACTGAGAGAAACGAATCCAATCCATTTACCTTCGTACCAAACTCAACTTGCCCTCTCGGACGAATTGATATATTAACATCACAACGCAGTGAACCTTCTTGCATATTACCATTGCTCACACCCAAGTACCTGACCATCCTCTGCAATTCTGCTCCATATTCTGCAGCTTCTATGCCACTTCTCATATCAGGTTCAGAGACAATCTCAAGTAAAGGTACTCCAGCCCTATTTAGATCAACCTGCAGAAGGCAAGTAAGCATATTATACCAACAATCTATAGAAGAAAAGAGCATCATGACTCATGCACTGCAAGTAGTTACAATCTGGGCTAAGTTTCATATCACATAATTCATCCATTCTTATACACTTGCAACATTTCCCATTTTAGGAAAGTTGTATATCACTTGCTAGGGGCGTAAATAATGCGAGTCGAGTTCGAATTTGAGCTAGCTCAACTCGAATTGTTAGCGCCACTTCGAGTCGAGCTCGAGTTGAATCGAGCTCACTCGAGGTCGGGTTTTAACCGAGTCGAGCTTAGACCGAGTTGAGTTTTGACTAGTAGATCTTGAGTAGATTGTAAGTGTCTCGTGTTAAAAGTAACCCTAAGGTAGAAAATATGTTGAATTTGGGTATTTTACTATAAAATGATTGGATATTCGAGCTTCTCACGAGTTTTCGAGTCTAGTATCTAGTTGCTCAACTCAAGTCGAGCTCGAATTTGACTAGAGCTCACTCAAGTCGAGCTTTGACCGAGTCGATCTCGAGTAGCTCCGAATTGTCTCGTCTCGCTTACACCCCTATTATTTGCAACATTGACATTTATGACAATATTTTCTCTCTAATATCTCCTAGCACATGGGGTCCCCTTTTTATCTCTCTTCTCCTGAATTCTTGAGCCATACTCCAATGTTGCAAGTAAAAAAAATAAAAAAACAGAGTAACCACAAAAAATCATACATTCACGACATGAGCTAGAATTTTATGATCACATACTTATCAATACCATCACATCTTATAAAGCTCATTGAGTTTCAAGTATGCCCCAAAATGAAGTCAGCTTCATGTAATAAAAGCCAATGAGACTGGAAATTCTTATCTTTGATATGAGACGGAAACAAACTGGTGAAATTTTCCAAAACATAATTTCTCAAAAAAAAAAAAAAACTTCCTATTACATTGCTTTATTAGGATGGAACACAAGGTCTAAGATATCAGTTAAAAGTGAAATCAAGGTTGAGTATACCCACAGTTGGAAGATGTCTAAGCAGTAGGAAGCGAGATCTAATCAGCTTTTCCCTCCGTTTTCGTCTAATCTACACACTTTATCATTCAGTACTATTCACATACTCCAGTTTGACGATCATTTTTTATTTACACATAAAAATAAACATAGTTATGTGGGATCTTGTTAGATTCGTTTAACACATATTTTCAATATATCAACTTTTTATAACTTCCAGTTATTTACCAATCATAGATAAATTGACAAGTGTGAAAGTTCTAGTATGCAGATTAAAAGGAAAGGTAGGATGTCACCTAGAAAAGAAGAAACGTATAGTATTTCCCAACTTACTTAACCTTAATGAGTAATGACCCCCCCCTCGCTGCAGACTGCAGAGAGACAGATGAAAACCATTTATTCAAACAAATCATCATAAGCAAATTAGCGAGAAAGCTATTCATTCCTCATTGTAAAGAGTTGAGACCAAAAGATTAAAAAAGATTCAGCAGGAAGTCTTGATGCATAATATGGAGATCCCAAAACCATCTCAAAAGCAAAATCGAACCTAACTAAAAATCCCTAAATATGTCAAAAAGACAAGTTTGGCAGAAATAATGAAGTAATTACCTGAGAATGACTCCCACCCTCTGTGTGCATTAGTTTCCCTGCATCCTCTTCTATATGGACACGAGTTATCCCAAATTTCCTATGCCCACCACCAAACTCGAGTGGAAGATCCAATTCAACAAACCCACTACTCGCTATGGGAATATCAAACTGAGAGATCTGGTAGCCCTTTGGCAAATCAGGGTAAAAATACTGCTTTCTGTCAAACTTTGAGCTTAAGGACAACTTGCAATTGAGTGCCAGGCCAAGTTTTACAGCACACTCAACGATCTTGGAGTTCAGAACTGGCAACGCACCAGGCAAGCCCATGCAAACAGGGCAAATGTCAGTGTTCGGTTCTGAGCCATATCTGTAGGCACATCCACAGAAGGCCTTAGTAATCGTGGACAGCTGGACATGGGTTTCTATACCAATGATTGCTTCATAATCTTTCAATCTTGTGTCGAGTGTCTTATCTAGGTTTCGGGTAACAACTTTTGATTGCGACTTTGGCTTATCTTGTGTTTTCACACTTTGGGTATGTAGGGCATTAGACGTGCAGCACAAAACACCCACGTTTTTAGTCAACAATGAAGACGGGTAAATACACAAAAGACGGATTTGCAACCCTCTAAACAGTAAAGATGCCATCTTATCAGTTACATGAACTTCAATATCAAAAACAAATTGGGTCTGCATTAGAAGCAAAACAAACTCTCATTAGTAACAATACTAATTGATAATGATAACCGTGTAAAAGTTTACATCAACAATAAGCAAAACTGCATAGAAAACTATAAATATCGCTGACTGAACTGGTCTAGAAGCACACAGCAATTCGAGGAAGAACATCGCGGTTGCGGCTTGTAATAGATTTATGGAACATATTGCAGCTAACGGCTTAACGCGGAATGAATTTTTCCAAAAAGTTCATGTTAATAGTTTTTTAACCTCAACTTTGCATTTTTGGGGTTTAAGATGTATTTTCTTAACATAAAATGACTGAACCTATCATATGATTGGGTTATATGTTCAGTAAATGAATAATTACTTAAAACATGAATGCCGTATCCCATTATTTATATTAATAGACTATTATTTATATAAATAGACACAACCTCTATACAATAATCAACTCGAAAGCCCACGTCGAGTTCTTCTCGCTTCTTTGTTGTTGTGCATGTTGTTTTTGTGTTGCAATGTTTGCTTTCCCTTTCTTCTTTTTGGCCAATTCTGACAAGAAATGGACGTAACGTGAAAAAGAATGTTTAAAAAAGGGACTCCCTGCTACATATTGGAAGACGTGGTGAGAAGGACGTGATTGTTATTGCGATGTTATGCAACGACATTTCAGATCCCTGATATCAGATCTATCAGTTTGAAATTCGACAAAGCTTCCACTGGTCCACTACCCACACGGCCACTGGCCACACTCGTCCACCCCCACAATTGTAACAAAGAGGGAAAGGAACAAAGGATAGAGAAAAAGAACCATAGAAAAGAACATGTTTGTAATCCTAACCCAGCAAATTTCAATCCGCAGAATTTACTGAAATTACAAAAAAAAAATCATCTCTCTCTCTACACATTACAGTCTACAATCTACAACCTACCGTCATATTCTTCCACTCATTCCCGCTTTCTTTACAATCCAAAAGGTTTGATTGTGACTTTCGTATTTCTAGCATCTATTCAACTTACTTTTGGAGGAAAGAAATTGGAGGAGTTCTTCGACGATTCCAAAAAACTAAAGGTTTGTTTAGGACTAATTTTTGGTATTTTAAGTTTTAAGATTTAAATTTTATTAGGTATCTGTGTAAATTGGTATCTCACAATATACATATTTTTTTGGAATTGGAGTATTTGAACTTAGACTGTGTAATTTGCTCTTTGAAGTTTGAATGTCTTTGTGCCTCAAATCGTTCAACTAGAATACTTAATTAGATTTTCTTGATAAGACTCCGACTGCATTGGAGTATTCGAACATTGCCGGTGAAGTTATGTATAAGTATAACACTGAGGTCTAAAGTTAGAGAACCAAACTTCTTAGCTCTGTTATGTATTCAAACAATGTAAGTGGGAGTCGAATTAGTTAGGACTTAGGAGTATAGTTTGTCATGTATTTATAAGGGTATGCTGGCATAGGGAAAGCACAATAGTCAATAGGTGTGCTGATTATGAGATTTTTAAATTCGGAGCGAAAACTTATTGAGTAGGAAAAGTGCAGTAGGAGTGAGCAATTTTATCCATTGATGTTACAGATATGGAAGTGAGTTCTTTAAACATTCTTGGAGAGACAGACAGTTTGGAGTATTCTTTCAACGATGTGAAGATTTTGAATGAGGCTAATTCTACCTTGTTAATGTTAATTGCGTAGCCAAAAGATCTTGAATTCGCTCATGGGCTGCTGCAATGTTCTTCATGCATTAGTTTAAATATTTGATTCAGCTAAAACCCGTGCTTGGGTGTCTATTTGTTGAGAATGAGAATGCTTTTATTGCTAGCAGGTCGAAAGTTTATATTAATATCTGAATTACTTTGATTCTTCAATATTTCTTGTGTACCAGAATCAGACACAAGGGTATGAAATTTCTTCTTAATACTTCAATTATTACCCACACAAATCAATTTGATGGAACTACATGTTGTACAGAAATTTATAAGGAGAGAAAAACAGAAGAGAAAGTTATGTGGTATAAGCTTATAAGTGGGCTTGAGATCGAAATGTTAACATCAACAAGCCAACTTGAAATCTGGGTTTGTAATGTGAAAAGCACATGCAAAAATCTTTTATATATTCACCCATGTTGAATTTTAGGAAAGTGTCCTTGTGATCAAAGTTTTGAACTTTGATATGTCTGTATGTAGTCTTACCTCTCGTACCAGTGTCTGAGTAATGTATGTCAAGACTTGATGAGGGAGTACAGAAGAAAATCTATCCCTCCTTGATGCTTTCTGAAAATTAGTAAGAAAGCTATATTTGATACCCTGTCCAGATATTGTAAAATAAGCTGTTGAGGGCTATGGCTTTCCTAAGAAGTTCAGTAAGTTGGCTATGGATTTCCTAAGAAGTTCAGTAGGTTGGCTATGGGCTATGGCATGCATTAGTTCAGCCAAATTTTCTTTGAATTTCACGGCTACAGTTTCCTAAGGGGAGGGGATTCCTTGCACAAAATCCAGTCTCTACCCTTTTTCTTGATTTTCAGATTGAGTTTTTTATTAGAATCATGAGGGTTGGTTCACTTGTTTGTGCCTTTTTGGACTTAAGTATTAACATATCTAATGGTCTTTTATAAAGACATTGGAGTTTTTCAATTGTTCTGGTCTAGTGGCTAATGCACAAAAGTCTTTTATCTTTATATGGTGTTAATAAGGGAGTGGAAGGTTCTATTGTGGGTTTAATAGTTTCTTATCAGGCTCTTTTCACAGGTCAAATCATCTCCTCAGGATGGGTTTTTGGTCTGGTGAGATGATTAATGAAATTTCATTTACATTTGCCAAAAAAATTTGATGAATTCTTTTGTAATTTGAAGAAGCTAAAACATGAAATGCTCCAACTGTCCTCAAATGCACTTCCTGATTTCTTTACGTGCAGTCCAAAATAAAATTTCTTTAACCCTAACGGTCCGTTTGGTACTCGTTAATAAATTGCGGTAATGAGAATGAATTTTAAGTGTAATGTTATTAGGGAAGCACCCTTAAAATCTCTATGGGGAGGCATTTTTTATACATGGGCAAAGCAATCTCACCCATAAACTTGTGTTTTTGTCTCCAGGGGAAGCGAATTTTCATTACCACTCATTACCACCTACAAAAGTGGTATTGGAAGGAATGAAAATTCAAGACGAAAAGTAGACACTTTGGGATAAATTAAGCATTCTATGGGAATGGACAATGATATTCTTCACAAATTTACACACAAATTCATTCCCATTACCATCATTTATAACCAACTACCAAACGGGCCGTAAAAGGAAAACTTACCCAACCTAATCCATGTGATGTGGATCCCCTCATTAATTCTATTTTTCTCTATCCCGTGTGATGTGGGCACCTCCACTAGCTCCCTCTCCGTACAATTTATATCTATTTTTTTTCCTAATAATGGCTTACGTTATCCAAATTCTACACCTTCCCACTAAGAATTGTATAAATGTGTGCCCAACTGCCCAAGCCCAACATGAAGTTTATTTGGGGATGGATGGAGTTAGGGGTGTGCACCGGTCCAAAACCGGAACGGCCGGACCAGGACCGGAATGGACCGGGACCGGAATCCCAGAAATTTTCGGACCAGACCGGACCGGACCTGAAAATTCCGGTCCGGTCCGGTTTTGGTCCGGAATGGACTTTTTTTTTTTTTTTTTTTTTGCGATTTTGAAAACAAGCATTCGAAAATTGAAATTAAAACATAATAAAATTGCAAATCACATGAATTCATATCTTGAAATTTCAAAAGAATTCAAAAAATAAAAAAGAGAATGAAGAAATTACCTTAAAATCGCCTCGCGTGCGCGTCAGTCGTCACTGGTGCCGGTGGTCGCAGACTCGCAGTGTCGGAAGGTCGTCTCGCGTGCGGTGGCCGGTGGTCGTCTCGCGTCAGCCGTCGACACTTGGGCTGAGAGAATGAAGGGGGTTTAGGAGAGAGAAGAGGAGAGGGGGGCTGAGAGATTGAAGGAGAATAGGAGTTTTACTGGTTTATGGTTTGTTTTGTGTTGGGCACTTCACACTTGGGCTGGGTATCATACAAGGAGTCACTGACTTTTTAAAAAAAAAAAAAAAGATTTCGGGTTTCCGGTCCGGTCCCGGTCCAGATTTCGGTCCCGGTCCTTTTCTGCACACCCCTACTAGTGATATGTATTATTCAAAAGTATATTAGGAGTATTTTTGATAAATTATAAATATTTAAATACAATATCTATTAAATGCTACTTTGTATTATAAATTAATATATAAAACACATGACCTGAAATGAAATGTGAGAGTTTAACCACTAATCCACTATAACTTCAATGCTTAATGTTTGAAAAGAAAACATAATAAAGTCTTTATAATTATATGTAATTATAAAAGAACTTGCAAAGTTTTTTGATCTCTAACACTTTTATTAAGTAATAACATTACTCTTACCCCAATTCCATAAATTTATTACTTTTATCCCCAATTCCTTAAAAGTTTTTTAAAACAACTTATCGTGTCATAACTTTTTCGATTTTGCACTGCATGCAGAATATTACGAAAACTAATACAATCAATTATAAAATTAATGAATAATAATATATTTGATAATTAGACCGACCCGGACGCCGCGTAGCCAAAATCTTAGTTTGTAATTTAATACATAACTTAATAAATATATAAGATAGCCAGATATGTACTTATATATAAAATACATAAGTGCTATATACATCAAAAAAAGGCTAAATACAAAAAAAAGAGATTAAAAGACTAACCTAACCCTCTTGAGATTTAACCCCAAAAAACAAAAACCTACCCCATCAAACGCATTATAAACTTGTCCATTTGTTCCATACTTACCAGCTGTCTGTATACTTTTGAATACATACCTTCTTATTAATCTTGGGTCCTCTAATAAATCTAATATCCTCATGTGCATTACAATAGGGCATATTATCTCAGGTTTCATCCTGGTTATTCACTGAAGAAAACAGCGTTTTGTTGAACTTACCAAGTGTATTTTATCTTAATCAGATTATTCTTAGGTATACATTCGAATTTTTCCTGGAATAATGCAAAATGGGGTTTTAATTCCCGAAATATGTTGAAAGGGAAATTAATTCGCAAGTACCGTCCACGTAGGACGGCACGCGAGAAATTTTTTTTTCTTTACTTAAGTAAAACCGCTACTTGAAGTAGCGGTTAACCTTATAAACCGCTACTTCAAGTAGCGGTTATTAAAAAATAAACCGCTACCTGAAGTAGCGGTTAATAAAGGTTAACCGCTACTTCAAGTAGCGGTTTTGTGGTACCTGGAGCAAGTTGGCGTTGACTGAAGTAAACCGCTACTTCAAGTAGCGGTTCATTAATAGAAACCGCTACTTGAAGTAGCGGTTTACTATAATCCCCAAATCAGACCCTAACTTTCCCAAATTCTCATATTCGACGATTGTTCTCTCAAATTTTTTCTCCCTCTCTCTCTCTCTTACTAAGTGTCGCCCACCACCGGAGCTACACCACCGGAGCTACACACCACCGTCGAAGACAACCGGAGCGTCGCCAGCAACACCACCTTTGCTTTCGCCTCCAGTCTGTCAGAGGACCTACCGACGCCGTTCTGCCACCACTCCATCTTCTCTTCATGCCATTGCAGAGTCTAGTGAGACCACACCTAGTTCATCTAGACCTTCACAAAAGAAGAAGAGGGGGTCTTAGCACTTTCAACACTATGTTAAATATTAAACTTCGTTTGTGATTGACATATTTTCTTAATCTTACTTATTGGATAAATGTGAATGTGGATGAACTTGGTGTTTGGTGATTGATGTGTGCATAGACTTTGTATGGACTTGGATGGAATTTGGTGTTGAAATTGTAGGTTGGAAAGCTTTTTTTTTTTTATGTTTCTGGCATTTGGGCCAGTTATGGGGAAGCAACAATGAGAGGTCTTTTTTTTCTCATAAACCGCTATCTCAAGTAGCGGTTTACATATTATAGAGTGTGAGTGTGGGGAAGGTGTTGACCACATAAACCGCTACTTCAAGTAGCGGTTCACATGCATAAACCGCTACTTCAAGTAGCGGTTAATATATATAAACCGCTACTTGAAGTAGCGGTTTAATTTAAATAAACCGCTACTTCAAGTAGCGGTTTACCTGGGATAAAAAAAAAAACATTTTCTCGCGTACCGTCCTACGTGGACGGTACGCAGGGAATTAATTTCCCTTTCAACATATTTCGGGAATTAAAACCCCATTTTGCATTATTCAAGGAAAAAATTCGTATACATTCCCCCTAATCACATTATTCTTAACTTGATCAATATATAATATAAAGTTCTTGAAATATAACATGATCATATTAAACATCATAGGGGGTCATCCATGACAAATGATTCCCTCATAGGGGGTCATCTATAACAAATGACCCCCTCATAGGGGGTCATCTATGAGAAATGACCCCCCAATTCGGACAAGAAAAAAGATGATCTCCTACTATACTTTGAATAGTCTGGCAATAAATTTGAAATTACACTATTGAGCTATTTGAGTATTCACCGAGCTGCTGTTATTATTATTTATTAAAGCGACCTCCATAGTTGAAGCTCGATTATAATAAAAGATGGGTGCTAAGAGTATTAACGTGGTAATGGAAAAAAATGTTTGTAGTGAGTGGAATTATATTCTCAAATTTACTTCTCGGTGAGTAATAGTTGTAGTCTAGGCTATACATTTTTTTTTTTTGACAAGAAATCAAGAGTTGTATTAAGTAAAGGCAGCAGACATGTCTGCTGTAACAAAGTGGAGAATGTTCTGAGGACATTCCTCCAGCCACACCAGTTCCTCCTCAAACGAAATAGCAAAGTTAGCCATAGCATGGGCTACTTGATTACAGTTTCTTCTACAGAAAACGAAACAACAGGACTCAAAATTACTAGCAAAGTGCATGATGTCATTGGCCATCACTTGGGTGACAGTGAGTTCCTTCTTCTTCGCAGTGAGGAGTTCCACCAATCCAAGGCAATCCACTTCCACCATGATCCTCCTGAACCCACAGTCATACACCCGCTGCAACCCAAAGAGCAGGGCCTCGGCTTCCGCTTGATCCACTGGGCTGGCCTCTTTACCCCTCCTTCCTGCAATCATCAAGACATCCCCTTCATGGTCACGAACCACCGCTCCCAGACCCACCTTCTCATCTTTCATAACCGCAGCGTCCGTATTGATTTTGACTTTCCCATTCACAGGAGGCATCCATGAACACTGGTCAGGAATACCAGTAGAGTCTGCTACGACATGTCCCTCTCTGTCACACGCAGCTTCATACTCCTGCAGCAACATCATTGTCCTTTCGCACACCATAGAGGGATCCATTCTTCGTTTTTCAAATACCCATGAGTTGCGAAGGTTCCATATTTGCCATGCCATCATCATCACAAGCTCCCAATATCTATCGATTGTGGATTTCCTTGCCATACTCTCACCCCACTCCATAAAACTGTAATTCCACTCTGTAATGTCCAGCCTCAAAGGAGACATTTTCCAAATAATATTGCTGTCCCTGCACAACAACATCATATGAGTAATGGTTTCCGGGCCTTCACCACATCTTGGACACACTCTTTCAACATCCATTCCCCTCCTAGCAAGGACATCCATAGTCGGGATGCCACCACGGGCTGCCCTCCAGAAGAAGTTCTTAACTTTTTGGGGAACGCTTGCTGTCCATATTTTTTTCCAAAACCATTTGTTATCCGACAGAGAAGACGTACCCACACCCCCTTTTCTTCTTTGCATTTCCAAGTGGTATGCACTTTTCACCGTGAAATCGCCTTTCTTTGAGTGAGACCACGCTAGGAAATCCTCCTGGTCACTAGAAGCAATCATGGTAGAAGTAATTGCTGCAAGTTCACCCGGGGTTACAGCCGCTTGCAAAGCCTCAATGTCCCACTGAGTTCCCTCCTCCACTCGCCAATCTGCAACATACTCCCTGGGAAGATCACCTTCGGGTGGGTTAGACCAAATACGCTCCCCTGGTAGATTTTTCACCCATGCATCTCTCCAGAACTTCACTTTCCTTCCATTCCCCACAATCCATCTAGTACCTGTCTTTAACAACTCACGAGCCGACATAATCGATCTCCAAGTATAACTCGCATTTTGTGGAACCTTAGCCTCCCAAAAATCGGATCTTGGGAAATATTTCCCCTTCAATACCGTTGCAGCAAAGGAAGTAGGATTATTGACAATTCTCCAGCATTGTTTGGCCAACAGTGCTGTATTAAATGAGCTCAAATCACGAAAGCCAAGTCCTCCGTTGTCCTTTGACTTGCACATCTGATCCCAACTGATAAGAGCTAACTTTCTTTCACTATCTTTTTGTCCCCACCAAAAGTTTCGACAAAGAGATATCATATTGTTGATTATCCCTTCTGGAAGCTTAAAGCATTGCATAGCATATATGGGCATAGCCTGGACCACTGCTTTCTCAAATTTACTTCTCGGTGAGTAATAGTTGTAGTCTAGGCTATACATTAACTTACAGTAACTAATACAAAAAGATAAATTCTTTTACCGATTTCTCTTAAACTGGATAATACTAATCTAAAAGATAATACAAGATTTTTAAGAGAATTGCATGATGTTTTTATACTTCCGTCAAAGAGGCGCGCATCTCATAGGTGCTCTACATGAGGGTACAACATATACATAAGAAGGTATTTAGCAAACAATAAGAAGAGGTGTGCTACTGTTGGTGATCTAAACATTAGTAAAAGATAAAAAAGCAAGCCGCCTAATATTGTAATAGCTATCATCGTGGGATAAACATAGTAAAGATAAAAAGCAAGCCGCCTAATATTGTAATATGCTATGATCTGTTGGTGATCTTAAGTACTACTGTTATATTATAATGGGTACAACAAATACATAACAAAGTTAAAACCATCTCATTTTTTTTAATTATAAAAAGGTAAAATTAACCATGGTTAAATTCTATAAAACATTAGGTGCTGTATTTAGCCTTTTTTTGTGATGTATTTAGCACACCTCATTAAATAATATCTACAAAGTACAACATTAGTGTTTAAATATATAATATCTAGTAAATTAATATATAAGATTTATTGATTTGTTAAATATAATTCAATTTTTTAATGACATTGCCACTGATATCTACGGTTTTTTACGCATGACGGTTCGAGATTTGACATTTCTCGGGTAGTGTGTAATGGGTTGCCCAAATATGTTGGAGGATATAACTGCTTCCAAATTAGATTTAGCTAATTTGAAAGTTACGTGGCATTTCCTCTTAAAAAAAATTGTGGGGGTAGTTATAGATAAAGAAGTTTTCGAGGAAATTTAAATTTAGCATCTCTCTCAAATTTTTTAAGTTTTGATTTTCTATGTGAATATTTGTAAAATAATTTTGTCCAAGAAACAAATATAGATGCTAATAAGATATGGGTTAAAATTCAAAGAAGTACTCAAACTTTCATTCGTAATATTATTTTTCATAGTCCAGTACTCCAGTGTACAACAACAACAAAAAATATCTGGTTTACATGTTAAAATTTATAGGATTAGCTCCATGAAAAAAAAAAAGTAATTAAAACCTAGTTATATACTCCCTCCATCCCAAAATAGTGTGAATACTTTCCTTATGTCATTGTCCAAAATTAGATTGAACACTTTCATTTTTGACATGGTCCTACTATTGATATATTATTTCTTTTACACTCCTTTAACCCACAATCTACCTTTACAAATAAAAAGTTACCCAACTTTTTCTCTCCTCCAGTAAAAAAATATTCCACCAACTTCTATCACATCTGATTTTTAATAAAAGAACACGTGATAATCACACTACAACTTCACCTTAAACTACGTGTCCCCAACAAGTGTTTGATTTTTGAGTGAGTAATTTATTGAGCTTTCAAAATCGACAAAAGAAAAAGTGAAAAACTACTCCAACAAATAGTTACATTGAAAAAATAAATTACTAAATGCAATGAGCTTGTTGCCTAACATTTTGGAATTTTGCAATTCAATTGACAAGTAATTTTGAAATTCTTATCTTACTCGTCTATACTCCAACTTGTGGTCTTTGACTACTTAAATTATGAGAGAAATATAGGGGTTTTTTGACATCCATTTAGAAGGTGTTAATAGGTAAGAGATAACGAAATAGTTAACGGAATTAACGTCCGTCCTTATAGGCAATTGGATGTATTTATGACATGCTTATGGACATATATAGTGAATTTTGAAACTATTGAGATTATATGGTGAAAATTTCGATATAATGTATGACATTTTCTCAATATCAACTAGTTGTTCGACCTAGACAATGAGCAAATTTTTTTTCTAAGGCAACGATATATACTTCATATTCTTTGGAATTTACAATTGACATTTTTTTGTCTCAAATATAAGTTGTAGCTTGGTGATTTGATAATGACTTGAACATTGAGAAGTTAAAGATTTCAAAACCTCTTACAAAAAATATATATACTTAATTATATGAGTAATAAAAAAGGTTTCAAAGAAATGTCATATCATGTATATGCATTTTGAGAATGAGAGGGTGACATGTCACGATTTATGTATGGAGCACATATAAGAGAATCCAATATTTTCTTCTAGGAGTAGTAATGTAAAGGTCAAAGGATCCAATTCTTCAAAAAACAATCATACAAATGGATTTACCTTTCCTTTCATTTGATTTTTTTTTACATTTGTTTCCATATAGCTAGAAGTATGATATTTTTTCTGTTTCCATCATTCTAATTAAATTTTTTCCTATCATTTTAGTTCACGTCATTTTGTTTTATTAATCTTCTTTGCTATAATTGATAGTGGAATAGAATTAAACTATCTTTTGTTATAGGTTATTTCATACGGTTTCAGGAAACAATTTAACTTTTGATACAGTTTTTCAAGTTCTATTGGTTTTTGAAAAAATTTGTTAAAAACATTATATTATAAATTAATGGAAAGCATATCTAATATAAACATTTCCATATTCGAATTCTTGAATTCTGAATAGGCTCATATCAATGTTTACAAATTACGCTTTTATTGAAATATAAAGTAGAAACATAGAATAATTAAAACGGGTTTGAGTTATTGCTCTTAAAACAGAGAAATGATTGGCCATTAACGGTTAGTTGCCAAAAAACAACTAACAGGGGGCACGTTGGGACTTAGGTACCAAAGTCTTAAGACTTAGGTTGTAACGTAAACAACCTTTTTTGTGTATAAACAACATAACGTATAAAAAAACAACCTTTTACATATATCGTGAAGCAAACCTGGACAAAGACGGGTCGCCAAATGTAAGCCATTTAGTTGACGATTATTTCCAAATTAATCCTTGTAATAACTTCGCTTTTAGTTCTATTCTTGTAAACGATGTGTTAGGGGTTCCCCTCGTGAGGAGGGTCTCCTAACTTTTCTTTTTTCCTTACCTTAATAAAAAAACAACCTTTTTAGTACATTAAGTCTTAAGACTTTAGTACCAACGTACCTCTATTACTTATTTTTTGACAACTAACTGTTAGGGGCATATCATTTCTTCTTAAAACAAGCCATGAATAGTGAAGCCTCCATCAACACAAATGGTTTGACCAGTAATGTAGGAAGCAGCAGGCATGCATAGAAATGCCACCAAGGAAGACACCTCTTCCACCTCTCCGGTCCTTCCAAGAGGAGTTCGTCCTTCCACTTTTCCCAAATATTCTTTGTCACTAAGGACCTGCCACATCCATTAAAATAGATCATGAATACTATAGAGTTCATGATATCATACAGACATCATATCTTCTTTGAGCTAGTAATTTTTCTGACTTCTTGTAAAATTAGGACCAAGATATCAAATAATCTCCGTTGGTTATGGGTGGTTAACCGTCCCGAAACAATATTTCCGGTTCGCTATTTTTTTGTGAACAAAGAATCAGAATCAGAACCGTTTAGACAGGTTTACCGCGTAGCGGTTAACCGCTTTTTTCGGTACGGTTTTCCATTAACCGTTATTCAAGTTATGCTATTATATTTTACTTAATGTAAATATATATTTTCTATTTTTTTGTGTATATACTTTAATATAATATATACTCTAATATAAGATATATTATAAAGTGGATAATAAATCCATTGGAAGACATAATAACACTAAGAATTTACTCCATTTCCTAATTATAATGTTTATATTAGTATTAAAGTTCCCAAATAATCACATATTTCCTCTAATTGTTGTTATTTAGTAACAAATATTAGAATTAATGTAATTGTTGGAAAAAGTTTCAAGATAATTAAATAGAGGAAAAAAAATATTTCGGGTTTTCGGTTAACCGTTTAGTCAAAAATCATAACCGTAACTGTACCGTTTAACAGTTAATTTTACCGGTTCGGTAACCGTATCGTTAAAACTTTTTTTACCGGTACAGTTACCACCCATTTAGACCGATTTTTCGGTACAGTTTTTCGATTTCGGTTTTTTATATATGTGTGTCCACTACATTCACAAATAAGAGTCCGATGATTTTTCGTACTAAACAATTTTGTAAATAACGGATGTTGAAAACACACACACATACACACATATATATGTGTGTGTGTGACAGAGAGCGAGTGGCATTTAATGTTGCAAAAAGATGTCATGTGATGTGATTACCACTTCACTAAGAGGGGTACAGATGTACCAAGGTGCAATAGAGTTGGTTCTGATATTATCCTTTGCCCACTCACATGCCAAATTCTTTGCTAGTTGGTTCATCGCTCCTGTCAAGAAAATAGAACTAGTTATTGCAACCAATCATTTCAATTTTCAACCATTGTGAACATAGCAGCATAATCTATTTTTATCCCTGACAGAGTGACAGGGGCGAATCTATGTTGGGGTAGAAGGGGGCCTTCCCCCCCCCCTCACTTTCAATTTTTTTTTGATATACATCTTTATATAATCCTTGGCGGATGATTCATACTTGACAAATTATGGTCCTCTCCCAACCTAAATATGGTATGCTTCGCCTCTGATCCCAGATATATGAAATTTGGTTATGGGTTTTGAATACAACCTCGAAACTTCACCAACTAAGCTGTGTCACATCCATATAAGTCAAAGTTTGGTTGATACTTGATACCGTACCTTTTGTTGTGCCATATAGAGAGCCAACATCAACAGCCACAACACCAGCTACGGAAGACATGAAGATGATGCTGGCAAATCCCGATGCCTTGAGGAGGGAATGGGCAAGTTGGCAAAAATGGTAAGTGGATTCAAGGTTGGTGGTCGTTAGAGTTGCAAATTCCTCAGCTGTGAACTCTGTTGTTGGCTTTATCATGCAAGTCCCAACATTGTTCACCTAGGTTGGTTGACCATATTACCCGTCAGTGACAGTTAAAGAAAATTCGATTATAATACTTTCAAGTTCCAATGTGAGATATATACATGCATGTAATAATAACTTCAGTGAACACATGGGCTAGAAGTAAAACTTTCTCATGATCATGAAACTGATATGATTAAGTTTCCGCTTAAAATAGCACCCAATTACCCACCACTTAGTTTTTAAGTAGTGGCACATAAAGATATCTAATCATTATTACATGAATAACACGACGAACACCAAATTGTTTTGTGGTTAACAACAAACTCCAAGGCTTTGTTCTTTTGAAATGAACGGAACTTAATTTGTTTGAATCCGAACTTAACTTAATTTAATTTGTGTGAACCGAACCGAACCGAAGCGAAGCGAAAGGAACCGAATTTAAATTGTGAGAAGAAACAAACCGAACCGAACTTGTCGGACCCGAATTTTCATTAATTTAGTCCAAAAGTACATAGCCTTAAAACCTTTACTTTTTACTATAGTTGTTGAAAGTGAGGACACTGGATACATGTATCTTTTAACATTCATGTTTACCACAATACCACCCAATGGTTTAGTGTATTTGATTTAGCTGTTCTCTTATTATATGAGACAAGATGAGAATCTTGTTCTGAACATTAAATTATAGACAGAGGAAGTGCTAACTAGGATATTTAGCTTGCCATTGAACTCAGAGGATACTATTTCCATTAGCTTCTCTCTTTGGGATCGAGAAGTTACATCACAAACAGAACCAGTGACATGAAAGCCTTTGGTCTCCCAATTGCTTTTGCAAGCTTCAAGTTCAGTCTCATTTCTCGAACATGTATGAACTCTTGCCCCAAGTCCTGCCAGTTCCTCCACAATTGCATGCCTGAAACAAACAAGATTTGCTGTTCCATTTAATCATTGATCAAACACAACACTGAAACAAACAAGTTGTTATGGAGTAACATATACAGTGATGAACCTATTTTCAGAAGTAGATCTACAGTAGTATAATATACTGTAGTTTAGTACTATTTTTTCCATAAGTTTTTCAATACGATTTCCAAGAACGAATCTTGGTCATTATTCTCTTATTGTATCTAAAAAAATTCGTAAAAAAAATACTTATATGACATGCTTTTAGAAAAATGATGAATATTTAGCGGTCGTTTGGTTGAACAAAAGAAGTTATATTTTCTTTGAATTTACAATCCAAAGGAAGTTCGGTCTTTAGAAAGTATTAAGAACTACTTGGTTCTTCGCAAAAAGTATAAAGTTAATAGGATTGTAGGAGGCGACTAGTTAAGCCCACTTCGTGTGCTATTAGTGACCTAACAATTCTACAAGCAATTTTCAGGCCACTACCCACTCCTTATGCTATTATTACCGACCCAACAACTCTATAATTTTCCACTACCCTCTTCTTGTGGTAAAAAACTTATATTGGACCCTGGCCCACAATAAATTAAATAGTGACTTAATGCTAATTCATGTGATTTATGAAAAAAAGTTACTATATACAAAAATAGATATAAAGATGAGTAAATATAGATTGTAAAGTTTGACTTTTCCTAAAAAAAAATTATTATGCCACAAAGTGAAAATTTTATTATGATAAACTAATGTAAAGAAAGAGTGAATATTAAGAAAAATGGCACTTATAGTAGATAAGAATTATGTAATGTAACTTAAGATTTTAAAAGCGTTATTATATGAAAAAAAAGGTCACTATGCTTAAATAATCGGCCTTTGGCCACAATAATATTATTATGACTGCGCCCACACGAGACTTACTCTTGTGCACAATTATGTTATCAAACAAGTAGTTAAAAGTTAGAACAATCAGTCGAAAGCATAACAAAACCAGAAAACAAGAAAGAATAGAAATTAATATATTGATACTAACTTGAGCATATGAATAGAAACATCAGCAAAATTTTAGTATAATGTATATGAAAGTAAAGAGAATAGAGAGTAACCCGAGTCCTTTAGTGCCCCCAGTAACAAGAGCAGTCATGCCAACAAGAGACCATCGTTTGTTCATCATGCAACTATTGCCGGAGTTAGACATCATAGTACATAAAATCACCCTCTTGCTTATTAAAAAAAGTATACAATTTGAAATTTATTTTGATCTTTAATCTACTAAAATACTAGCAACTTTTAAGTAGTATATCTGCTGAGTTATAGTATAGTATATCTGCTGAGTTATAGTATAGTATATCTCAAATTCTCAACCGACAAGAACGATCGTTTTGTAGTGATTTTTTTTGAAGTAATCGTTTTGTAGTGATTGAAGATAAGAATTATGTGGTTAACTGGACTTCTCAGTTTTTATTGCTACTTGTATTGATTGGTATTGGGGATGGCAATTGGGCGGGGCGGGTGCGGAGGATGGTACCTCCACACCCGCACCCGCATAAAATTCCCATCCCCATCCCCATCCCCGCCCCACCACCCATTGCGGGGGAAAATTCCAGATCCATCCCTGCCCCACCAAGTACGTATTTAACATCCCCGCCCCACCACCCGCATGGGTACCTGCACCCGCGTCGTACCCACTTCATCCCCGCCCCACCGCCCGCATGAGTACCCGCATCCGCTTATACCCGTGTCATACCCACATATTTATATTTTACAAGATAAAATTATTAATAATATAAGTATATAAATGGAATTTTAATAATAAATATGCGGGCGGGGCGGGGCGGGGGATAGGGGCAGGTTGGATGGGGCGGTGATAAAGATAAAATCCACACTCCGCTCCACCATGCGGGCTGTGATTTAATTTTACCCATCCCCGCCCCACTTGGGGGATGGGGCGGGTCTCCTACTCGACCCGCCCCACCGCCATCCCTAGATTGGTATAACACGACGGTGAACAATCCAAGCTTGAGCTCAATTAAGGTTTTCAATTTTGATTTTTTTGTTTGATATTTGAGTTTCGTTATTTACTCGGTTTGATATATATTACATACATTAATTACTAATTAATGTATCATTCAAAAGAAAAAGAGCTCATATAGATGCTAGTTGGCAAGATTGAAAACGTTTTCAATGACAATCATTTTATAAGGAATAAAAATGCAAAAAATTGGCACCAACTACACGGCCCGGGCCGCCCAACTACGGGACTATTTTTAAGCCAACAACTATCAAAGCCGACACGCGGCCTGGTTAGTAGACCAGCATCCTTGCCGCTAAATTCTCTTAAAAACATTCTTTTTGCCTGTTTTTGCCTCTTCTTCCTCCTAATTCTCTCACCTCCCTTCTTCCTCCTAATTCTCTCACCTCCCTTCTTCCTCCCCCTGTCACCCCCTCTCCCTCTCTCCCCCTCCCCTATTCTTCAAACCTCCTCCACGGTAAGCAAAACAACGACCACGCCCATCACCATCCCTCATCTCCACTTTTTCCTTATCCATATTTCTCTCTCTTTCTGCACAAATTGTCAAAACCCAAAATAACCCATTTCAATTGTTAGATTTTACAACATGAAAAATCAAATCTTCCGGAAATTGGGTGAACCCAATGAACTAATTTTATGTTTGATTACTTATCTTTTAGTTCGATTTTGATTTTCGATCACTGCTGCTTAGTATATTTTCGATTCCGGGTCTCTTGTTTTGTGGTCTATTTGCGCGAAAAAAACTGTTTGGATTTTAATATCCTGGATTTTCTCCTGTTATTTTGGAAGTTTAAGGAAAAAGAAAAAAATTTTTTTTTAAAATAAAGTTAAAAAAGAAAAAAAAAAAAAAAAAAAAATAAGGCAAATATTTATTCTTTTTTTTAAAATATTGTTGTTGTTCTAGTGTTGGTTTGAGGAATAATGGAGGAAGAGGGGGAAAAAGGGGAAAAAATTTTTGAGGGGGAGGAGGTTGAAAAAGAAGGAGGGGGGGTGAGATTAATCTAATTCATTCCCCATTTCAATTAAGCATTGTTTCTCCAAATCTTCCCCTCAACACAAAGCCTATCCCCCCATCTTTAAATTCCCAAACTACCCTAAATTCGAGAAAATAAATAAATTAATATTGAGTTTCAAGAAAACGCCTAATTATTCTAGCATTCATGAAAAATTAGAAAAATCATGAAAATTTGAATGAAAAGGTCAAGAATTTATTTGGTATAATGGTTGAGTAAAGGAAAAAAAATGGGAAGAAACACCTAAAGGTGGTTTTTTTTTGTAATTTTAATCACGTGCAACACTACTTCCTCACGTGAGCACTTTTCCCCAACTTCCCACAACAAAAAAATTAAAAAGTATGTATACCACGTGTACCTTAGGCTTTGTCGGCGGGTGTGGTTTTTATTTTTTTATGTTTTTGGGTTGGGGGTTTGTTGTTGTTCTGGCCGCTCCTTATATTTTTTCTAAAATTAAATTTTTTTTTTGTTTGGTATTTTGAAAGAAAAGTTAGAGAGAGAAGGAAAATAAAAACGGAGCGGAATGATGGATGAAAGAGAGAGAAACGTAAGGAACAAGAAAACAAATTTTGGCATTCTTTCTTTTCAATAAGTAGAATTATGACATCCTTGCTCATTATAAATTTTTTAAAAAGGCAATAACTGCACAAAAGCATTTTCTTTTTAATCAAACACTATTTTGACGGATCATACAAATATACAAGTTTGCGAGTTCAAGAAATCACTGTTTGTTGAATAAAGTAAGCGAAAACAAGTCATAAGCCTAGCTAAACTCTAACTCAATTGAGTTACATCTCATAAAACTACAAAAGAAAAAAGAAAAAGAAAAAGAAAATTAAAGGAGAAACTTAATTGAGTTAAATGCTTGAACATGATTGAAGTAATTAGCCTAGGGAAAGCGCAACCGATAGTTCTCTTCATAGAAAGGTGCCTATGAAAAAAAAAAGATGAGAGAGAAAGTTAGAAAGAGAAAGAGAAAAAAAGATAGGAGAAAACCCCCTAAATTCCCCGATGAAACCCTAGTTCCTAAGTCCCTGAATTTGGCTTGCAATTTATTAGCTTCTTACCTAAAGCTAGTAATCTGGTTTGGTTTCCCCAATTTAATTTGCTGTGTTCCAACTAATAGTTGGCAAATTTTCTTTCAATTTGGTTTAATTCGCATAAGCCTTCTGTTAATAGGCATGCTCTTAATTATCTCTATCAATAATGAGCTATCCCAAGTCTGCAATTCTAGGGTTAGTTGTCATTTAAAGCAATTTTTTCATCTTTCCTGGGCTAATTTGTTGGTTGTAGCCTCTGAATTTATGTCCTTTTCTCCAAAAAAAAAGTTTTCCCTATTAAGTTTATTGCTCATTCTAGGGTTTCTGAATAAAATTGGGGGTTTTCAATTAGGTGCCTCTCTCCCTTCATTTAATGTTTGGCAGAGGCTGAGTGAGAGTGTACTGAGTGTTGTTGATTTTGGCGTCCAGTCTTTCAAGATCCGTCAGCGTGCTTTGGTGCGTTTTCTCAGAAAAGTTCAAGCTCAGAAAACCCTAGCATTAAATGCGATTGTAAGTCTCATTCCTCTTTTTAAAGGGAAAAATTTTAGTCATCATGATTATCAAAATTTTGGTTGCTATAAAAGGTATCCTCAGGTAATTTTTTTAAGTGCAACTCTTGAGCTTCCTTTCTTTTTCTCTCTTCTTATTCTTCTAAACTCTTGTCTTGTATCTGAAAATTTTCTGAATATGGGTGAGTCTTCTTATAAAAATGCTATTCTCGCTGCTCCTCCTTCCTTGAGTGGCACTCATTCTGTTGATATGAGTAAATTTCCTGTTTCTATGTCTGAAAATGTTTCTTCTTCTGCCCCTAATTTACTTTCTGATCTTTCTAATGATCCTCCTAATGTGGCAACTTTTCCTGAGTTGGCTGTGGTTGATGATTTGGAGCAAGTCAAGAAGGATCTTGATGAGTTAACCAAGTCCTGTTTGGTTGGTAAGATTCTTGGTGCTCCTATTGATTTTCGTACTATTATCTCTCGTACGAAGGCTTATTGGAGGTTTGTCAAAGGTGATGTGGAATACCTAGAAATGGGTAACCAGTGGATTTTGTTAAGGTTTTCTAATCCAAATGACCTTTTTCTTGTATGGTCCGAAAGGCCATGGCATGTGCAAGGTGACCTTTTTGTTATTCAACCTTGGCGTCCTAACTTTGATCCTTTCATGGAAGAGTTGAAGTGGGTGGACCTTTGGGTTCGTATCCCAAGGTTTCCCACTGAGTTGCTTAATTTTGAGTATGTGGCCAACCTTCTAGCTGCTAATAATGTGGGCACCCTGATTAAGCTTGATTCCCGTTCTCTCTTGCGTAATAAAATTAGATTTGCTCGTGTTTGTGTGCGTGTTGATATCACTGAGCCTTTCCTTGAGTATGCTGAATTGAAAAGGGTGGGAGGTAAATTGTGTGGGTATAATATTTGGTACGAAGATTTCTCGTCTGGTTGTTCTTTTTGTGGTAATGAGGAACATGCTATTGATGAATGTCCTTTGTTAAATGCTCCGCAAAAGGAAATTAATGTCTTCTCAAAGTCCTAAACAAAAGAGTTTAGCTGAGTTACTTTCAGTGGCCTCTAGGCAAGTTCTGCCTGTTTCCACAGTTCAGCAAGCTTATGTGGTTCAGGCTAAGCCTAAGCCAATTGTGAGGAATTCTGCTTCCTTCTCTAATAAAGCTAAGAGCAATGTCAAGCCTGGGTTTGCTGGTAAAGTTTTTGCTTCTCACAAGTCCCCTAGTGGTATTGTTTTTAAAGAACCTGTGATAACCGACATTAATGCTAAGTTTGCTATGTCCCCGTTAAATATGGCAAGGGTAAAGGCAAAGTGTTGTTAATCGCTGCTCCCGGTTACTTATCGGATGAAATTTCGATGATGAAACCGATAATAGCATCATTCCTATCACTCCTGTTCCTTTTGATGCTGAGCATCGAGGCTTGTCGAGGTGAGATTACTCCCAGGCTAGAGGTGTGGGTGCCTGAGTTTCATGCTCCATTCGAGTCTCGAGGCCATGGTGCTATCTCCTGTCCCTCTCCATGTAGTTTTTCCTCCTGAGTTTTTGATGCAAATCAATTTGCTCCGTTGGTCGAGGATGAGAAGCCTCGTTTTATTGATGCTGATATGTATGGTTCCAGGGGTTGAGAATGCTACTCTATTGCTTAATGCTGGGAGTGATTATGATCAAGAGTATCACTCTCAACCTGAACATTCTTTTCACTCTATCAACTCGAAAAGTTCCATTGTCAAGCACTTTGAGGTTGTGGGTGTTGAGCGAGTTTCTCATATGGAACCCACCTCCATGTCTAGCTCAGCAAAGCGTAGGAAAGGAAGTGAGGAAGATTATGCTTCCTCAGTTATGAAGAAATCAAAAGATTGATCGGTTCGTGGATGGATGTCAATTTTTTGACCTATGTCTATAGGATTTTGGAATATTAGGGGTGCGGGAGAAAAAAATGCACCTGGAAGAAGTAAAAATCTTTTGTAATGTTAATAAAATAAGCATTATGATGTTATGTGAAACAAAACCCCCCCTCCCCCTCCTTCTGTGCTTGCTTAGTGAAATCTGGGTTTAAGGCTTTTGAATTTCTCCCTACCCAAGGTTTGTCAGGAGGGCTTTGGTTGCTGGCGTGATGATGTTTATAATCCATTCAACCTTGTTGTAGTAAAATCTTCGTCTCGTTTTTATTGCTTGTCAATTAGATCATCTAATCTCTTCTATCTCTTTTATAGTAATTTTTGTTTATGCTCCTGCCCAGACAAGAGATAAAGATGATTTTTGGTTGGAAATTATTTCATTTGTTAATTCTTTGGTAAAACCTGTCATAATACTTGGGGATTTTAATGAAATTAGTTCTAGTAGGAATGACAAACTCGGGGGTGCCCCTTTTGCTATTTCTCGTATTGAGAGGTTTGATTATATTCTAAACTCTACTAATTGTTTTGAGCTTCCATTTATGGGTCAATCTTTCTCTTGGAGGAAAAAACGTAGTGGAAAGTAATATTTTTGAGAGAATTGATAAAGCAATTGCCTCGGTTGACTGGGTTGATTTAGTTCCAAGTGCTAAGCTTATTAATCACATTTTCACCTCTTCAGACCATTGTCCAGTTACTTTGTCATTTGACATTGTTAAGCATAATAAGGCTCCTCCATTCCGTTTCCAAAAAAGGTGGTGTCTTCGTAAAGATTTCGATGTATTAGTTAAAAAACGTGGTGCTCTAGATTTGATGGATCGCATATGTTTCGACTTATTAAAAAATGCAAGCTTCTTAAAAGTAAAGCTAAAGAATGGAATAAATATAGATTAGGTAACATCTTTAGGTAAATCTCTGAAGTTGATAGTGAGTTGTGTGAGGTTCAGGCGAAGACTAATTCTGACCCTAACAACAATTATTTTGCTGCTCGTCAAGATCAGCTTCTTCTTAAGCGATGTAAATTGTTTTCATTTCAATCTTCCTTTTGGAAGCAAAAATCGAAAGAAAAGTTTTGGTTAAAAGGGGATGCAAACACTTCATATTTCCATGCGTCTCGCTTCTATTAAACGAAATAGGAATCAAATTAAAGCTTTTATGTCTAGTTCGGGGTGTCTTGTTTCTAATCCAATTCATATTGAAAATGAGATCACACAAGATTTCCTCCAAAGATTTATTTCGAATTCTGCTTGTTCTTTTGACAAGTCTAAAGATTTTGACCTTATCCCCTCTATAATTTCGGAGGATGATAATGATTATTTAATTAGTGAAGTTTCCGATGTTGAAATTAAAATGGCAGTTTTTGATCTTGCTCCTGATAAAACTCCGGGTCCAGATGGTTTTCCTCCTTATTTTTTCCAAAAGTATTGGACTTTGGTGGGTAACTCAGTGTGTAAAGCAGTCAGAGCCTTTTTCCATTCTGGAAAACTATTAAAAGAAATCAATCATACATTTATTACTTTGATCCCTAAGATCGCAAATCCTACGTCTGCTAATCATTTTCGGCCTATTAGTTTATGTTCAACTATGTATAAGATTATTTCCAAAATTATTACTAACCGTCTAAAAATTTGTCTTGGAAAGATTATCCACCCTCTTCAGGGGGCCTTTGTTCCTGAAAGAATTATACAAGATAATATTCTTCTTGCTCATGAAATTTTTCATTCTTTTAAGAACAAATCAGGTAAAGTTGGGTGGTTAGCTATTAAATTAGTTATGGAAAAAGCGTATGATCGCCTAGAATGGAATTTTATTCTGGTAGTTTTGGAAAAACTTGGTTTTCATTCTCGATGGATTGGGTGGATTGAGCAGTGTATCTCAACAGTCTCCTTTTCTGTCCTGGTTAATGGGATCCCCGGTGAAAAATTTACTCCTTCTGGGGGAATAAGGCAAGGTGACCCTTTATCTTCCTATTTGTTTATTAATGCGGCGCGAACTCCTAGCGCGTAAACTTCTTTTTCATAGTGCGTGAGAATAATAAGTTATTGGGAGTTAAAGCGGTAGGTCGGGCCTCAAAATCCCTTTTTTAACTTTTGCAGATGACACCATGATTTTTGCTCAAGCCTCTAAAGCTAGTTGCTCTATTATTAGGCTAATTTTGGATGAATATTGTACGATGTATGGTCAGTTAGTTAATTTTCATAAGTCAGCTTTTCAGTGTACGAGTAATGTTAATGAACAAGAATGTTATGAATTCCAACAAATATTGAGGATGGAAAACTCGCTCTGTTTGGGTAAATATCTTGGTTGCCCTATTATTGTGGGTAGAGTCACTAAAAATACATTTGGTGAAGTTGTCGAGAATTCTCAAGGTCAGTTAGCAAAGTGGAAAGCCCACTCTTTATCTCGGGCGGGGAAGAAATGTCCTTATCCAATCTAACCTTGCTTCAAAGCCAAGTTTCCAAATTCAAAGCTTTTCTTTTACACGATACCATTTTGATGGATTTAGGTAAAATTAATAGGAATTTTTTTCGGAATAAATCTCCGAAAAATAAGTCGGCTAATCTTATAGGTTGGGATAAAATTTGCCAACCCAAGTGTTTTGGTGGTTTGGGTATTCGTAAAGCCCGTATTAATAACGTTGCTCTCCAAATGAAACTTCTTTGGCGAATCATAGCCGACCCCTCTAATCTTTGGGTTTCTTTGATCTAGAAGAAATATCTTAATGATAGGTCTATCTGGGAGTATCAGCCTAAAGGTAATGTTTCTTGGCAGTGGCGTAAGCTTCTTTCTTTGAGACCTCTTTTTAAAAAAGGACTTCGTTGGATTATTGGTAATGGAGTAAAGATTAATTTCTGGTGTGATAATTGGGTTTACCCTTTTCCATTATCAGAATTAATTGATGTCCCTCCTAGTGATGAGCATCGATGTGTAAGGTCGTGTCTTAATGCTTTTAAGCAATGGGATTCTTCTATTTTGGAGATTTTAGTCCCTCCAAATGTGGTTTTGGATATTGTGAATATCTTTATTCCGACCAATGAGCTTGAGGATATACTTATTTGGGGTCTTTCTCCAGATGGGATTTATTCTGTTAAGTCTGGTGCTAGGCTTGCCCAAGGTTTGGGTATAAAGTCTCCTGATAAAGTTAGTTTTCTTTGGATTTGGGATTTGCCTATTCCTCCGAAAATTAAATTTTTTCTATGGAAGGTTTGTATGGATGGCTTTCCTACCAAAGCTAGGTTAGAAAAATCTCATGTTTTTCTGCCCTAGGAGTGTGTTTTTTGTAATTTTCATTGTGAAAATTCTGGCCATTTATTGTTTGATTGTCCTTTTACCCAGGATATGGCATTCTCTCTTCACAGTTCAGAGGGTTGGCCTCTTATCCCATGATTGATTCGTCCCTTGATATGGGGGAGTGCCTTTCTTCTTTTAAATCCTCTATTGGTTCGGATCGATTTTGTAAACTTGCTTTCCTTTGGTGGTATATTTGGTTTGTTCGAAACAAAGTTATTTTTAATAATGAAGGGGCTTCAATCTTTAAAGCTGCAGCCCTTATTAAGAATTTTGCTAAAGATTGGTTTGTCTTTCAACAAGATGAAATTAAAATTGGTAAGATTGAGGTTAGGGATAAGCGGGTTTCCTCTATTCCCTCTACTAGTATTAATAGGGAGATTTTTTGGTCCCTTCCTCAGAATGGAACTGCTAAGCTTAATTTTGATGGTTCTAAACTTTCAAATGGGAAGACCTCTTTTGGTTTTATTATTCGGGATTGTAAAGGAGAAGTGCTTATTATGGGGGGCTAAGAGTCTTCATGGTACAACTTCTATTTTAGTTGCGAAGCTTGGGGTGTTAGAGAAGGTATCAAGGCATAGTGTTTTTGGGCATCAATGATATTTATGTTGAAGGAGATAACCTAGTGGTGATTAATTCTCTTAGAAAAATTTGGAAAATCCCTTGGGAAATTGACTCTTTGATTCGTGATGCAGAGGCAGGTTTGAAGCGGTTTGGGAAATTGACTCTCATTGCTTTAGGGAGGCTAATCAAGCGGCGGAATTCCTGGCTCACCAGGGTCATTTACGGTCTTCTCTTCACTATTGGTTTGAGGTTCTTGATAGGGATCTTCTCACCATCATCCGCAAGGATGCTTTAGGGCTGGTCTTATCCTAGAGGCTAGCCTAGCTTTTTCTTTCCTTACTAAAAAAAAATATAAAGGTGCCTATGAGAAGGAAAACTCTTGGTAACTAACTGTTGAAGACTCTAACAAGGGTATTTTGGTTATTTTACGGTTGGAGGTCCAATTTTGAGTCAAGTTGGTAATAGAGGTGATCAAGTGATGGAAAGTGGGCCGTTTTAGGCCAAAGTCTCGAGACAACTATTTCGCACCAAAAACTGCTATTGTGGGCCGAGCCAAATAGGTTTTTCGGGCAATTTTGGCCGGGCCAAAATTTAGCCAAAATTTTCGAATTTAGGTTGCCAAAAATTAGGTTTGGCGGGGCACAAATCGCGAGTCAAAATTTCATGCCCAAAATCTCGCTCATTAATGGACCCGGCCCACTTGGCCGGAGAATGTTTATTATCTCTAATTGATAGCAAGTTAGAGTAAAGTTGGTACCAAGTTAGAGTCAACTAGGTACCAACTTTTTTATTTTGATACCAAGTTAGAAATTTGGTACCAAATAAGAGTCAATTTAGTATCAACTTGGCACTGACTTGAACCAACTTAATCGTAGTTTGAGACCAACTTATTACTGGAGTCTCCAAAGGACTGCAACAATTAAACGTCATCCAAACCTGCTATGAAAGGAACAAGAAGTGTACAGATAGCTACTTGAATATGAACCTACTAAAGAAGAGAGACTTATTTATGATTGCTCGTAGATTATCTAGCGGTCTTTTTGAACCATCAAACGGATTCTGCCTCGAGGAGGGCCACAAAGACACTCGTGTATCTGGGAAATTTGAAGAATCAAGAGGAGTTGTGGGTATTTACAAGTATTGATGATCATAGAAGAATTAACAAGATGTCTTACATTAGCTATTCAATCTACTGCTCTATCTCTTTCGCGGTAGACGTGTTTAATTTTCCAGTGCGTGCTCGAAATGTTGTAGAAGTAATTTGATGTCGGTGATGATGTTCGGGATTTTCCATGGAGTGTTCCAAGTATCACTCTTAAATTGTTGCTTCGATTAGAGTTTTTAAGATGTCTTGATCAATTGCAACTTGGAATATGTTTTTACCAAGTCCTCAAAGAAAGTACATTATTGTGGCAGAAATTTAAATTAAATTTGAGTTAGACAATTAGACTATTTAAGATTGTGTTTTTATATTAATTCACCAAAAAAGGCATAATTAAGGACAAACAATAGGATTTATAACTTACAAGGAAACCCTTTTAGATGATTAACTAATTAAGTCTTTCATGTGCGAAACATCAACCGCACTTTTCCATAAAAAAAAACCCAACAATCACAATTGACCTTGTGGCTGAAACTTAATTCCGGGAAAAGCTCAATCTTGATTCTTTAGATTCTTTAAGGTTGTGATGTGGAGGGAAAAGCATTTGCATTAAAAAGAAATCACCGACCATGCATGTAGTTGTCTGTTTCAATTCCTATGAATTTAGGGGTGTGTACGGAGTCCGGACCGGACCGTCCTGGGACCGGCTTGACTTGTGGATCGGAATTCTCGAATTTCTTGGACCGGGGCCCGTACTTGATTTTTCGAGTCCGGTCTCAGGTCCGGACCTTTTTGGACTGTTTTGCGAAAAAAAAATTTGGCATATAATAATAAATTTCGCACTTGTTTTTCTATTTTAATCTTCTTGGATATGTTTGGACCTCCTAGAGGAAGGAGAAGGAAGGTGGAGAGTTAGAGAAATAACTTAACGTTGCATTTTAAATTTGGGGAAGAGGAAGTAAGTAGATTAAAAAAAACAGATTTTTTAGAAAAATCGACAAATCTCCGGGTTTTCGGAGGTTTGGACCGGGCCGGACCGAAAACCCAAAATTGTTGTTTTTGGCGGACCGAAGACCGGACCTGAATTTTCGGCTCGGTCTGGTCCAGTCCGACCTATGATATTGATAGTTAATTAGCCAATAGGTTGTTTGGCACCAACATAAGTACTAGAAAAACATTCCAGGTGAATTAGGTTTCGTTGATTTTTTACAACTGTGATATACGGTTGAACGACTTCGAATTTCAACGGTCTATAATGCAACATTATTACCTAATTATATTGTTGTGGATACAAGCTAAGAATTGTGTAGTATGTCAACATTTTTTTGTTTCCCTTACCAGGGAACCCCTTGGTAAGGAGAAGGACTCTACTAGACTAGCATCTTTCGTGGGTCAGTCATGTTGGATCAGTCAACGCTTGAGAGTAGAAGGTATATAACGAAATCCCTACTCCCAAGCACAAGTAGGTGGTAGGGTTCGAACTTGTGACCTCAAAGTCAGGTGAGTTCCCCACTATATCCACCAAGCAAGCTTGGTAAGCATTGTGTAGTATGTCAATATTTATATCTATACTAATATATTAAAAGGAGTTCTCACGAAAGTCTATGTGCCACGTGGCACCTCCTCTAAGGTGCTAATAGAAATGCTCTATTTTTTTATTTTAATGTCAAACCTCTCAACTAAAAAAGTAACATTGTATAGTTATAGGGTATCGAACTCATGACCTTTGAAATGAAATGTGAGAGCTTAACCATGAATCCAACATTACATCATTGCTTACTATTTCAAAATAAAATACAATAATGTCTTATAATTACATCTTATTAAAATAATTATACAAGTAGTTAAATCCCTAATAACACTTTAATGGTAATAACAGGGAGACCATTGTAGACATAAACTCTTAGTTCGACCAATTTTTGTAGAAAGTCAAGCTATATTGCTTTCACCTCCAAACTTTTTAAGAGTTTGTTATTCAAAATACTATGCAATAATATATCATGTCATGACGTCAATTATTCCTCACTAGATAAAAAAAAATTACGAAAAGTAATAACTCGGGGCATCGCCCGGGATACTCACTAGTTTAATATATTAAAAAGCGTTCTTAAGCAAGTCTACGCTCTAACCAACAAGCTATGCTTACATTAGATTCGACCATGTGACCTCAAATTAATATACTTAAGCTCTAACCAACAAGCTATGCTACATTAGATGATATTTTGAACAAGAAAATGTTAATAAGTCGGGAAATCGCCCGAGACTAAAAACTAGTTTGGAACATGAAAAGTTGATACTTCATGATAATACTTAATTTTCCTTGTGATCCGTACATGATCGGAGTCCATGTAATTTATTTTACTTATGATCCGTACATGAACATGAAAAGTAATTAATTTTTTCTATCATTGTAGTTCATGTCATTTTGTTTCATTAGTCTTCCTTACTATCATTGACATTGGAAAAGAATCAAACTATCTTTTGTTATAGGTTATTGCATATGGTTTCATGGAACAGTTTAACTTTTGACACAATTTTTCAAGTTCTATTGGTTTTTTTAAGAAAATATTAAAACATTATATTATTAATTTATGAAAGCATATCTAATATAAATATTTCCATATTCGAATTCATGATTTCTGAATAGGCTCAAATCAATGCTTACAAATTACGCTTTTATTGGAATATAAAATAGAAACATAGAGTAATTAAAACGGATTTGAGTTATTGGTCTTAGAACAAGCCATGAATAGTGAAGCCTCCATCAACACAAATGGTTTGACCAGTAATGTAGGAAGCAGCAGGCATGCATAGAAATGCCACCAAGGAAGACACCTCTTCCACCTCTCCTGTCCTTCCAAGAGGAGTTCGTCCTTCCACTTTTCCCAAATATTCTTTGTCACTAAGGGTCTGCCACATCCGATCCATCAAAATAGATCATAAATACTACTATATAGTTCATGATATCATACAGACATCTTCTATGAGCTAGTGATTTTCCTGAATTGTTATAAAATTAGGACCAACATATCAAATAATCTCCATTGGTTAGGGATAACATGTATGACCACGTTCACGTGAGAATTTCCATCTACGTAAACAAATAATAGTTCGATGATTTTTCGGACTCACAATTTTGTGAATAACAAATGTTGAGACATATATATATATTTTAACAGAGAGAGTGCGGCATTTAATGTTGCGAAAAGATGTCATGTAATGTTGATTACCACTTGAAAGAGGGGTACGGATGTACCAAGGTGCAACGAGTTGGTTACGATATTATCCTTTGCCCACTCACATGCCAAATTCTTTCCTAGTTGGTTCATCGCTCACGCCAAGAAAATAGAACTTAATATTGTAATCAATCATTTCAACAATTGTGAACATCTCAACATAATGTATTTTTTATTCTAGGCGGGGCGAAGCTATATTGGGGTAAAAGGGGCCTTGGCCCCCCTCACTCTCATTTTTTTATTTTATTTTCAGATACATCATTATATAATTCTTGGCTCATGATTCATACTTGACTAATTATTTTCCTCTCCCCCCCCCCAATATGGTATGGCTTTGCCTCTAATCTCATATATAAGGAATTTGGTTATGGGTTTTGAGTACAACCTAAAAATTTCACCAACTAAGCTAACTGACATCCATACAAGTCAAAGTTTGATTGATACCGTTTGTTGTGCCATAAAGAGAGCCAACATCAACAGCCACGACACCAGCTACGGAAGACATGAAGATGATGCTGGCAAATCCCGATGCCTTGAGGAGGGGATGGGCAAGTTGGCAAAAATGGTAAGCTGATTCAAGGTTGGTGGTCATTAGAGTTGCATATTCCTCAGCTGTGAACTCTGTTGTTGGCTTTTTCATGTAAGTCCCAACATTGTTCACCTAGGTTAATTAACCAGAAACTTAGAACACATCAGTGACAGTAAAAAAAATTCAATCTTAATACTTTTAAGTTTCAATGTGAGATATATACATGCATGTTATAACTTCATCAAACACATGGTAGCTAGCTAGAAATATAAGTTTCTCATGATCATAAAACTGATGATTTTTCCGCTTACAATAGTACCCAATTTCCCACCACTTAGTTTAAGTAGTGGCACATAGAGAAATCTAATCATTACTACATGAATAACACGAAACACCAGATGATTGTTTGGTAGTGAACAACAAACTGCAAGGTCATTTAGACCTTCACATTTTTATTATATAATTGTTGGAAGTAAGGAAACTGGGTACATTTGTCTTTTCACAGTCATATTCACCACCAAACGGTTTAGTGCTTAGTTGTGCTCTTATTATACTATAAGAAAAGATGACAAGTTTTTCCAAACATAAAAATAGACAGAGAGAGTACTAACTAGGATATTGAGCTTGCCATTGAACTCGAGGATACTATTTCCATTAGATTCTCTCTTTGGGCTCGAGACGTTACATCACAAATAGAACTAGTGACATGAAAGCCTTTGGTCTCCCAATTGCGTTTGCAAGCTTCAAGTTCAGTCTCATTTCTCGAACATGTATGAACTCTTGCCCCAAGTCCTGCTAGTTCCTCCACAATTGCATGCCTGAAACAAACAAGATTTGCTGTTCCTATTTAATGATTGATCGGGCACAAGACTGGAACAAACAAGCTCTTAAGAAGGAGCAACATTAATGAACCTATATTTTGAAAAATAAACCTACCAATTACTATATACAGTAGTATAATTGTATAATATAGATTGTTACTCTTTTTTCCAAAAAAAAATTTGGTAAGTTTTTCCATACAGTTTCTAACAACAGATTTTGGTCATTATTTTCTCTTATACATTTTATAGATCCGAAAGAAATACTTTTTATAGAGTACTTTTGAAGACTAATAGAAGACTAATAACATAAAAAAAAACTTATGTAATCCGATCGATTTGAGCTTATTTTTTCGATATGGTATGAACTTATACGATTTGATCCGAGACTTATCTTTTATAAAACATATTATTACTAATATTATTATTAATTTGTACTCCCCCGTCCCATAATATAAGTCGTGATTACTTGTTTTTCACGGGGAATTAAGGTAAGTGGAATCTTGTTTTATTTGGATAAATAGATTCATTTTTATTGGAAAACACTTACATTGTTTTTTTTTAACAATAAATAAAAGCGAGCATTTAGTGTTGCGTGGTTTGATGTGTAGAGGCGGGCCGTAGGCGGGGGTGTGCAAAGTGCCGCTTTGCACGGGGCCCCCTAAACTAAAAAAGGGTTTATTAGAAGGGCCCAATCTAAATCTAATGCTTTGTAGTTTATATATGGCAAATTAGTAAAAGGCCCCACCTTCACTCTACACTCTTCACTCTCCAGTCTCCCTCGTAATTTACGCTCGCAAGTCAGCACGCTTGCATTCATTTATCACCATTCATGGCTTCACCTTCCTCAATATCTCCACCAAAAATTCAAGTTTCCATATCTTCAAGACTTTCTAACTTCTTCTGTTCTTCCTTCAAATATTATTATCATCAATTTTTTTTCATAATTACCAAAAATAAAGCCAATCCATCAATTAGCATCGATCCTCAATTCGAAGTCTCCAATTGACGATCTTGAAGTCGAGTAAGTAGTATTTTGGTTTTTATTTTTTCGCAATTATGTGCGTCTTTAACTCTTTATGCTTGAATTTATGCTACTTGAATTTTTCACGCAATTAAGTAGTATTTCGATTTTTATTTTCGGCGATTATATTATGCGTCTAACGTCTTTATGCTTGAATTATGCGACTGATTTTCTGCAATTAAGTAGTATTCTAATTTTTATTTTTGTGCAATTGTATTATGCGTCTTTATGCTTGAATTTATCCGACTGATTTTTTCTGCAATTAAGTAGTATTTTGATTTTTATCTTGAATACAACTGAATTTCTCTTATTATGCTCGAATGTATTTAGTTTAATTTTTAATGCATTAATAACCGCATGATGAAAGTTTTGTAATGTACTCGGACGAACAAAAAGTTTAATCCCCTTTTTAGATTGTTCGTCGATGAAGACGAAGAATCTAACAATCTTTCATCATGCGGTCATTAATCGGGAAGTATATGGTGTATGTGTTTTCGGTTCTCAAGATTAGAGAAAATTTTCGGAAAGTTTAATCCACTTTTCGGCCTAAGTAGAAGTGTAAAAGTCCCTGGTTTTTTTTTTCCTAAAGAAATATGTAGTTTTTGAAATAATGTCACTCTAGCTAGTCTAGTTCATTTTTCTGAACAAGTTGATTACACTTAGACTGTTAGTCTGTTAGACATATAGCCCTATAAAACAATTGAGACCTTGAACTTTATTTTTCTTTCTAGCAAGTATTTTATTTTCTAATTTGTTAGCTTAATTTTTGCTTCAAAGAATGCTACGAGAATCACACTTTTTAGTTAGAAGGTTGTTATAAAGTTTTATTTGTATTGATTTGCTATTATTGATTCGAATAAAAATTTGAATCTCTTGGTGTTTAAAAAGATATTTGTTACATAGGGCCCAATTTCTATTTTTAGAACGGGGTCCCATAAATCTCCAAGACGGCCCTGTGTAGAGGAGTTCAATGGGGTAAAAAATCCCATTTTGTCATTAATAATGGTACATTGGGAGCTGAAATTATGAGGACATTTTGGAAATTAAATTATTTTCATGAGGGTAACTTTGGCATAATTATTGATTGAAAATAGAAATAGGTCTTATATTTTGGGACACCTTATAAGGAAACATGACTTATATTATGGGACGGAGGGAGTAATTGTTATGCTTTCATCTAGAGGCGATCAACTCCCGGCCCGGCCGGGCCGGTTTTTGGGCGGGCTTGGACGGTTTTTTTGGCCGGCCCGCTTTTTTTTTTTTTTGGGCGGGCTTTGGACAAGCCAAAAAAGAGGTTTTAGTCTAATTTTTTTGGCCCGGCCCGTTCTGGCCCGAAAAAGCCCGCTCGGCCCGGCCCGAAATAACGGGCTTTGGGCACATTTTTTGGCCGGATTTGGGCCCGGCACGGCCCGGTCAATGGGCAAATTATTTTTGGCCCGGCCCGGCCCATGATCACCTCTACTTTCATCATTAGTATGCTTTTTAATTATTACCCTTCTACTTTTTTTTATATGGTAACCTATCACATTTTTTCCACCTCATATAGCCCACCACCCATTTTAATAATCCACACAAAACTTTCACACCTACCCTATTTTTCTATCTTCTACATTATTTTAATGTTTCTTTTACATTTTCCAAAACAAATTCTTTTATTGTACTTCTTCCTTGTTTTTTGCACAATTTCCTTGGTTCTCCCCTAAAGTGAAGTGTAACAATAAAAAAAAAAGGAGGGATTATTTCATTACTACTATTACTATTATTATCATTTTACTCCCTCTGTTTTTTTATCCTTCTCACTTTCCTATGCGCGTCTCCCAATGCACATATTTGAACTTAAATACCATCCATTATATATTAGTAAAAATTATAACGATTGAATATTAATAAAGTACTAATTGAGACGAATCAAACAAGATCCCACGTGACTTTTTTTTTCTTATAAATTAAAAAAAATTGAGAAGAGATTCTCTCTAAGTATGAATAGTGTCAAGATTTTAAGTGAGAAGATTTAAAAAGAAAACAGAGGGATTATTAATTCATAACAATAATAATAATAACAATAATAATAATAACAATAATAATAAGTTTTTAACTATAAGCATGATCTGATATGAACTTATTTAATCTGAACTTATTATGTCTGATCTGATATGATCTAAACTTATTTTTTCTGATCTGATTTGATCTGCACTTATATTTTCCTGATGAACAACAACAACAACAACAATACTAACAATAATAGTAACAATAATACTAACAATAACAGTAACAGTTTCAGTAACAGTAACTATAACAGTTACAAAAACAATAATAGTAACAGTAACTATAACAGTTACAAAAACAATAATAGTAATAGTAACAGTAACAGTTTTAGTAACAGTCATTGTAATAATAATAGTAATAGAAGAAGTAACAAGTCATCAAGTTTTTTCTATTTGTTAGCAATGACGATTCTACGCATAACTAAGTTTTTTCTAGTAATATAAACATGATTTGAACTGATCTGACTTGATCTGAGCTTATTTGATTTGAACTTTTTTTTTCTAATCTGATTTGATCCGAACTTATCTGATCTGAAATAAGTAAAAATAAGGTGAACTAAATATAGCCAAAGTGTCAAAGTAGAATGGAAAAGAATGATTGTAAGAAACTAATACTCTTAGAAGACTATTACCATGAACATGGAGTGTGAAGTATAGTTTAAGTAGCAGATTTTTTTTTTCAAATTAACTTTTTTTGATGAAAATAAGAGGACATGGATGTAGAAAAAAAAAGAAAATTTCAACTCCTTATTAAATATTCTAGCTTCGTATTATTTAAGGTAGCTAAAATGAATTACTAAACATAGCATAAGCGAATAGAACTATAAAATGTTTTAGAAAAATACTGAAAATTTAGTGATCATTTAGTTGAACATAATAAGTTATACTTTCTTGAAAGAGCAAGTAGGAGGAGATAGTTAACTGGCTTAAGCCCACTTCTTGTGCTATTACCGATCCAACAACTCTACAATTTTCCACTACCCTCTTACAATTATATTAATCAAACAAGTAAAAGTTGGAACAATCAGTCGAAAGCAATAAAGCATAATAACAAAACCAGAAAATAGGACGAGTAGAAATTATTATATTGATACTAACTTGAGCATGTTGAATAGAACATCAGCAAAATTTTAGTATAATGTATATGAAAGTAAAGAAAATAGAGAGTAACCCGAGTCCTTTAGTGCCCCCAGTAACAAGAGCAGTCATGCCAACAAGAGACCATCGTTTGTTCATCATGCAACTATTGCCGGAGTTAGACATTACAAAAAAGTATGTAATCTGAAATTTATTATTTTGATCTTTAATCTACTAGAATATTAGCTTTCAGCAAATATAGAAGTATCTACCGAGTTATATAGTACATCTCACCTGACAAGAATTTAATCATTTTGTAAGTAAATAGTGATTAAAGATAGGAATTATGTGGTTCATTGGAAAGTCAGTTATTATTCCTACTCATCTTGATGGGTAGAAAAACGAGCTGAACAGTGAACAGTACAAGGAGTAGAAAAACGAGCTGAACAATGAACAGTACAAGCTCGAGCTCTGATGGTAATTAATGGTATGAATGTATGAATTATGATGTCTGTTTTTGTTTGATCATTTATGTTTCAAAGGTGTTTTGTCATTTACTCAGTTTGATATTATTTATAATTATTGTAATATACCTTATTGGCACATATCTTAATATCAAATGTGAAGAGGATAGAGATGGAGATAGATAAAAGTTCAGATAATGTGACGGAGAGAGATAGATAAAAGATATTAATAAATAAGGAAACGTTGCAATTAATATAAAAACTTAATTAAGGAAAACGTTGCGATTAAAAAATAACGGAGGAAGTATCATTTAATAGAGAAAAAGCTCATTTAAACTCCATTGGTAGACCAAAATGGAAGTTGGCCGAAGTCTTGGCTAGGTTTTTCTTTTGCTAACTCAACTTTAAGCCAAAAATCCCATGATGGTTAAGTAATATACTTGTTGCTTGGTGAGTCACAATTGAAGTAAGATAGTTGTTTTTTGTAGAGAAGAATATAGAAATTGTTCTAAAAAATTCCACACGGGCCCACAACTTTACTTCAAGTAAATTGGGCTAATTAAACTCTATTTGGTATGAAATGAAATTTCATTCTTCACTTTCCGATGAGTTAGGTGAATTCTTAATTTTTTATTTCTTCAAGTAGTCTCTAATCTTCACCATTGGAGTTGCACTTAGGTGCCTAGTCGGACGAAAAACATTTTTATTCCTGAGGAGTGATTCCACATGTCACGGAGACTGAGAATTGTCCGTGTGTACAGCAGTACAGGCTGCCACAATAAAAGCGTTATTTACGGAAAATTAAAACTAAAGGCAAATAAATCCTCGATTAAAGACTACAATCACGTTGTTATTGTACAGTTGGCATCACAATGTTTGTCAAATAAGAATGAAATTGGTGGAAAAAAAAAGGAGTGGTGGCCAGAAATGGAGTTGTAATTATTGATTAAGAATGAAAGCAACCACAAAGTTCACAAGATGAGTGGAGAGAAAGAGCATGCAGACGAGTGAGAGAGGTAGAAGATTAGGGGTTTATTTTTTTGGGTTTCAATTTGACTCTTTAATTGAGTATTTAATTAGAATGAAAGGATGAGATGGAAAATTTAGAACTCAATATGGTGTTCTAGCACCTTGTAGAAGGTATGAAGCAATGTTACCTAATTCGTTATCTAATTCGCCTTTTGAATTATTCAACTAAAATGGGCCAAAAATAAACTAAAATCGACTATAATTCAATTTTCTCAATTCTCAATTCACACCATTTGGGAGAATTAGGTAACACCTGGTATGAAGGAGAGATAAAAAGTAGTGAGGTTTCTCTTTTTTTCCAAGTGTAATTGGACAAGAATCATATTTTTTGTTTTGTACTTGAAATCCATACTTGAGGAAAATAACACTTAATATATAGAATTGATTTAATAAACCCAAAATATAATTATCATACAATTTATAGAAATTAGTTTATTTTAAAAGATATGCTCAAAATTACTTTTAGATGAAAGATAAAACTTAATATATTCTTAAAATGATTTCGGAAAACGTATTATTTGCTCCATTAAGCTAATAAAGTATAATTGATTTTTGGTTAGTGCTTCTTGAAATTTGACCTATATTACAATTTGACGGTAGAAAAAGTGGAGAAATGAAGATAATGAAGTATAAGAATATTGAGTTTTTTTTTCAAAAGGTAAGATGAAGGGGACTCACTTGATGTGGGATATAGGGAATTCCTCAAATGAGTCCCATGAGGTTTAATTTGATCTTTAAGAAGGGGAGTGATATATGCCACTACTCTACCCCCTCAACCTCAATATTGAGATTATGGTTAGTTGTTTTCATTAGACATCCGTAATAATTACAACCTAGCAAAACAATACAATTTGAACGAAGAAGCTTGATCAGAACTTTTGAAAAGTTACAAATACTAAAAAACGAGTGGGTGTTGTTCTCAAATTTTCTAATTTTCTTTTAACTATTAAGAAATCTAAGAGAAATATGGTTTAGCTCTTAGATATAAGAGAGAGTTTTTGAAGAAGAAACAGACAAATTTGAGGTAGGTCATGATGAATTTGAAGTTTTTTTTTAATAAGGTAAGAAAAAAGAAGGTTAGGAGACCCTCAGCACGAGGGGAGCTCCAACCTTATCGTTTACAAGAATGGAGTGAAGAGCAGAGTGAGTACTGTTAGGAATATGTATCGAAGGCGCTAACAAATCAAGCAATCGAAGTATAATATATGGAGGAATTAAGCAATGAAGCAATAAAGAACACACGAAGATTTAACGTGGAAACCCTTGAATAGGGAGAAAACCACGAACACTGCACTAGGACTTTGAATATGAGATGATGATACACGGAAAATTCTCTAATCTCTCTAGACTCTTTAACCTGTATCTAGGTTCTCTAGTCTCTCTAGATCTAAGAATATATTTCTCTCTTGTTCTTGGCATAGCATTAAATAATAACGGCTACAACATATTTATACTAGGGTAACAAATAGGAATCCTAATCAACTAAGGAAACCAAAAACCAAGTGTTACAACTCAAGTAACACACTGCCACGCCATAGCAAGACACGCACCGCGGGGACAAAGCCCGCGGCCGCCGAAGCTTCTGCGGGCGCGAGAGTGCCCTGCGGGCCGGGGACTTTGAGCTCCATCAACTCACTTGGCTGTGGGTGCGGGTGATAACGACGAGACACCAACCTGCAGGCTCTACTCCCTCACTCACCACACCACACACACGCACCATCTTTTACACTTCTCCACTCCATATCCAACAAGTACAATCATCTATATTTAACTGAGTATCAACTAAGTGACCAATATTGGCGATCCAATCTGCTGCTTTGTTTGCTTCTCGGTAGACATGACTAATAGCCCACGAATTGATATGAGCATCGCCATGGGGGAGACCAAATACCTTTGATCGAATTGATAGAGGATGAAGCAATTTATGTAAAGGGTTTGATTGATCGCATCCAGATTCCACATCGGCTCTTTGAGAGAAGTGGTCAATGATGGATCCCAATTAGGCGGTGCAAGCAATCGAGGCTCGGTAAAGCTCATTGCTAAAAGTTCAAATAAAAGCGAGCATGTACGCGTTACACCTACTTGTAGATATAACTATTAGCCAGGCTGCTTCTATAATCTGTCTAGCCCTTGTACTTCCAAATTTTTCATCTCAAAACTGGGGTTTTTGGGACAGAGACACTTAGGTTCGAAACCTAAAAATAGAGGATTTTTCATGATATTGTGGCCAAAAGGTAAAGCACCATGATTTCGTAACTTTCATCCTAGTTGATTTTCACAAACATTAAACTAAAGCTTCATTTGGGCATCCTATGATGACAACCACTTGTGAAAGAAAGACACTTATATGTTTATGCTAAATTGCCCATGCATGAATCACGTTAGCAAGTCCTCACACAATTATGAAGTTAGGGAAAAGGATGTAGAGATCGAAACCCGGTCTCTTTTGTGCCCCCTGATAGGATTGGCAATCCACGACACGACCCGATAACACGACACGAACCCGACCTGAAGTTACTAAGAGAAACATGAACCCGACACGAACACAAATGACACGAAGTCAACCCGATTAGTTACATTTATCATATTATGCAACTATTCCACTTTTTATATCATTTGTATACATTTTGGGGCCAACCCGAAATCGACACGAAACCAAACACGAACACGACTGTTGTGTTTTGAACTTTAAATATTTTGATGATGATAAACACCCTATGCTATGCTATAACATGAATATTTGTAACAGTGATCAAGCTATCAAGATTGGATGATGTGAAGACAAGGAAGCTTAGGTCTAGTTATATTAATTCATGTGTATGCAATTTAATTAACATATTAGAACTTTGTGCTAAAATTAGAAAGGGAGAGTTTTTATAAAACAAGATTTTCGAAAAAAGGTTTTAATAAGAAAAAGAATTTTATTTTCGAAAATCAAGTTTAAAAGGAAAAAGATGTTTATTTTCGAAAAACAAGATTAAAGAGAAAAAGAGTTTTCATTTTCGAAAATCAGTTTTTGATAAAAGATAAAAGTTTTTTTATTTTCGAAAAACATCATAAAAAACGGTTTTAAAGATTTTTAATAAAAAAGGAGAAAAACTGATTTTTAAGTTGTGATAAAGTTTGTTTGATAAAAACTGATTTAAGATATGATTTAGAGTTGATATAAGATATGGAGAAATCGTTATCCTATAAGAAAAGAAGGAAATCAGTTTTTATAAAAGATAAAATTGGTTTTTGAATAGGAAAATAATTTTATCCCTTTATTTTAGGAATAAAAATTATTCAAAAAGATGATACATCTTGGAGAAGGATTTTAATCCAACTGATTGAATTATATAAGATTTAGAAATCATTGGAGCAAACCACGTTTTCAGATTTGGAGAGATAAAGATTTTGAGAGCTGAAAACGATCTCCTAGAGCACTGTGTACGGCACAGAGTTCTTGTTAGTTAAGGTCTCTAAACAAAGTTTGTAACGATCCTCTATTTGCTTGAATAAGAAGCACGCTTTTGAGGAATCATTCTTTCTGTAATCTTTCATATTATAGAGAGTAGCAACACTTAGGGTTAAGTGTTGGGGAGCACTATTAGAGTTAGTAGTGGGGGAATCGAATTGTATCAAGGGTTTGGTATTTTACGATTCAAATAATAAAAGAGTAGTTTGTGTGGACGTAGATCTCAGAGGTGAGATTGAACCACGTTAAATTCTGGTGTCTTATTATTTGATTTCATTGTTTTCTTGTTTGATACAATTTCGTTCGAGCAAAAACATTAATCGGAGAATTTACGAGTGAATAACACAGTGCACTGCCGCGTGCCATAAGAGTGTTTTTGCGAAAATCGATTAGTTTTAGCCACTCAATTCAATCCTCCCCCTTCTTGAGTGTCACCTTGAGTTCCAACAAGTGGTATCAGAGCAGGCTATTCTCGAAAGGCTCATCCCTAGAGAATAGAAGTCATGAACATGCAAGACGACTCTCGAGATAGACACACAAAGTGTCCAATTTTCAACGGAAAAGACTACGGATGGTGGAAGGCTAGGATGAGGATCTACATCCAAGGATTGGACTATGAATGCTTTGGAAAATCATAAGGAAAGGACCAATCCTTATCCAAGCCAAAAACGCTGAAGGAAAGATGGTCGACAAGGATGAAGACGACTACAATTCAGTTGACTGTGCAAAGCCGAAAAAACCTTCAAAGCTATGAGTATTCTCCAATATGGAATTGGACCTGATGAATACTCAAGGATCTCGGCTTGTACTACAGCAAAAGAAATATGGGACACGCTGGAGTTGGCCCACGAAGGTACGAATGAGGTAAAACAATCTAGAATAGATAGATTTGCTTGTCCAACAATATGAATTGTTTACTATGAATAAGGACGAATCTATTAAAGAGATGTTCACTAGATTTACACTAATGACTAATGAATTACGTTCTCTAGGCAAAACATATACTTCTGAAGATTTAGTGAGAAAGGTGTTAAGAAGTTTAACAAATCGATGGCTCCCAAAAATAACCGCTATTCAAGAAGCTAAAGATTTGACTAAACTTTCACTAGAACAACTTATTGGATCATTAATGACTCATGAACTTGTCTTAGATTCTAAAACTAATGAACCAAAAAGTAAAGGTATAGCCTTGAGAACTGAATTGGAAATTGAAAATAGTGATAGTGATAATGATATTGATTTTCTTACTAGGAGATTTAATTTTTTTTTCAAAAAGAACAAAAACAACAATCCTAGAAAATATGAAAATTTTAAAGGTAAGAGCACTACCTCTAACTTTAAGAAAAGTGCTACTAATTCGGGTTGTTTCAAGTGTGGAGAGTTAAATCACAGGATTAAAAGAATGTCCCTTATGGGATGATGAGAAGCCCAAAGGAAGAAGGGAGCAATCGAAGAAAGAATTCAAAAGGCAATGATTTGCCGCCGTTTGGGGAGATTCGGATTCCCGACGAAGAACGGTCCGAGGCACAAGTGCCATGAGGAAAATTATGTCCGAATGCTGTACGTACATCACGAAGAAAGGCACAAGGCCAGACGACTCTCACTTGTATCTAATGGCGAAAAGTTCGAACTCCCAAGATGAAACAGAAGACAGTGAGGTAAGTCTTCTTTCTCTAAAACCTTCAATACATCTTCTTTCAAAAAACCAACTTGTTACTTTGCTTGGAAATATCATTGATGATTGTCAAGAAATGAATGATGATTTTTCAATCATGAAAAAGGAAGTAAAAAATTTAACTAAGCAAAAGATTGGGTTGGAATTGGAATATAAGGATTTATTAAAGGACTGTAAAGAACTGATGAAGAAGACCGATGAACTTGAAAAATTATTGAAGAGAAAAAGATACCGAGATAAACGTTCTAAGATACGAAAAGTCTCTTGCTAACGAAATCGTAAATAACGCAGTGCCATACACTGTGTTAGAAGCTGAAAAATCGAGTCTTGAAAAGCAAATTGAATCACTAAATCATGAGTTAATCATGAGTTAGTTGAACTAAAGAATTCAAGACAGAAATCAAGAATTGTTCCACTAATGCTGCCTAGTGATGCTAAGATAAGTGAAGAACTTGATAAAGTTAAGAGAGAATTAGAAATTTCGAGAAAAAGAAATAGTGATCTAAATAATTCTGTTGAATTCTTGGAATCACAATTGACTATTGCTCGAAAAATGTATGAAAAGTGGTCGTATGGTCTAAAAGCTCTCGATTATTTGTCTAGTACAACTAACAATCAAAACAAAACTGGTTTGGGATGTACAGGTCAGCAACACAGTGTACGGCACAGTGCCAAAAATTTTGAAAGAGACTTTCGTAAAAGAAAATATGTCGATCTACCTGAATATTTGATTTGCAACTTCTGTGGAAAGAATGGACATCTTATGGATAATTGTAATGTCAAGAAAAAGAGTGTTGCGAAAAATGTAAAGTATGTAACTCAAATATGGGTTAGAAAAGACTTATTAGAAGCTCAACGAAAGAAAAAGGGACCTAAACAGATTTGGGTTCCTAAAATTAACAAGTGATCTTTTGCGAGGCAAACGTGAGAGGAAACTTTGGCCTATGGTATCTCGACAAAGGGCTGCCTCAAGACATATGACTGGTGATAAATCTCAATACCTCTCACTAGTATCCTACCATGGAGGTTGTGTTACATTTGGCGACAACAAAAGGGAGAAATAAGTGGTATTGGAAACGTCGGCAATTCCCTAACACACTCCATCGAGAATGTGATGTTGGTAAGTGGTTTGAAAAAAAATTGTTAAGCATATCCCAATTGTGTGATCAAGGTAATTCTGTTGAATTTCATGCATGAATATTTTACAATACAATTTGTGGCTTTGAGATTAATTTCTGGAAATTAGTTGAGTATTATGCTTGTTGTCCTCCTTTAAATATGTTAATTAGAGTGTTGATGCATGTCTTTGTGAAACACTGTGAGAAAAAGTCTACTTGGTATAAAGAGGACTCGTAATGGTCTAATGATGCTGTCCTAATGTCATGATCCTAAGTTGTCGAACTAATGAGCTATATGATCCTAAGTTACCGAGTTATTGAGCTATGAAATGCTAATTCTTTCTCCTATGGCAAGCTTGATCTTTATCCCGATATTCTGATTTTCTATTTATGAGTTTGACATTCGTGCCTCATTCTTTCTTTCTTTCATATGTCTCACCTTATCGTCACTTCCCTATTATTATCCTTCTTTTCCTCACCCATTGATCCAAAGTTCAACAAGTGCTTTTAATCTTGATTAATGATAATTTATGGGGCAAGAACATCTTGATAAGATGATGGAAGAAAAAGACGCATCAGTTAAGGGGGAACATGAAAAGGTTGGAATGAAACACAAATACGTGAAAGAATGAAAAGTACTGATTCACACTGTGCAAGGCACAGTGCCAGGAGATGCATCAAAAAGAAAATGAGGTCCGAATTAACTTATTATCTTTGATCTCTTATTGATTGACTCTAATAATATTGTATGGTCTGCTTCTCCTTCATAAAAAAAAAGGAAAAGAAAAGAAAAGAAAAGGAGAGTAAGACACTTATTTTAGATAAGTCCTAGAGTTCAATTCAAATGTGAAGAAAATTATCAAAGTTTTGAAGATCATCATTTTGGATTCCAGTATATCCGAAGATTAGTTATATTTGGAAGGGAATAGATTGTTCATTGGCACAGAAACACACACAGTGCCACAGTGAAGAAAGTCCAATGATGTTCATTTGCGGAAGTTGAAAATCTTAAAAGAAAGGTTTAAGCACTTGTTGAGCCAATTGCCATTTCAAATCTTCAAGCTTGCATTACCTTTCTTTATCTTACTTTCTTAGCTATCAACCATGATCCTTCATGATATATTTCTTACTTCATAATTTCGGATTGTGAGTTGGATTATTTTGCTTAATGACTTCGGATTGTGAGTTGGATTATGACATAGCACCAACATCCTTAGTATCTTTTGCTTGAGCTACTTGCATTATTTTGATGACTATATCTTTGTTTTGTGTAGCTTGACATGTTATTGCTCTCTTTTTGATAATGTCAAAAGGGGGAAGATGTGTATAATACTTAAACTAATGAATGCTATTACTAATGAATGAAATTTGGTATGAAATTTGGTATGTTGGCTATTGGATTATGGTGATTGATGTTGTGAATGGTGTTATGTTGATGCATTATTTGAGGGGGAAGTATTATGTGTTTGTCATCATCAAAAAGGAGAATTTGTTGTGTTTTGAACTATAAATATTTTGATGATGATAAACACCCCATGCTATGCTATAACATGAATATTTGTAACAGTGATCAAGCTATCAAGATTGGATGATGTGAAGACAAGGAAGCTTAGGTCTAGTTATATTAATTCATGTGTATGCAATGTAATTAACATATTAGAACTTTGTGCTAAAATTAGAAAGGGGAGAGTTTTGATAAAAACAAGATTTTCGAAAAACAGCTTTTAATAAGAAAAAGAATTTTATTTTCGAAAATCAAGTTTAAAAGGAAAAAAATGTTTATTTTCGAAAAACAAGATTAAAGAGAAAAAGAGTTTTCATTTTCGAAAATCAGCTTTTGATAAAAGATAAAAGTTTTTTTATTTTCGAAAACATCAATAAAAAAACGGCTTTAAAGATTTTTAATAAAAAAGGAGAAAAACCGATTTTTAAGTGTGATAAAGTTTGTTTGATAAAAACTGATTTAAGATATGATTTAGAGTTGATATAAGATATGGAGAAATCCTTATCCTATAAGAAAAGAAGGAAATCAGTTTTTATAAAAGATAAAATTGGTTTTTGAATAGGAAAAAAAATTTATCCCTTTATTTTAGGAATAAAAATTATTCAAAAAGATAATACATCTTGGAGAAGGATTTTAATTCAGCTGATTGAATTATATAAGGGATAGAAATCATTGGAGCAAACCACGTTTTCAGATTTGGAGAGATAAAGATTTTGAGAGCTGAAAACGATCTCCTAGAGCACACATGTACGACACGAAGTTCTAAGTAAGTTAAGGTCTCTAAATAAAGTTTGTAACGATCCTCTATTTGCTTGAATAAGAAGCACGCTTTTGAGGAATCATTCTTTCGTAATCTTTCATATTATAGAGAGTAGCAACACTTAGGGTTAAGTGTCAGGGAGCACTATTAGAGTTAGTAGCGGGAGAATCGAACTGTATCAAGGGTTTGGTATTTTACGATTCAAATAATAAAAGAGTAGTTTGTGTGGACGTAGATCTCGAGAGGTGAGATCGAACCACGTTAAATTCTTGTGTCTTATTATTTGATTTCATTGTTTTCTTGTTTGATACAATTTCGTTCGAGCAAAAACATTAATCGGAGAATTTACGAGTGAATAACACAAAGGCACCCGGACCGTGCCATAAGAGTGTTTTTGCGAAAATCGATTAGTTTTAGCCACTCAATTCAAACCCCCTTCTTGAGTGTCACCTTCGGGCCTAACAACGACCCACCACTAGTGGAAAAAACGGAAGGGTCAAGGTCAAAATGAACATTCTAAGGGATCGCTTTTGGCCACAGACTCTTTCCGTAGCAAATTCTTCACTAAAAGTGAAGGGCCGCGGTTTTAAACCGCATCCCTTCACTATGAAGGGATGCGGTTTAGACCCAAAGCCACAACCCTTCCGTACAAAGGACCGCGGTTTTTGATAAAGCCCGACACCCTTGTGACCTAAAAAATAAAAAAATTTGTTTTTGCATTTTATTGTTCTAAATGTATCCAAAAACAATTACCGAGTATATATATTTTTTATTTGAGCATCAACACCATCACATATTCTAGAAAAAAAATAAACAAAATTATAAAGAACATTACTACATATCTAGATGAAAAATACTACAAAAACGGAATTAATTATAATTAAATTCATGAAAAAAAATCAAAACGAAAATTCTGGATAAATTATCACAAACAAAATCCGAAACAAAATATAAAATACGAAACTAAAGCCCAAAGAACTAAACCTAAAATATCACAAGTACAAAAAAATTACAAAAAAAAATTTAAAATTGATAAAAAACCGACGAACCCTAGATCTCGGATGCACGGTTGGTGTGCGCCATGGTGGTGTGCTCGTTGGTGGTGTGCTCTGAGACGAGAGGAGCACCGGTGTGCTCGTTGGTGGTGCGCCGGGTGCGAAGAGCTCACGAGGACGCCGTGAACTCGTTGGTGGTGCGCCGCTGGTGGTGCACCGGTGTGAAGACGACGAGACTCACGACTCACCAGAGGGGCGACGACGATGAGAAGACGACGAGAAGTCGACAAGAGGAGTGACGAGACTCACGAGAGGGGCGACGACGACGAGGAGACGACGGGGAAGACGACGAGATGGTTGCTCGTTGGTGGTGTGGAGAGTGGTGGTGGGGAGAGAGGGATGAGAGAGAGGAGAGAGAATGAGAATTTCTACCGAGAATGAGTATGAGAGAGAGGAGAGGAAACCCCTCTTGCTTTGTGCGCTTAATTCATATTTATTAATTAAAAGCCCAAATTTCCCTAAACAAGAAGGGTCATGTTAGCCCAAAAACGCAGCCCTTCGTGATACGAAGGGCTGCGCCTGCCAACCGTAGCCCTTTATTAAAAGGGCGGTGGTTTCCTTGAAAACTGCAGCTCTTTCATTAAAGGGCCGCGGTTTCCTTGAAAACCGCAGCTCTTCATACACGAAGGGCGCGTTTCCAAAAACGCAGCCCTTTTCAAAACAGCCCTTCCTTTTTTTTTCCCTAGTGCACTGACACGGATTGCCAGCCCTAGCCCCGAGTAACAAGAGCAGTCATACCAACAAAAGACCATAGTTTCCTGACTGCCGACTGCCGACTGCGTCCACTGTATATGGACATCACGCTTTTGTTGTTTAAGCAAATGTAATTTCTGACTTTATGGTCTTCCACCAGCATTTTCTACGAATATATATAGGCCAGAAATCCAGAATTGACAGTAATAGAACACATATTCTACTCACGTTGATAAAGTTTCTATGCTGCAGCAGCTTCTTCAGATTCTCATTTTTAATAGCACCTCAAGATGTCAACTTGTCCATTAGAGCATGCTACTTCAAACAGGCTCCCTGATCATGAAACTTGATACTCATGATAATAATTTATTTTACTTATGATCCGTACATGATCGGATCCATGTAACGGCACACAAATGCTTACCCTCGATCTTTTTTTTAATATGTACCAAGGTGCAACGGAGTTAGTTCCCGATATTATCCTTTGCCCACTCACATGCCAAATTTTTTGCTAGTTGGTTCATCACCCCGCCCAAAAAATAGAACTAGTTATTGCAGCCAATCATTTCAACCATTGTGAACATCTCAAAGCATAATCTATTTTTATCCCCGATAGGGGCTAATCTATGTTGGGGTAGAAGGGGGCCTTCCCCTCACTTTCAATTTTTTTGATATACATCTTTAAATAATCCTTGGCGGATGATTCATACTTGACAAATTATTGTCTTCTCCCAACCTAAATATGGTATGCTTCGCCTCCGATCCCAGATAAATGAAATTTGGTTATGGGTTTTGAATACAACCTCAAAATTTCACCAACTAAGCTATCACATCCATATAAGTCAAAGTTTGGTTGATACTTGATACCGTACCTTTTGTTGTGCCATATAGAGAGCCAACATCAACAGCCACAACACCAGCTACGGAAGACATGAAGATGATGCTGGCAAATCCCGATGCCTTGAGGAGGGAATGGGCAAATTGGCAAAAATGGTAAGTGGATTCAATGTTGGTGGTCGTTAGAGTTGCATATTCCTCAGCTGTGAACTCTGTTGTTGGCTTTATCATGCAAGTCCCAACATTGTTCACCTAGGTTGGTTGACCATATTACCCGTCAGTGACCGTTAAAGAAAATTCGATTATAATACTTTCAAGTTCCAATGTGAGATATATACATGCATGTAATAATAACTTCAGTGAACACATGGGCTAGAAGTAAAACTTTCTCATGATCATGAAACTGATATGATTAAGTTTCCGCTTAAAATAGCACCCAATTACCCACCACTTAGTTTTAAGTAGTGGCACATAAAGATATCTAATCATTATTACATGAATAACACGACGAACACCAAATTGTTTTGTGGTTAACAACAAACTCCAAGGCTTTGTTCTTTTGAAATGAACGAAACTTAATTTGTTTGAGCCGAACTTAACTTAATTTAATTTGTGTGAACCGAACCGAACCGAACCGAAAGAACCGAATTTAAATTGTGAGAAGAAACAAACCGAATCGAACTTGCTCTAACCGAATTTTCATTAATTTAGTCCAAACGTACATAGCCTTAAAACCTTTACTTTTTTACTATAGTTGTTGAAAGTGAGGACACTGGATACATGTATCTTTTAACATTCATGTTTACCACAATACCACCCAATGGTTTAGTGTATTTGATTTAGCTGTTCTCTTATTATATGAGACAAGATGAAAATCTTGTTCTGAACATTAAATTATAGACAGAGGAAGTGCTAACTAGGATATTTAGCTTGCCATTGAACTCAGAGGATACTATTTCCATTAGCTTCTCTCTTTGGGATCGAGAAGTTACATCACAAACAGAACCAGTGACATGAAAGCCTTTGGTCTCCCAATTGCTTTTGCAAGCTTCAAGTTCAGTCTCATTTCTCGAACATGTATGAACTCTTGCCCCAAGTCCTGCCAGTTCCTCCACAATTGCATGCCTGAAACAAACAAGATTTGCTGTTCCATTTAATCATTGATCAAACACAACACTGAAACAAAAAAGTTGTTATGGAGTAACATATACAGTGATGAACCTATTTTCAGAAGTAGATCTACAGTAGTATAATATACTGTAGTTTAGTACTATTTTTTCCATAAGTTTTTCAATACGATTTCCAAGAACGAATCTTGGTCATTATTCTCTTATTGTATCTAAAAAAATTCGTAAAAAAAATACTTATATGACATGTTTTAGAAAAATGATTAATATTTAAATAGTCATTTGTTGAACAAAAGAAGTTATATTTTCTTTGAATTTACAATCCAAAGGAAGTTCGGTCTTTAGAAAGTATTAAGAACTACTTGGTTCATCGCAAAAAGTATAAAGTTAATAGGATTGTAGGAGGCGACTAGTTAAGCCCACTTCATGTGCTATTAGTGACCTAACAATTCTACAAGCAATTTTCAGGCCACTACCCACTCCTTATGCTATTATTACCGACCCAACAACTCTATAATTTTCCACTACCCTCTTCTTGTGGTAAAAACTTATATTGACTCTGTTTCACACTAAAGTCCACACTAAATTAGCGACTTAACGCTAATTCATGGATTTACGAAAAAAGTTACTATATACAAAAATGGATATAAAGATGAAAGTAAATATAGATTGTAAAGTTTGATTATCCTGAAAAAAAATTATTACGCCACAAAATAAAATTTTATTACGATAAACTAATGTAAAGAAAGAGTTAATATTAAGAAAATGGTCACTATGGTAGACAAAGAACTATGTAATGAATCCTAAGATTTTAAAAAGGTTATTATATGGAAAAAAAGGTCACTATGCTAAATAATCGACCTTGGCCACAATAATATTATCATAACTGCGCCCACACGAGATTTACCTTGTGCACACAATTATGTTATCAAACAAGTAGTTAAAAGTTAGAACAATCAGTCGAAAGCATAACAAAACCAGAAAACAAGAAAGAATAGAAATTAATATATTGATACTAACTTGAGCATATGAATAGAAACATCAGCAAAATTTTAGTATAATGTATATGAAAGTAAAGAGAATAGAGAGTAACCCGAGTCCTTTAGTGCCCCCAGTGACAAGAGCAGTCATGCCAACAAGAGGCCATCGTTTGTTCATCATGCAACTATTGCCGGAGTTAGACATCATAGTACATAAAATCACCCTCTTGCTTATTAAAAAAGTATACAATTTGAAATTTATTTTGATCTTTAATCTACTAAAATACTAGCAACTTTTAAGTAGTATATCTGCTGAGTTATAGTATAGTATATCTCAAATTAAAAATTCTCAACCGACAAGAACGATCGTTTTGTAGTGATTTTTTTTGAAGTAATCGTTTTGTAGTGATTGAAGATAAGAATTATGTGGTTAACTGGACTTCTCAGTTTTTATTGCTACTTGTATTGATTGGTATTAGGGATGGCATAGCGGGGCGGTAAGGAGGATGGCACCTCCACACCCGCACCCGCATAAAATTCCCATCCCCATCCCCATCCCCATCCCCGCCCCACCACCCATCATGCAAAATTCCACCCATCCCCCGCCCCACCAAGCACGTATTTAACATCCCCGCCCCACCACCCGCATGGGTACCCGCACCCGCTCGTACCCACTTCATCCCCGCCCCACCGCCCGCATGAGTACCCGTATCCGCTTATACCCGTCATACCCACATATTTATATTTTACAAGATAAAATTATTAATAATATAAGTATATAAATAGAATTTTAATAATAAATATGCGGGGCGGGCAAGGGTGGGGGCGGGGCGGGTGGGGATAGGGCAGGCGGACGGGCAGGATGAGGCGGTATAGCATAAAATCCACACCCGCTCCACCACCCATCGGGCATGATTTTAATCCTCATCCCCGCCCCATCCCCACCAAACCTAGACCCATCCCCGCCCCACTTGGGCGAGGTACGGGCCCTCCTACTTGACCCGCCCCCACCGCCATCCCTAATCGGGTATAACACGACGGTGAACAGTCCAAGCTTGAGCTCAATTAAGGTTTTCAATTTTGTTTTTTTTGTTTGATATTTGAGTTTCGTTATTTACTCGTTTGATATATATTACATACATTAATTACTAATTAATGTATCATTCAAAAGAAAAAGAGCTCATATAGATGCTAGTTGGCAAGATTGAAAACGTTTTCAATGACAATCATTTATAATGAATAAAATTAAATTAGTTTTCTTCTGTTTGGTATTGAAAAGTTAGAGAGAGAAGGAAAATAAAAACGGAGCGGAATGATGGATGAAAGAGAGAAACGTAAGGAACAAGAAAACAAATTTTGGCATTCTTTCTTTTCAATAAGTAGAATTATGACATCCTTGCTCATTATAAATTTTTTTAAAAAGGCAATAACTGCACAAAAGCATTTTCTTTTAATCAAACACTATTTTGACGGATCATACAAATATACAAGTTTACGAGTTCAAAAATCACCGTTTGTTGAATAAAGTAAGCGAAAACAAGTCATAAGCCTAGCTAAACTCTAACTCAATTGAGTTACATCTCATAAAACTACAAAAGAAAAAAAGAAAGAAAAGAAAAAGAAAAAAATTAAAGGAGAAACTTAATTGAGTTAAATGCTTGAACATGATTGAAGTAATTAGCCTAGGGAAAGCGCAACCGATAGTTCTCTTCATAGAAAGGTGCCTATGAAAAAAAAAAAAGATGAGAGAGAAAGTTAGAAAGAGAAAGAGAAAAAGATAGAGAAAACCCCCTAAATTCCCGATGAAACCCTAGTTCCTAAGTCCCCTGAATTTGGCTTGCAATTTATTAGCTTCTTACCTAAAGCTAGTAATCTGGTTTGGTTTCCCAATTTAATTTGTTGTGTTCCAACTAATAGTTAGCAAATTTTCTTTCAATTTGGTTTAATTCGCATAAGCCTTCCTTGTTAATAGGCATGCTCTTAATTATCTCTATCAATAATGAGCTATCCCAAGTCCGCAATTCTAGGGTTAGTTGTCATTTAAAGCAATTTTTTCATCTTTCCCGGGCTAATTTGTTGGTTGTAGCCTCCCGAATTTATGTCCTTTTCTCCAAAAAAGTTTTCCCTATTAAGTTTATTGCTCATTCTAGGGTTTCTAATAAAATTGGGGGTTTTCACTAGGTGCCTCTCTCCCTTCATTTAATGTTTGCGAGGCCGAGTGAGAGTGTACCGAGTGTTGTTGATTTTGGCGTCCGCTCTTTCAAGATCCGTCGCCGTGCTTTGGTGCGTTTTCTCTCGTAAAAGTTCAAGCTCGGAAAACCCTAGCATTAAATGCGATTGTAAGTCTCATTCCTCTTTTTAAAGGGAAAAAATTTTAGTCATCATGATTATCAAAATTTTGGTTGCTATAAAAGGTATCCTCAGTAATTTTTTTTTAAGTGCAACTCTTGAGCTTCCTTTCTTTTTCTCTCTGCCTATTCTTCTAAACTCTTTGTCTTGTATCCGAAAATTTTCCCGAATATGGGTGAGTCTTCTTATAAAAAATGCTATTCTCGTCGCTCCTCCTTCCTTGAGTGGCACTCATCTCCGTTGATATGAGTAAATTTCCCCGTTTCTATGTCCGAAAATGTTTCTTCTTCCTCGCCCCTAATTTACTTTCCGATCTTTCTAATGATCCTCCCAATGTGGCAACTTTTCCCGAGTTGGGCCGTGGTTGATGATTTGGAGCAAGTCAAGAAGGATCTTCACGAGTTAACCAAGTCCCGTTTGGTTGGTAAGATTCTTGGTGCTCCTATTGATTTTCGTACTATTATCTCTCGTAAGAAGGCTTATCGAGGTTTGTCAAAGGTGATGTGGAATACCTAGAAATGGGTAAACCAAGTGGATTTTGTTAAGGTTTTCTAATCCAAATGACATTTTTCTTGTATGGTCCGAAAGGCCATGGTAAGTGCAAGGTGAGCTTTTTGTTATTCAACCTTGGCCCTAACTTTGATCCTTTCATGGAAGAGTTGGAAGCGGGTGGACCTTAGGGTTCGTATCCCAAGGTTTCCCACCGAGTTGCTTAATTTTGAGTATGTGGCCAACCTTCTAGCCGCTAATAATGTGGGCACCCTGATTAAGCTTCGATTCCCGTTCCTCTAGCGTAATAAAATTAGATTTGCTCGTGTTTGTGTGCGTGTTGATATCACCGAGCCTTTACTTGAGTATGCTTGAATTGAAAAGGGTGGGAGGTAAATTGTGTGGGTATAATATTTGGTACAGAAGATTTCTCGTCTGGTTGTTCTTTTTGTGGTAATGAGGGAACATGCTATTGATGAATGTCCTTTGTTAAATGCTCCGCAAAAAGGAAATTAATGTCTTCTCAAAAGTCCTAAACAAAAGAGTTTAGCCGAGTTACTTTGTGGCCTCTTAGGCAAGTTCGCCTTTTGTTTCCACGCTTCGCCAAGCTTATGTGGTTCAGCCAAGCCTAAGCCAATTGTGAGGAATTCCCGGCTTCCTTCTCTAATAAAGCTAAGAGCAATGTCAAGCCCGGGTTCTGCCGGTAAAAGTTTTTGCTTCTCACAAGTCCCCTAGTGGTATTGTTTTTAAAGAACCTGTGATAACCGACACTAATGCTAAGTTTGCTATGTCCCCCGTTAAATATGGCAAGGGTAAAGGCAAAGTGTTGTTAATGCCGCTCCTCTGGTTACTTATCTGGATGAAATTTCGTCGATGAAACCGATAATAGCATCATTCCTATCGCCCTGTTCCTTTTGATGCCTTGAGCATCGTGCTTGCCCGGGTGAGATTACTCCCGGACCGGGAGGTGTGGGTAGCCGAGTTTCATGCTCCATTCGAGTCTCGTGCCATGGTGCTATCTCCTCGTCCCTCTCCATGTAGTTTTTCCTCCCGAGTTTTTTTGATGCAAATCAATTTGCTCCGTTGGCCGAGGATGAGAAGCCTCGTTTTATCGATGCCGATATGTATGGTTCTAGGGTCGAGAATGCTACTCTATTGCTATCTCGGGAGTGATTATGATCAAGAGTATCACTCTCAACCCGAACATTCTTTCCACTCTATCAACTCGAAAAGTTCCATTGTCAAGCACTTTGAGGTCATGTGGGTGTTGAGCGAGTTTCTCCTGGAACCCACCTCCATGTCTAGCTCACAGAAAGGTAGAAAGGAAGTGAGGAAGATTATGCTTCCTCGCTTATGAAGAAATCAAAAGTTTGATCGGTTCGTGGATGGATGGCAATTTTTGACCTATGTCTATAGGATTTTGGAATATTAGGGGTGCAGGAGAAAATGCACCTGGAAGAAGTAAAATCTTTTGTAATGTTAATAAAATAAGCATTATGATGTAAGTGAGAAACAATAACCCCCTCCTCCTTCTACGCTTGCTTAGTGAAATCGGGTTTAAGGCTTTTGAATTTCTCCCTTACCCAAGGTTTGTCGGAGGGCTTTGGTTGTTGGCGTGATGATGTTTATAATCCATTCAACCTTGTTGGGTAGCTACAAATCTTCTTCTCGTTTTTATTGCTTGCCAATTAGATCACTAATCTCTTCTATCTCTTTTATAGTAATTTTTGTTTATGCTCCCCGCCCATACAAGAGATAAAGATGATTTTTGGTTGGAAATTATTTCATTTGTTAATTCTTTGGTAAAACCTGTCATAATACTGGGGATTTTAATGAAATTAGTTCTAGTAGGAATGACAAACTCGGGGTGCCCTTTTGCTATTTCGTATTGAGAGGGTTTGATTATATTCTAAACTCTACTAATTGTGTCGAGCTTCCATTTATGGGTCAATCTTTCTCTTGGAGGAAAAACGAGTGGAAAGTAATATTTTTAGAGAATTGATAAAGCAATCGCCTCTAGTTGACCGGTCGATTTAGTTCCAAGTGCTAAGCTTATTAATCACATTTTCACCTCTTCGCACCATTGTCCGGTTACTTTGTCATTTGACATTGTTAAGCATAATAAGGCTCCTCCATTCCGTTTCCAAAAAGGTGGTGTCTTCGAAAAGATTTGATGTATTAGTTAAAAAAAGTGGTGCTCTAGATTTGATGGATCGCATATGTTTCGACTTATTAAAAAATGCAAGCTTCTTAAAAGTAAAGCTAAAGAATGGAATAAATATAGATTAGGTAACATCTTTAGGTAAATCTCTTGAAGTTGATAGTGAATTGTGTGCGAGGTTCGGGCGAAGACTAATCGACCCTAACAACAATTATTTTTCATTTGCTCAATCGAGATCGGCTTCTTCTTAAAGCTTTTGTAAATTGTTTTCATTTTCCAATCTTCCTTTTGGAAGCAAAAAATCGAAAGAAAAGTTTTGGTTAAAAGGGGATGCAAACACTTCATATTTCCATGCGATCCGCTACAACCAAACGAAATAGGAATCAAATTAAAGCTTTTATGTCTAGTTCAAAGGTGTCTTGTTTCTCATCCAATTCACTCTCCTTGAAAATGAGATCACACTACCAAAAGATTTCCCTCCAAAGATTTATTTCGAATTCTCGCTTGTTTCTTTTGACAAGTCTAAAGATTTTGACCTTATCCCCTCTATAATTTGGAGGATATGATGTGATTATTTAATTAGTGAAGTTTAGATGTTGAAATTAAAATGGCCGTTTTTGATCCTCACGATAAAACTCGGTCCAGTTGGTTTTCCTCCTTATTTTTCAAAAGTATTGGACTTTGGTGGAGTGACTCGGTGTGTACAAAAACGGTCGGAGCCTTTTTCCATTGCGAAAACTATTAAAAGAAATCAATCAACACATTATTACTTTGATCCCTAAGATCGCAAATCCTACGTCTGCTAATCATTTTCGGCCTTCAATGGTTTATGT
>CANSZD010000535.1:0-126019 GCA_947648045.1 Beta corolliflora | reverse complement strand
GGTTAAGGAGATATTTGTTTTTCTCTAAATTCACTCCATCTCTCCTTTTTTATCTCACCCACTTTTACTCTTTTTGTTATTTTTATTTTACCACATTAATGTTCCAACTTTAATTAATTATGTGATAAATTTTAAAACCCCTCTCTCTCTCCTACTTCTCTTTACACGGTTCTCACACCAAAAAAAACCCACCACTTCATCTTCCTCAAAGAAACTCAAGATTCATCCTTCCTTCAAAACCTTTCTCTTTTCAAATCACCATGGTTATCACAAGTCTTAACACAGATCTTCTATCCCACAAAAAGAAAAGAGACCCTTCATCTCCAATTCCCATGGAAACTTCACCATCACAAAATCCCTCACCACTCCAAATTGAACCACCAATCCTTGCCATAACCGCGGTGAGGTCTCGTCCGGTCGCCCGGCCAAAACCGTCTCCCAGACGTGCCGGCATCCGATGTGGCCCTTGCTCGCCGTCGCGACCGCCTCGGCTAAGGCACCCGAAGGTTCTGTTTTGTCGCCCAAACTCCCTCGCAACAAGAAGCGAAAAACCGATGAGGGTGTGAAATCCGAGACAAATTTTCCAGCGGTGAAAGAGAAGGGTCCGAAAATATCTGCATCTGATATAAAATCAAAGCTTCTCACGCAAGGGTTTGCTATAAATTATGGGTGGTGCAAATCAGAAAAACTTGAAGAATTGGTGGAAATTCTTGATCTTCAACAGTGGGTAAATCTTTTTGATACTCATGCTCGTCTTCCCATATATCCTTTAGCTATGCATGAGTTTTGTGAGAATTTCTCTTGTGAAAATATGATTTGCACTAGTGAAGTGAATGGCACTTGCTATATCTTTTGATGTTGAGTATTTGGGGAACTTGTTTGGTGTTCCGGATGAAGGGTTTGATGAGTATGTTAAAGGGAAAATGAAAGTGAGGATAAATAATCTTGAGAGTCTTAGAAATTGTGAAGAAAATAGGGGGAAACTATGACAAATCTTCCACCACAAAACATAAATCTCTATCTCCTTTACAAAAACTTTTGTTTAATGTAGTTTGGAGAGGTGTAGTTCCTCGTACACAAAGAGGGATGATGTCAACTTATTTGATGCATGTCGATTTATAGCCTTGAAAATCATATACCTATCAATTTTCTCGTTCTAATGATTAAACACCTCGCCCCTTTGCATTCTCGGAAAGTTGAGAGTTGGCCATGGTTCCCTCCTTCTTGCCATTTTTAGGAACCAAGCGGTTGATCTCGGTTCCTATGAGGAACATGTGGTTTCTAATGCCCAAATTTTGCAAAAAGGCTTTCTCTCTAAGTTGCATCCGGAAGTGGTTGATAAGTGTGTTAGGTTTCTCAAAGAAAAGTGGAAGAAGTGAGTACCTCCGATAAAGAAGAAGAAGAGGGAGAAAAGAAGCAAGTTTACGTGTCAAAAAGGAAGAGTGTTCGCATAGCTAAGAAATCTCGATCCTCTGTTTTCATGGATATAAGTGATGAGGAAGATACTGATGTTATCTTGGAGGTTCGGGAGGAGAAGCAGTTGAGTTCTCCTAGGAACACCACTTCGGTTCTCGTGAGTTCCTCTTCTGTCCCTAAGAAGAAAGGAACTTTGAAGAGTTCAGTTCCTCATGGCTCAGGAACAGTTCCTGCGAGTATACCCTCTGGTTTTGCAGGTTTCTCTGGGTTCCCTGGGTTTGGTTCAGAAACTACAAAGGATGAGAAAATCAAGGAACTCCACGCTACTGTTTCTCAGATGAAGGAACTACAAGAAGGAACAGTTTCTCAGATCAAGTGTCTTCAGGAACAGGTGGGCTCTCTGGTTGTGCTGGTCAAGGAACTGCAAGCCTCCTTTCACAGTTTCTCTACTCATACCTCCTCCTCTCATGCTACTCTGCTCCAAAAGATTGATGATCTCACCATTGAAGTAGTTCAAGAAACCTTGGAGTCAAATCATGCTTAGCTTTTTCTTCTAGCCTCCTGTTTCTCTCTTTTGTCACTATGATGGTTATTGTTGGAACAGTTTAAATTTTTTTTTTTTTTTTTCTCTTTCTTTTTCATTTTGGTTTGCATCACTGTTTGTGGGTGTTTCTCTTTTGGCCTTTCTCAAAAAACTTGCTATGTTATGTATTCCTATGACTATCATAATTAGTTGTTGCTTCATAACTTGTGTGAAATGTAGTTTTGTTTTGGATTTACTTGTTTCTACCCACTTTCATAGTTGGGTGCTGTGTTTTGGAATATCTCTGCCTGTGTTGTCCTCTTTTTGTTAATGCCAACAGGGGGAAAATCATTGCAAACATCTTAAGGCGGTTACACCATTGTTCCATACCTCATAAACTCTTGTCTCCTGTGAAAGTTAAAAAATTGGTAAATTTTATTTCTTTTTGTTTGTTAGGGATTATATCATGGAGTATTCATTATGTTTATATCTTTTGTTGTGAAAAGTTTGCTTGTGTTGTCATCACCAAAAAGGGGGGAATTTTGTTGACCCTTAGTTTTGGATGATGACCGACTTGCAAACTTCCTGACATATTGGTTTGTTTGATAAATAGTGTTTTTAGTTCCGGAGTAGGAACTTGATTGTCTAAGTGAGTTCCAGAGTTGGGATCTTGGATGGCGTGGCACTTATAATCAAGACAAAGTAATATATACACAACAACAAGATTTAATCTTCAAAATGATGTTTTATGATTCAAGTTCCCGATCACGGTTCCTCGAGGAACCTGTCATCTTTCTTTGAGTTTGGGACGAACAATCTTCAGAGTTGAAGATTGAAAGAGATGGCGTAACTTCTAAGTCCAAGAGTCTGTACTTAGGATTTATGTAAGTAAATTATATTGCTTGAGTTTAGGGAACTAAATGGAACTTATTAAATGCAACAAGTGGTTTTGAAAAATATTTAAATGAGAGTTTTTAGGAAATATTGTAAATAAATAAAACATTTTTTATTTTTTAAAATAAAAATCTTTTTTTAATTACTGAGCAAGTAAAAATAAATTTCCTAAGTTAACTCCTTGTTTTTCTCAACTACTAAACCACTTACTGTTAGTTGGTTTGAATATGTCTTTGCTTGTTCCTCAAGAAGTGTGAACGTGGGAAAATAATTCTACGTGGGTTACTGCTTCACACTTAGTGGAGGAATAAGTGGAACTAACATGAGAAGACCTCACTATAAAAGGAGAAGTCTCTCTCATTACAAACTACCAACTGAAAACATATTGTCTAAGTCTAAATCTTAAGAGTTTTCATAAAAAGTCAGTTGCATTCAATAAGAGTTCCAAAGTTCCTTAAATATCCAAGTTCAATATATTTACTAGTGTGTTTCTCATTTTGAGTTGTAATTTGGGGATCAAGGGTTGAGTGACTCTTGTAAAGACTTAGAGTTAAGTCAGTGAGTGTAGGCTTCGGAGTAGAAGCAATAGAGAGAAGAGTTCCAATAATCAAAGGGGATTATTGTGGGAATTTGAGTTCGAAAGGAACTCGAGTTGTAGGTAGTGATTGTAATAGAGTTATTGCAATAATATAGTTTTTGAGGTTTTCCCTTCTTGATAAGGTTCAAGAAGTTTCCTCAATTTTATATATTTCTATCTCTCGTATCTCTGTTTCTTGAAAGCCTTAATTCCGCGAGAAACTTTGCTAAAAGTTCCAAAGTACAATTCACCCCCCCTCTTGTACGTGTTCCATTGGAGTATCAGAGTTGCATATTCCTCAGCTGTGAACTCTGTTGTTGGCTTTTTCATGTAAGTCCCAACATTGTTCACCTAGGTTAATTAACCAGAAACTTAGAACACATCAGTGACAGTAAAAAAAATTCAATCTTAATACTTTTAAGTTTCAATGTGAGATATATACATGCATGTTATAACTTCATCAAACACATGGTAGCTAGCTAGAAATATAAGTTTCTCATGATAATAAAACTGATGATTTTTCCGCTTACAATAGTACCCAATTTCCCACCACTTAGTTTAAGTAGTGGCACATAGAGAAATCTAATCATTACTACATGAATAACACGAAACACCAGATGATTGTTTGGTAGTGAACAACAAACTGCAAGGTCATTTAGACCTTCACATTTTTATTATATAATTGTTGGAAGTAAGGAAACTGGGTACATTTGTCTTTTCACAGTCATATTCACCACCAAACGGTTTAGTGCTTAGTTGTGCTCTTATTATACTATAAGAAAAGATGACAAGTTTTTCCAAACATAAAAATAGACAGAGAGAGTACTAACTAGGATATTGAGCTGAGGATACTATTTCCATTAGATTCTCTCTTTGGGCTCGAGACGTTACATCACAAATAGAACTAGTGACATGAAAGCCTTTGGTCTCCCAATTGCGTTTGCAAGCTTCAAGTTCAGTCTCATTTCTCGAACATGTATGAACTCTTGCCCCAAGTCCTGCTAGTTCCTCCACAATTGCATGCCTGAAACAAACAAGATTTGCTGTTCCTATTTAATGATTGATCGGGCACAAGACTGGAACAAACAAGCTCTTAAGAAGGAGCAACATTAATGAACCTATATTTTGAAAAATAAACCTACCAATTACTATATACAGTAGTATAATTGTATAATATAGATTGTTACTCTTTTTTCCAAAAAAAAATTTGGTAAGTTTTTCCATACAGTTTCTAACAACAGATTTTGGTCATTATTTTCTCTTATACATTTTATAGATTCGAAAGAAATACTTTTTATAGAGTACTTTTGAAGACTAATAGAAGACTAATAACATAAAAAAAAACTTATGTAATCTGATCTGATTTGAACTTATTTTTTCTGATATGGTATGAACTTATCTGATTTGATCTGAGCTTATCTTTTATAAAATATATTATTACTAATGTTATTATTAATTTGTACTCCCCCCCGTCCCATAATATAAGTCATGATTCTGTTTTTACACGGGAATTAAGGTAAGTGGAATCTTGTTTTATTTGGATAAATAGATTCATTTTATTGGGAAACACTTACATTGTTTTTTTTAACAATAAATAAAAGCGAACATTTAGTGTTGCGTGGTTTGATGTGTAGAGGCGGGCCGTGGCCAGGGGGTGTGCAAAGTGCCCTTTTTGCACGGGGCCCACTAAAAAAAGGGTTTATTAGAAGGGCCCAATCTAAATCTAATGCTTTGTAGTTTATATATGGCAAATTAGTAAAAGGCCCCACCTTCACTCTACACTCTTCACTCTCCAGTCTCCCTCGTAATTTACGCTCGCAAGTCAGCACGTTTGCATTCATTTATCACCATTCATGGCTTCACCTTCCTCAATATCTCCACCAAAAATTCAAGTTTCCATATCTTCAAGACTTTCTAACTTCTTCTGTTCTTCCTTCAAATATTATTATCATCAATTTTTTTTCATAATTACCAAAAATAAAGCCAATCCATCAATTAGCACTGATCCTCAATTCGAAGTCTCCAATTGACGATCTTGAAGTCGAGTAAGTAGTATTTTGGTTTTTATTTTTCTGCAATTATGTGCGTCTTTAACTCTTTATGCTTGAATTTATGCTACTGAATTTTTCTGCAATTAAGTAGTATTTCGATTTTTATTTTCGGCGATTATATTATGCGTCTAACGTCTTTATGCTTGAATTTGCGACTGATTTTCTGCAATTAAGTAGTATTCTAATTTTTATTTTTGTGCAATTGTATTATGCGTCTTTATGCTTGAATTTATCCGACTGATTTTTTCTGCAATTAAGTAGTATTTTGATTTTTATCTTGAATACAACTGAATTTCTCTTATTATGCTCGAATGTATTTAGTTTAATTTTTAATCTGTTAATAACCGCATGATGAAAGTTTTGTAATGTACTCAGACGAACAAAAAAGTTTAATCCCCTTTTTAGATTGTTCGTCTGATGAAGACGAAGAATCTAATTAACAATCTTTCATCATGCGGTCATTAATCAGGAAGTATATGGTGTATGTGTTTTCAGTTCTCAAGATTAGAGAAAATTTTCGGAAAGTTTAATCCACTTTTCAGCCTAAGTAGAAGTGTAAAAGTCCCTTGTTTTTTTTTCCTAAAGAAATATGTAATTTTTGAAATAATGTCACTCTAGCTAGTCTAGTTCATTTTTCTGAACAAGTTGATTACACTTAGACTGTTAGTCTGTTAGACATATAGCCCTATAAAACAATTGAGACCTTGAACTTTAATTTTCTTTCTAGCAAGTATTTTATTTTCTAATTTGTTAGCTTAATTTTGCTTCAAAGAATGCTACGAGAATCACACTTTTTAGTTAGAAGGTTGATATAAAGTTTTATTTGTATTGATTTGCTATTATTGATTCGAATAAAAATTTGAATCTCTTGGTGTTTAAAAAAGATATTTGTTACATAGGGCCCAATTTCTATTTTAGAACAGGGTCCCATAAATCTCCAAGACGGCCCTGTGTAGAGGAGTTCAATGGGGTAAAAAATCCCATTTTGTCATTAATAATGGTACATTGGGAGCTGAAATTATCAGGACATTTTGGAAATTAAATTATTTTCATGAGGGTAACTTTGGCATAATTATTGATTGAAAATAGAAATAGGTCTTATATTTTGGGACACCTTATAAGGAAACATGACTTATATTATGGGACGGAGGGAGTAATTGTTATGCTTTCATCTAGAGCTGATCAACTCCAGCCCGGCCCGGGCCGGTTTTTGGGCGGGCTTGGACAGTTTTTTTTGGCCCGGCCCGCTTTTTTTTTTTTTGGGCGGGCTTTGGACAAGCCAAAAAAGAGGTTTAAGTCTAATTTTTTGGCTCGGCCCGTTTTGGCCCGAAAAAGCCCGCTCGGTCCGGCCCGAAATAACGGGCTTTGGGCACATTTTTTTGGCCCGGATTTGGGCCCGGTCCGGTCAATGGACAAATTATTTTTGGCCCGGCCCGGCCCGGCCCATGATCACCTCTACTTTCATCATTAGTATGCTTTTTAATTATTACCCTTCTACTTTTTTCTTATATGGTAACCTATCACATTTTTCCACCTCATATAGCCCACCACCCATTTTAATAATCCACTCAAAACTTTCACACCGACCTACCCTATTTTTCTATCTTCTACATTATTTCAATGTTTCTTTTACATTTTCCAAAACCATTCTTTTATTGTACTTCTTCCTTGTTTTTTGCACAATTTCCTTGGTTCTCCCCCAAAGTGAAGTGTAACAATAAAAAAAAAGGAGGGATTATTTCATTACTACTATTACTATTATTATCATTTTACTCCCTCTGTTTTTTTATCCTTCTCACTTTCCTATGCGCGTCTCCCAATGCACATATTTGAACTTAAATACCATCCATTATATATTAGTAAAAATTATAACGATTGAATATTAATAAAGTACTAATTGAGACGAATCAAACAAGATCCCACGTGACTTTTTTTTTCTTATAAATTAAAAAAAATTGAGAAGAGATTCTCTCAAAGTATGAATAGTGTCAAGATTTTAAGTGTGAAGATTTAAAAAGAAAACAGAGGGATTATTAATTCATAACAATAATAATAATAACAATAATAATAAGTTTTTAACTATAAGCATGATCTGATATGAACTTATTTGATCTGAACTTATTATGTCTGATCTGATATGATCTAAACTTATTTTTTCTGATCTGATTTGATCTGCACTTATATTTTCCTGATGAACAACAACAACAACAACAATACTAACAATAATAGTGACAATAATACTAACAATAACGATATGATTTCGATACTTGATAACTAGAACGAGTTACAAAAACAATAATAGTAACATTAACTATACTAGATTACAAAAACAATAATAGTAATAGTAACAGTAACAGTTTTAGTAACAGTCATTGTAATAATAATAGTAATAGAAGAAGTAACAAGTCATCAAGTTTTTTCTATTTGTTAGCAATGACGATTCTATGCATAACTAAGTTTTTTCTAGTAATATAAACATGATTTGAACTTTTTTTTCTAATGCGATTTGATCCGAACTTATACGATCGATCCGAAATAAGTAAAAATAAGGTGAACTAAATATAGCCAAAGTGTCAAAGTAGAATGGAAAAGAATGATTGTAAGAAACTAATACTCTTAGAAGACTATTACCATGAACATGGAGTGTGAAGTATAGTTTAAGTAGCAGATTTTTTTTTTCAAATTAACTTTTTTTTATGAAAATAAGAGGACATGGATGTAGAAAAAAAAAGAAAATTTCAACTCCTTATTAAATATTCTAGCTTCGTATTATTTAAGGTAGCTAAAATGAATTACTAAACATAGCATAAGCGAATAGAACTATAAAATGTTTTAGAAAAATACTGAAAATTTAGTGATCATTTAGTTGAACATAATAAGTTATACTTTCTTGAAAGAGCAAGTAGGAGGAGATAGTTAACTGGCTTAAGCCCACTTCTTGTGCTATTACCGATCCAACAACTCTACAATTTTCCACTACCCTCTTACAATTATATTAATCAAACAAGTAAAAGTTGGAACAATCAGTCGAAAGCAATAAAGCATAATAACAAAACCAGAAAATAGGACGAGTAGAAATTATTATATTGATACTAACTTGAGCATGTTGAATAGAACATCAGCAAAATTTTAGTATAATGTATATGAAAGTAAAGAAAATAGAGAGTAACCCGAGTCCTTTAGTGCCCCCAGTAACAAGAGCAGTCATGCCAACAAGAGACCATCGTTTGTTCATCATGCAACTATTGCCGGAGTTAGACATTACAAAAAAGTATGTAATCTGAAATTTATTATTTTGATCTTTAATCTACTAGAATATTAGCTTTCAGCAAATATAGAAGTATCTACCGAGTTATATAGTACATCTCACCTGACAAGAATTTAATCATTTTGTAAGTAAATAGTGATTAAAGATAGGAATTATGTGGTTCATTGGAAAGTCAGTTATTATTCCTACTCATCTTGATGGGTAGAAAAACGAGCTGAACAGTGAACAGTACAAGAGTAGAAAAACGAGCTGAACAATGAACAGTACAAGCTCGAGCTCTGATGGTAATTAATGGTATGAATGTATGAATTATGATGTCTGTTTTTTGTTTGATCATTTATGTTTCAAAGGTGTTTTGTCATTTACTCAGTTTGATATTATTTATAATTATTGTAATATACCTTATTGGCACATATCTTAATATCCATGTGAAGAGGATAGAGATGGAGATAGATAAAAAGTTCAGATAATGTGACAGGAGAGATAGATAAAAGATATTAATAAATAAGGAAACGTTACAATTAATATAAAACTTCTAATTAAGGAAAACGTTGCAATTAAAAAATAACGGAGGAAGTATCATTTAATAGAGAAAAAGCTCATTTAAACTCCATTGGTAGACCAAAATGGAAGTTGGCTTAGAGTGCCACCTAGGTTTTTCTTGCTAACTCAACTTTAAGCCAAAATCCCATAATGGTTAGCCAATATACTTGTTGCTTGAGTAGGTCACAATTGAAGTAAGATAGTTGTTTTTTTTGTAGAGAAGAATATAGAAATTGTTTACCAAAATTCCCACATGGGCCCACAACTTTAGCTCAAGTAAATTGGCTTAATTAAGCTACACTGGCTAGCAAATGAAATTTCAGCTACTCACTCCAATGATTGGGCTAATTGCTTTTTTTTTTTTATTTGCTGGCAAGTCTCTAATGCTCACCATTGGAGTTGCACTTAGGTGCCTAGTCGGACGAAAAACACTTTTATTCCTGAGGAGTGATTCCACATGTCACGAAGACTGAGAATTGTCCGTGTGTACAGGCTGCCACAATAAAAGCGTTATTTACGTAAAATTAAAACTAAAGGCAAATAAATCCTCGATTAAAGACTACAATCACGTTGTTATTGTACAGTTGGCATCACAATGTTTGTCAAATAAGAATGAAATTGGTGGAAAAAAGAAAGGAGTGGTGGCCAGAAATGGAGTTGTAATTATTGATTAAGAATGAAAGCAACCACAAAGTTCACAAGATGAGTGGAGAGAAAGAGCATGCAGACGAGTGAGAGAGGTAGAAGATTAGGGGTTTATTTTTTGGGTTTCAATTTGACTCTTTAATTGAGAATTTAATTAGAATGAAAGGATGAGATGGAAAATTTAGAACTCAATATGGTGTTCTAGCACCTTGTAGAAGGTATGAAATAATATTACCTAATTCGTTATCTAATTCGCCTTTTGAATTATTCAACTAAAATGGGCCAAAAATAAACTAAAATCGACTATAATTCAATTTTCTCAATTCTCAATTCACAATTCGCTGGGAGAATTAGGTAACACTGGTATGAAGGAGAGAGAAAAAGTAGTGAGGTTTCTCCTTTTTTTCCAAGTGTAATTGGACAAGAATCATATTTTTTGTTTTGTACTTGAAATCCATACTTGAGGAAAATAACACTTAATATATAGAATTGATTTAATAAACCCAAAATATAATTATCATACAATTTATAGAAATTAGTTTATTTTAAAAGATATGCTCAAAATTACTTTTAGATGAGAGATAAAACTATTCTTAAAATGATTTCGGAAACGTATTATTTGCTCCTTTAAGCTAATAAAGTATAATTGATTTTTGGTTAGTGCTTCTTGAAATTTGACCTATATTACAATTTGACGGTAGAAAAAGTGGAGAAATGAAGATAATGAAGTATAAGAATATTGAGTTTTTTTTTCAAAAGGTAAGATGAAGGGGGCTCACTTGATGGGGGTTATAGGGAATTCCTCAAATGAGTCCCATGAGGTTTAATTTGATCTTTAAGAAGGGGAGTGATATATGCCACTACTCTACCCCCTCAATCTCAATATTGAGATTATGGTTAGTTGTTTTCATTAGACATCCGTAATAATTACAACCTAGCAAAACAATACAATTTGAACGAAGAAGCTTGATCAGAACTTTTGAAAAGTTACAAATACTAAAAAACGAGTGGGTGTTGTTCTCAAATTTTCTAATTTTCTTTTAACTATTAAGAAATCTAAGAGAAATATGGTTTAGCTCTTAGATATAAGAGAGAGTTTTTGAAGAAGAAACAGACAAATTTGAGGTAGGTCATGAAGAATTTGAATTTTTTTTTAATAAGGTAAGAAAAAAAGAAGGTTAGGAGACCCTCGGCGCAGGGGGAGCTCCAACCTTATCGTTTACAAGAATGGAGTGAAGAGCATAGTGAGTACTGTTAGGAATATGTATCGAAGGCGCTAACAAATCAAGCAATCGAAGTATAATATATGGAGGAATTAAGCAATAAAGCAATGAAGCAATAAAGAACACACGAAGATTTAACGTGGAAACCCTTGAATAGGGAGAAAACCACGAACACTGCACTAGGACTTTGAATATGAGATGATGATACACGGAAAATTCTCTAATCTCTCTAGACTCTTTAACCTGTCTCTAGGTTCTCTAGTCTCTCTAGATGTAAGAATATTTTTCTCTCTTGTTCTTGGCATAGCATTAAACAATAACGGCTACAACATATTTATACTAGGGTAACAAATAGGAATCCTAATCAACTAAGGAACCAAAAACCAAGTGTTACAACTCAAGTAACACACTGCCACGCCATAGCAAGACACGCACCGCGGGGACAAAGCTCGCGGCCGCCGAAGCTTCTGCGGGCGCGAGAGTGCCCCCGGCCGGGCGGGGACGTTGAGCTCCATCAACCCACTTGGCTGTGGGTGCGGGTGATAACGACGAGACACCAACCTGCAGGCTCTACTCCCTCACTCACCACACCACACACACGCACCATCTTTTACACTTCTCCACTCCATATCCAACAAGTACAATCATCTATATTTAACTGAGTATCAACTAAGTGACCAATATTGGCGATCCAATCTGCTGCTTTGTTTGCTTCTCGGTAGATATGACTAATAGCCCACGAATTGATATGAGCAATCTGCCATGGGGGAGACCAAATACCTTTGACTGAATTGATAGAGGATGAAGCAATTTATGTAAAGGGTTTGATTGATCGCATCCGCATTCCACCTCGGCTCTTTGAGAGAAGTGGTCAATGATGGATCCCAATTAGCTGGTGCAAGCAATCGAGGCTGTTCAGTAAAGCTCATTGCTAAAAGTTCAAATAAAAGCAGCATGACAGCGTTACACCTACTTGTAGATATAACTAGTAGCCAGGCTGCTTTTATAATCTGTCTAGCCCTTGTACTTCCAAATTTTTCATCTCAAAATTGGGGTTTTTGGGACAGAGACACTTAGGTTCGAAACCTAAAAATAGAGGATTTTTCATGATATTGTGGCCAAAAGGTAAAGCACCACGATTTCGTAACTTTCATCCTAGTTGATTTTCACAAACATTAAACTAAAGCTTCTGTTGGGCATCCTATGATGACAACCACTGTGAAAGAAAGACACTTATATGTTTATGCTAAATTGCCCATGCATGAATCACGTTAGCAAGTCCTCACACAATTATGAAGTTAGGGAAAAGGATGTAGAGATCAGAAACCTGGTCTCTTTTGTGCCCCCAGTAGGATTGGCAATCCCTGACACGACCTGATAACACGACCCGAACCCGACCTGAAGTTACTAAGAGAAACATGAACCCGACACGAACACAAATGACACGAAGTCAACCCGATTAGTTACATTTATCATATTATGCAACTATTCCACTTTTTATATCATTTTTATACATTTTGGGGCCAACCCGAAATCGACACGAAACCAAACACGAACACGACTGTTGTGTTTTGAACTTTAAATATTTTGATGATGATAAACACCCTATGCTATGCTATAACATGAATATTTGTAACAGTGATCAAGCTATCAAGATTGGATGATGTGAAGACAAGGAAGCTTAGGTCTAGTTATATTAATTCATGTGTATGCAATGTAATTAACATATTAGAACTTTGTGCTAAAATTAGAAAGGGAGAGTTTTGATAAAACAAGATTTTCGAAAAACAGTTTTAATAAGAAAAAGAATTTTATTTTCGAAAATCAAGTTTAAAAGGAAAAAGATGTTTATTTTCGAAAAACAGTATTAAAGAGAAAAAGAGTTTTCATTTTCGAAAATCAATTTTTGATAAAAGATAAAAGTTTTTTTATTTTCGAAAAACATCATAAAAAAACGGTTTTAAAGATTTTTAATAAAAAAGGAGAAAAACTGATTTTTAAGTTGTGATAAAGTTTGTTTGATAAAAACTGATTTAAGATATGATTTAGAGTTGATATAAGATATGGAGAAATCCTTATCCTATAAGAAAAGAAGGAAATCAGTTTTTATAAAAGATAAAATTGGTTTTTGAATAGAAAAATAATTTTATCCCTTTATTTTAGGAATAAAAATTATTCAAAAAGATGATACATCTTGGAGAAGGATTTTAATTCAGCTGATTGAATTATATAAGGGATAGAAATCATTGGAGCAAACCACGTTTTCAGATTTGGAGAGATAAAGATTTTGAGAGCTGAAAACGATCTCCCAGAGCACAGTGTACGGCACAGAGTTCAAATAAGTTAAGGTCTCTAAACAAAGTTTGTAACGATCCTCTATTTGCTTGAATAAGAAGCACGCTTTTGAGGAATCATTCTTTCTGTAATCTTTCATATTATAGAGAGTAGCAACACTTAGGGTTAAGTGTTGGGGAGCACTATTAGAGTTAGTAGTGGGGGAATCGAATTGTATCAAGGGTTTGGTATTTTACGATTCAAATAATAAAAGAGTAGTTTGTGTGGACGTAGATCTCAGAGGTGAGATTGAACCACGTTAAATTCTTGTGTCTTATTATTTGATTTCATTGTTTTCTTGTTTGATACAATTTCGTTCGAGCAAAAACATTAATCGGAAAATTTACGAGTGAATAACACGATGTACTACGACCTTGTGCCATAAGAGTGTTTTTGCGAAAATCGATTAGTTTTAGCCACTCAATTCAACCCCCCCCTTCTTGAGTGTCACCTTGAGTTCCAACAAGTGGTATCGGAGCGTCCCTATTCTCGAAAGGCTCATTCCTAGAGAATAGAAGTCATGAACATGCAAGACGACTCTCGAGATAGACACACAAAGTGTCCAATTTTCAACGGAGAAGACTACGGATGGTGGAAGGCTAGGATGAGGATCTACATCCAAGGATTGGACTATGAATGCTGGAAAATCATAAGGAAAGGACCAATCCTTATCCAAGCCAAAAACACTGAAGGAAAGATGGTCGACAGGGATGAAGACGACTACAATTCAGTTGACTATGCAAAAGCCGAAAAAAAACTTCAAAGCTATGAGTTTTCTCCAATATGGAATTGGACCTGATGAATACTCAAGGATCTCGGCTAATATGGGACACGCTGGAGTTGGCCCACGAAGGTACGAATGAGGTAAAACAATCTAGAATAGATTTGCTTGTCCAACAATATGAATTGTTTACTATGAATAAGGACGAATCTATTAAAGAGATGTTCACTAGATTTACACTAATCACTAATGAATTACGTTCTCTAGGCAAAACATATACTTCTGAAGATTTAGTGAGAAAGGTGTTAAGAAGTTTAACACATCGATGGCTCCCAAAAATAACCGCTATTCAAGAAGCTAAAGATTTGACTAAACTTTCACTAGAACAAATTATTGGATCATTAATGACTCATGAACTTGTCTTAGATTCTAAAACTAATGAACCAAAAAGTAAAGGTATAGCCTTGAGAACTGAATTGGAAATTGAAAATAGTGATAGTGATGATGATATTGATTTTCTTACTAGGAGATTTAAAAATTTTCTCAAAAAGAACAAAAACAACCATCCTAGAAAATATGAAAATTTCAAAGGTAAGAGCACTACCTCTAACTTTAAGAAAAGTGCTACTAATTCGGGTTGTTTCAAGTGTGGAGAGTTAAATCACAGGATTAAAGAATGTCCCTTATGGGATGATGAGAAGCCCAAAAGAAGAAGGGAGCAATCGAAGAAAGAATTCAAAAAGGCAATGATTGCTGCCGTTTGGGGAGATTCGGATTCTGACGAAGAACAGTCAGAGGCACAGTGCCATGAGGAAAAATTATGTCTGAATGCTGTACAGACATCACAGAGAAAGGCACAGTGCCAGGACGACTCTCACTTGTGTCTAATGGCGAAAAGTTCGAACTCCCAAGATGAAACTGAAGACAGTGAGGTAAGTCTTCTTTCTCTAAAACCTTCAATACATCTTCTTTCAAAAAACCAACTTGTTACTTTGCTTGGAAATATCATTGATGATTGTCAAGAAATGAATGATGATTTTTCAATCATGAAAAAGGAAGTAAAAAATTTAACTAAGCAAAAGATTGGGTTGGAATTGGAATATAAGGATTTATTAAAGGACTGTAATGAACTGATGAAGAAGACTGATGAACTTGAAAAAATTATTGAAGAGAAAGATACTGAGATAAACGCTCTAAGATACGAAAAGTCTCTTGCTAACGAAATCGTAAATGACACAGTGCCATACACTGTGTTAGAAGCTGGAAAATCGAGTCTTGAAAAGTAAATTGAATCGCTAAATCATGAGTTAGTTGAACTAAAGAATTCAAGACAGAAATCAAGAATTGTTCCACTAATACTGCCTAGTGATGCTAAGATAAGTGAAGAACTTGATAAAGTTAAGAGAGAATTAGAAATTTCGAGAAAAAGAAATAGTGATCTAAATACTTCTGTTGAATTCTTGGAATCACAATTGACTATTGCTCGAAAAATGTATGAAAAGTGGTCGTATGGTCTAAAAGCTCTCGATTATTTGTCTAGTACAACTAACAATCAAAACAAAACTGGTTTGGGATATACAGGTCAGCAACACAGTGTACGGCACAGTGCCAAAAATTTTGAAAGAGACTTTCGTAAAAGAAAATATGTCGATCTACCTGAATATTTGATTTGCAACTTCTGTGGAAAGAATGGACATCTTATGGATAATTGTAATGTAAAAAAAAAAGAGTGTTGCGAAAAATGTAAAGTATGTAACTCAAATATGGGTTAGAAAAGACTTATTAGAAGCTCAACGAAAGAAAAAGGGACCCAAACAGATTTGGGTTCCTAAAATTAACAAGTGATCGTTTTGCAGGCAAACGTGAGAGGAAGCAGCCTATGGTATCTCGACAGTGGCTGCTCAAGACATATGACTGGTAATAAATCTCAATACCTCTCACTAGTATCCTACCATGGAGGTTGTGTTACATTTGGCGACAACAAAAAGGGAGAAATAAGTGGTATTGGAAACGTCGGCAATTCCCTAACACACTCCATCGAGAATGTGATGTTGGTAAGTGGTTTGAAAAAAAATTGTTAAGCATATCCCAATTGATGCTGGCAAATCCCGATGCCTTGAGGAGAGAATGGGCAAGTTGGCAAAAATGGTAAGTGGATTCAAGGTTGGTGGTCGTTAGAGTTGCATATTCCTCAGCTGTGAACTCTGTTGTTGGCTTTATCATGCAAGTCCCAACATTGTTCACCTAGGTTGGTTGACCATATTACCCGTCAGTGACAGTTAAAGAAAATTCGATTATAATACTTTCAAGTTCCAATGTGAGATATATACATGCATGTAAACCTGGGCATGGGCTGGGTCGGGCCTGTTCATGGGCTCGGCCCGCGGGCATGAGGAAATGGCGGGCCGGGCCCGAGCCCGTGAATGACGGGTCGTGCCGTGCCGGGCCTGAAATTTCCAGATTTTGTCCACGGTCCGCGGGCCGGGCTCGTGCCTCCCGCGGGCCTAGCCCGTGTTTTATGTTGTTTTTTTGTATTCTTGGTAGTTTTAGGCTAAAAACAACAAAGAAAATGGGTGTTCGTCTCGCGGGCCGGCCCATGGGCCATATAGGCAGGCTCGTGCCGGTGCGGGCCTGAAATAAAATTTCTTGACCGTGGCAGGCTCACGGCCCACGAAGCGGACAACGGGCCGGGCCGGGCCTTGAGCGGGCTCGTGCCGTGCAGGGCCGAAACCATGCCGGGCCGGCCCGCGATCTGGCCCGGCCCATGCCCACCTCTACATGCATGTAATAATAACTTCAGTGAACACATGGGCTAGAAGTAAAACTTTCTCATGATCATGAAACTGATATGATTAAGTTTCCGCTTAAAATAGCACCCAATTACCCACCACTTAGTTTTAAGTAGTGGCACATAAAGATATCTAATCATTATTACATGAATAACACGACGAACACCAAATTGTTTTGTGGTTAACAACAAACTCCAAGGCTTTGTTCTTTTGAAATGAACGGAACTTAATTTGTTTGAGCTGAACTTAATTTAATTTAATTTGTGTGAACTGAACTGAACTGAAAGGAACTGAATTTAAAATGTGAGAAGAAACAAACTGAACTGAACTTGTCGGAACTGAATTTTCATTAATTTAGTCCAAAAGTACATAGCCTTAAAACCTTTACTTTTTTTACTATAGTTGTTGAAAGTGAGGAAACTGGATACATGTATCTTTTAACATTCATGTTTACCACAATACCACCCAATGGTTTAGTGTATTTGATTTAGCTGTTCTCTTATTATATGAGACAAGATGAAAATCTTGTTCTGAACATTAAATTATAGACAGAGGAAGTGCTAACTAGGATATTTAGCTTGCCATTGAACTCAGAGGATACTATTTCCATTAGCTTCTCTCTTTGGGATCGAAAAGTTACATCACAAACAGAACCAGTGACATGAAAGCCTTTGGTCTCCCAATTGCTTTTGCAAGCTTCAAGTTCAGTCTCATTTCTCGAACATGTATGAACTCTTGCCCCAAGTCCTGCCAGTTCCTCCACAATTGCATGCCTGAAACAAACAAGATTTGCTGTTCCATTTAATCATTGATCAAACACAACACTGAAACAAACAAGTTGTTATGGAGTAACATATACAGTGATGAACCTATTTTCAGAAGTAGATCTACAGTGGTATAATATACTGTAGTTTAGTACTATTTTTTTCCATAAGTTTTTCAATACGATTTCCAAGAACGAATCTTGGTCATTATTCTCTTATTGTATCTAAAAAAATTCGTAAAAAAAATACTTATATGACATGTTTTAGAAAAATGATGAATATTTAGCGGTCGTTTGGTTGAACAAAAGAAGTTATATTTTCTTTGAATTTACAATCCAAAGGAAGTTCGGTCTTTAGAAAGTATTAAGAACTACTTGGTTCATCGCAAAAAGTATAAAGTTAATAGGATTGTAGGAGGCGACTAGTTAAGCCCACTTCGTGTGCTATTAGTGACCTAACAATTCTACAAGCAATTTTCAGGCGACTACCCACTCCTTATGCTATCATTACCGACCCAACAACTCTATAATTTTCCACTACCCTCTTCTTGTGGTAAAAAACTTATATGGACTTGGTCCACACTAAAGTCCACACTAAATTAGTGTGGACTTAATGCTAATTCATGTGATTTATGAAAAAAAAGTTACTATATACAAAAATAGATATAAAGATGAGTAAATATAGATTGTAAAGTTTGACTATTTGGAAAAAAAAATTATTATGCCACAAAGTGAAAATTTTATTATGATAAACTAATGTAAGAAAGAGTGACTATTAAGAAAAATGGTCACTATGGTAGATAGTAACTATGTAGTGTAACTTAAGATTTTAAAAGGTTATTATATGAAAAAAAAGGGTCACTATGCTAAATAATTGGTCTTGGTCACAATAATATTATTGTGGACCAGGTCCACGCGAGACTTACTCTTGTGTACAATTATGTTATCAAACAAGTAGTTAAAAGTTAGAACAATCAGTCGAAAGCATAACAAAACCAGAAAACAAGAAAGAATAGAAATTAATATATTGATACTAACTTGAGCATATGAATAGAAACATCAGCAAAATTTTAGTATAATGTATATGAAAGTAAAGAGAATAGAGAGTAACCCGAGTCCTTTAGTGCCCCCAGTAACAAGAGCAGTCATGCCAACAAGAGGCCATCGTTTGTTCATCATGCAACTATTGCCGGAGTTAGACATCATAGTACATAAAATCACCCTCTTGCTTATTAAAAAAAGTATACAATTTGAAATTTATTTTGATCTTTAATCTACTAAAATACTAGCAACTTTTAAGTAGTATATCTGCTGAGTTATAGTATAGTATATCTCAAATTCTCAACCGACAAGAACGATCGTTTTGTAGTGATTTTTTTTTTAAGTAATCGTTTTGTAGTGATTGAGGATAAGAATTATGTGGTTAACTGGACTTCTCAGTTTTTATTGCTACTTGTATTGATTGGTAATTAGGTATAACACGACGGTGAACAGTCCAAGCTTGAGCTCAATTAAGGTTTTCAATTTTGTTTTTTTGTTTGATATTTGAGTTTCGTTATTTACTCGGTTTGATATATATTACATACATTAATTACTAATTAATGTATCATTCAAAAGAAAAAGAGCTCATATAGATGCTAGTTGGCAAGATTGAAAACGTTTTCAATGACAATCATTTATAAGGAATAAAATTAAATTAGTTTTCTTTTGTTTGGTATTTTGAAAGAAAAGTTAGAGAGAGAAGGAAAATAAAAACGGAGCGGAATGATGGATGAAAGAGAGAGAAACGTAAGGAACAAGAAAACAAATTTTGGCATTCTTTCTTTTCAATAAGTAGAATTATGACATCCTTGCTCATTATAAAATTTTTAAAAAGGCAATAACTGCACAAAAGCATTTTCTTTTTAATCAAACACTATTTTGACGGATCATACAAATATACAAGTTTGCGAGTTCAAAAAATCACTGTTTGTTGAATAAAGTAAGCGAAAACAAGTCATAAGCCTAAACTCTAACTCAATTGAGTTACATATCCTAAAACTACAAAAGAAAAAAGAAAAAGAAAAAGAAAAAGAAAATTAAAGGAGAAACTTAACTGAGTTAAATGCTTGAACATGATTGAAGTAATTAGCCTAGGGAAAGCGCAACCGATAGTTCTCTTCATAGAAAGGTGCCTATGAAAAAAAAAGATGAGAGAGAAAGTTAGAAAGAAAAAAAGATAGGAGAAAACCCCCAAAATTCCCCGATGAAACCCTAGTTCCTAAGTCCCTGAATTTGGCTTGCAATTTATTAGCTTCTTACCTAAAGCTAGTAATCTGGTTTGGTTTCCCCAATTTAATTTGTTGTGTTCCAACTAATAGTTGGTAAATTTTCTTTCAATTTGGTTTAATTCGCATAAGCCTTCTGTTAATAGGCATGCTCTTAATTATCTCTATCAATAATGAGCTATCCCAAGTCTGCAATTCTAGGGTTAGTTGTCATTTAAAGCAAATTTTTAATCTTTCCTGGGCTAATTTGTTGGTTGTAGCTTCTGAATTTATGTCCTTTTCTCCACAAAAAAAGTTTTCCCTATTAAGTTTATTGCTCATTCTAGGGTTTCTGAATAAAATTGGGGGTTTTCAATTAGGTGCCTCTCTCCCTTCATTTAATGTTTGGCAGAGGCTGAGTGAGAGTGTAGTGAGTGTTGTTGATTTTGGCGTCCAGTCTTTCAAGATCCGTCGGCGTGCTTTGGTGCGTTTTCTCAGAAAAATTCAAGCTCAGAAAACCCTAGCATTAAATGCGATTGTAAGTCTCATTCCTCTTTCTAAAGGAAAAAATTTTAGTCATCATGATTATCAAAATTTTGGTTGCTATAAAAGGTATCCTCAGGTAATTTTTTTAAGTGCAACTCTTAAGCTTCCTTTCTTTTTCTCTCTACTTATTCTTCTAAACTCTTGTCTTGTATCTGAAAATTTTCTGAATATGGGTGAGTCTTCTTATAAAAATGCTATTCTCGCTGCTCCTCCTTCCTTGAGTGGCGCTCATTCTATTGATATGAGTAAATTTCCTGTTTCTATGTCTGAAAATGTTTCTTCTTCTGCCCCTAATTTACTTTCTGATCTTTCTAATGATCCTCCTAATGTGGCAACTTTTCCTGAGTTGGCTGTGGTTGATGATTTGGAGCAAGTCAAGAAGGATCTTGATGAGTTAACCAAGTCCTGTTTGGTTGGTAAGATTCTTGGTGCTCCTATTGATTTTCGTACTATTATCTCTCGTACGAAGGCTTATTGGAGGTTTGTCAAAGGTGATGTGGAATACCTAGAAATGGGTAACCAGTGGATTTTGTTAAGGTTTTCTAATCCAAATGACCTTTTTCTTGTCTGGTCCGAAAGGCCATGGCATGTGCAAGGTGAGCTTTTTGTTATTCAACCTTGGCGTCCTAACTTTGATCCTTTCATGGAAGAGTTGAAGTGGGTGGACCTTTGGGTTCGTATCCCAAGGTTTCCCACTGAGTTGCTTAATTTTGAGTATGTGGCCAACCTTCTAGCTGCTAATAATGTGGGCACCCTGATTAAGCTTGATTCCCGTTCTCTCTTGCGTAATAAAATTAGATTTGCTCGTGTTTGTGTGCGTGTTGATATCACTGAGCCTTTACTTGAGTATGCTGAATTGAAAAGGGTGGGAGGTAAATTGTGTGGGTATAATATTTGGTACGAAGATTTCTCGTCTGGTTGTTCTTTTTGTGGTAATGAGGAACATGATATTGATGAATGTCCTTTGTTAAATGCTCCGTAAAAGGAAATTAAAATATGTCTTCTCAAAAGTCCTAAACAAAAGAGTTTAGCTGAGTTACTTTCAGTGGCCTCTAGGCAAGTTCTGCCTGTTTCCACAGCTCAGCAAGCTTATGTGGTTCAGGCTAAGCCTAAGCCAATTGTGAGGAATTCTGCTTCCTTCTCTAATAAAGCTAAGAGCAATGTCAAGCCTGGGTTTGCTGGTAAAAAACTTTTTGCTTCTCACAAGTCCCCTGGTGGTATTGTTTTTAAAGAACCTGTGATAACTGACATTAATGCTAAGTTTGCTAAGTCCCCTGTTAAATATGGCAAGGGTAAAGGCAAAGTGTTGTTAACTGCTGATCCTGGTTACTTGTCGGATGAAATTTCTGATGATGAAACTGATAATAGCATCATTCCTACTGCTCCTGTTCCTTTTGCTACTGAGCATCAGGCTTGTCAGGGTGAGATTACTCCCCAGACTGGAGGTGTGGGTGCTGATATGTATGGTTCTGGGGTTGAGAATGCTACTCTATTGCTTAATGCTGGGAGTGATTATGATCAAGAGTATCACTCTCAACCTGAACATTCTTTTCACTATATCAACTCGAAAAGTTCCATTGTCAAGCACTTTGAGGTTGTGGGTGTTGAGCGAGTTTCTCATGTAGAACCCACCTCCATGTCTAGCTCAGCAAAGCGTAGGAAAGGAAGTGAGGAAGATTCTGCTTCCTCAGTTATGAAGAAATCAAAAGCTTGATCAGTTCGTGGATGGATGGCAATTTTTTGACCTATGTCTATAGGGTTTTTGAATATTAGGGGTGCAGGAGAAAAATGCACTGGAAGAAGTAAAATCTTTTTGTAATGTTCATAAAATAAGCATTATGATGTTATGTGAAACAAAATCCCCCTCCCCTCCTTCTGCTGCTTGCTTAGTGAAATCTGGGTTTAAGTCTTTTGAATTTCTCCATACCCAAGGTTTGTCAGGAGGGCTTTGGTTGCTTTGGCGTGATGATGTTTATATTCCATTCAACCTTGTTGTAGTAAAATCTTCGTCTCGTTTTATTGGTTGTCAATTAGATTATCTAATCTCTTCTATCTCTTTTATAGTAATTTTTGTTTATGCTCCTGCCCAGACAAGAGATAAAGATGATTTTTGGTTGGAAATTATTTCGTTTGTTAATTCTTTGGTAAAACCTGTCATAATACTTGGGGATTTTAATGAAATTAGTTCTAGGAATGACAAACTCGGGGGTGCCCCTTTTGCTATTTCTCGTATTGAGAGGTTTGATTATATTCTAAACTCTACTAATTGTGTTGAGCTTCCATTTATGGGGTCAATCTTTCTCTTGGAGGAAAAAACGTTGTGGTCCTAATACTCCCTCCGTCCCAGAATACTCTTTACACTTTCCTTTTTCATCTGTCCCAGAATACTCTTTACATTTCTATTTTTGGATATGACCCACTATTATTTTAATCCTTCTACCTTTTAAACATTGGCCCACACTCTCTCTCCACCAAATAAAATAATAACACTCCTATTACATTCCAACTCTAACCATGGCCCACATTCTCTCTCCTTAAAATAAAATAATACTACTTTTACTAACTACTAACTCATATCACATCTACTTTTCAATAAAATAACAATTGATAACCAAACAACAACTTATCCTCTAAAACTACATGCTTTGATAAGTGTCAAGAGTATTTTGGGACGGAGGGAGTAATATTTTTGAGAGAATTGATAAAGCAATTGCCTCGGTTGACTGGGTTGATTTAGTTCCAAGTGCTAAGCTTATTAATCACATTTTCACCTCTTCAGACCATTGTCCAGTTACTTTGTCATTTGACATTGTTAAGCATAATAAGGCTCCTCCATTCCGTTTCCAAAAAAAGGTGGTGTCTTCGTAAAGATTTCGATGTATTAGTTAAAAAAACGTGGTGCTCTAGATTTGATGGATCGCATATGTTTCGACTTATTAAAAAATGCAAGCTTCTTAAAAGTAAAGCTAAAGAATGGAATAAATATAGATTAGGTAACATCTTTAGGCAAATCTCTGAAGTAGATAGTGAGTTGTGTGAGGTTCAGGCGAAGACTAATTCTGACCCTAACAACAATTATTTTGCTGCTCGTCAAGATCAGCTTCTTCTTAAGCGTAGTAAATTGTTTTCATTTCAATCTTCCTTTTGGAAGCAAAAATCGAAAGAAAAGTGTTGGTTAAAAGGGGATGCAAACACTTCATATTTCCATGCGTCTGCTTCTATTAAACGAAATAGGAATCAAATTAAAGCTTTTATGTCTAGTTCAGGGTGTCTTGTTTCTAATCCAATTCATATTGAAAATGAGATCACGTAAGATTTCCTCCAAAGATTTATTTTGAATTCTGCTTGTTCTTTTGACAAGTCTAAAGATTTTGACCTTATCCCCTCTATAATTTCGGAGGATGATAATGATTATTTAATTAGTGAAGTTTCCGATGTTGAAATTAAAATAGCAGTTTTTGATCTTGCTCCTGATAAAACTCCGGGTCCAGATGGTTTTCCTCCTTATTTTTTCCAAAAGTATTGGACTTTGGTGGGTAACTCAGTGTGTAAAGCAGTCAGAGCCTTTTTCCATTCTGGAAAACTATTAAAAGAAATCAATCATACATTTATTACTTTGATCCCTAAGATCGCAAATCCTACGTCTGCTAATCATTTTCGGCCTATTAGTTTATGTTCAACTATGTATAAGATTATTTCCAAAATTATTACTAACCGTCTAAAAATTTGTCTTGGAAAGATTATCCACCCTCTTCAGGGGGCCTTTGTTCCTGAAAGAATTATACAAGATAATATTCTTCTTGCTCATGAAATTTTTCATTCTTTTAAGAACAAATCAGGTAAAGCTGGGTGGTTAGCTATTAAATTAGATATGGAAAAAGCGTATGATCGCCTAGAATGGAATTTTATTCTGGTTGTTTTGGAAAAACTTGGTTTTCATTCTCGATGGATTGGATGGATTGAGCAGTGTATCTCAACAGTCTCCTTTTCTGTCCTGGTTAATGGGATCCCCGGTGAAAAATTTACTCCTTCTGGGGGAATAAGGCAAGGTGACCCTTTATCTCCCTATTTATTTATTCTGTGCGCAGAACTCCTAGCGCGTAAACTTCTTTTTCATAGTGCAGAGAATAATAAGTTATTGGGAGTTAAAGCTGGTAGGTCAGGCCTCAAAATCACTTTTCTAACTTTTGCAGATGACACCATGATTTTTGCTCAAGTCTGTAAAGCTAGTTGCTCTATTATTAGGCTAATTTTGGATGAATATTGTACGATGTATGGTCAGTTAGTTAATTTTCATAAGTCAGCTTTTCAGTGTACGAGTAATGTTAATGAACAAGAATGTTATGAATTCCAACAAATATTGAGGATGGAAAACTCGCTCTGTTTGGGTAAATATCTTGGTTGCCCTATTATTGTGGGTAGAGTCACTAAAAATACATTTGGTGAAGTTGTCGAGAATTCTCAAGGTCAGTTAGCAAAGTGGAAAGCCAACTCTTTATCTCAGGCAGGAAGAAATGTCCTTATCCAATCTAACCTTGCTTCAAAGCCAAGTTTCCAAATTCAAAGCTTTTCTTTACCTGATACCATTTTGATGGATTTAGATAAAATTAATAGGAATTTTTTCTGGAATAAATCTCCGGAAATTAAGTCGGCTAATCTTATAGGTTGGGATAAAATTTGTCAACCCAAGTGTTTTGGTGGTTTGGGTATTCGTAAAGCCCGTATTAATAACGTTGCTCTCCAAATGAAACTTCTTTGGCGAATCATAGCCGACCCCTCTAATCTTTGGGTTTCATTGATCTAGAAGAAATATCTTAAAGATAGGTCTATCTCGGGAGTATCGGCCTAAAGGTAATGTTTCTTGGCAAGTGGCGTAAGCTTCTTTCTTTGAGACCTCTTTTTAAAAAGGACTTCGTTGGATTATTGGTAATGGAGTAAAGATTAATTTCTGGTGTGATAATTGGGTTTACCCTTTTCTATTATCAGAATTAATTGATGTCCCTCCTGGTGATGAACATCGATGTGTAAGGTCGTGTCTTAATGCTTTTAAGTAATGGGATTCTTCTATTTTGGAGAGTTTAGTCCCTCCAAATGTGGTTTTGGATATTGTGAATATCTTTATTCCGACCAATGAGCTTGAGGATATACTTATTTGGGGTCTTTCTCCGGATGGGATTTATTCATTAATTCGGGTGCTAGGCTTGCCCAAGGTTTGGGTATAAAGTCTCCCGATAAAGTTAGTTTTCTTTGGATTTGGGATTTGCCTATTCCTCCGAAAATTAAATTTTTTCTGTGGAAGGTTTGTATGGATGGCCTTCCTACCAAAGCTAGGTTAGAAAAATCTCATGTTTTTCCGCCCAGGAGTGTGTTTTTGTGATTTTCATTGTGAAAATTACGGCCATTTATTGTTTGATTGTCCTTTTACCCAGGATGTGGCATTCTCTCTTCACGGTTCGTGAGGGTTGGCCTCTTATCCCGCAGATTGATTCGTCCCTTGATATGGGGGAGTGCCTTTCTTCTTTTAAATCCTCTATTGGTTCGGATCGATTTTGTAAACTTGCTTTCCTTTGGTGGTATATTTGGTTTGTTCGAAACAAAGTTATTTTTAATAATGAAGGGGCTTCAATCTTTAAAGCTGCAGCCCTTATTAAGAATTTTGCTAAAGATTGGTTTGTCTTTCAACAAGATGAAATTAAAATTGGTAAGATTGAGGTTAGGGATAAGCGGGTTTCCTCTATTCCCTCTACTAGTATTAATAGGGAGATTTTTTGGTCCCTTCCTCAGAATGGAACTGCTAAGCTTAATTTTGATGGTTCTAAACTTTCAAATGGGAAGGCCTCTTTTGGTTTTATTATTCGGGATTGTAAAGGAGAAGTGCTTATTATGGGGGCTAAGAGTCTTCATGGTACAACTTCTATTTTAGTTGCAGAAGCTTGGGGTGTTAGAGAAGGTATCAAGGCAGCAGTGTTTTTGGGCATCAATGATATTTATGTTGAAGGAGATAACCTAGTGGTGATTAATTCTCTTAGAAAAATTTGGAAAATCCCTTGGGAAATTGACTCTTTGATTCGTGATGCAGAGGCAGGTTTGAAGCGGTTTGTGAAGGTGCAGATCTCTCATTGCTTTAGGGAGGCTAATCAAGCGGCGGACTTCCTGGCTCACCAGGGTCATTTACGGTCTTCTCTTCACTATTGGTTTGAGGTTCTTGATAGGGATCTTCTCACCATCATTCGCAAGGATGCTTTAGGCTTGTCTTATCCTAGAGGCTAGCCTAGCTTTTTCTTTCCTTACTAAAAAAAAAAAATAGAAAGGTGCCTATGAGAGGGAAAACTCTTGGTAACTAACTGTTGAAGACTCTAACAAGCACTACAAAAAAATCACTCTATAGCGACGGACATAATCCGTCTCTAAATCGTCAAAATCTGTCGCTATATGTACTTAGAGACGGATTTAGAGACGGATTATGTCCGTTACTAAAGTCCTCGTCGCTAAACGAACTTAGAGACGGAATCCCAAATATCCGTCTCTAATTTAGCGACGGAATAATATCCGTTTCTAATTCCGTAGCAAAAAATTAGAGACGGATTTCAAAATCCGTCTCTGAGTTTAGGGACGGATTTCAAAATCCGTCTCTAAGTTTAGGGACGGATTTAAAAAATCCGTCTCTAATTTTAGAGACGGATTTCAAAAATCCGTCTCTAACTTTAGAGACGGAATTCAAAAATCCGTCTCTAACTTTAGAGACGGAATTCAAAAATCCGTCTCTAACTTTAGAGACGGAATTCAAAAATCCGTCTCTAATTTTAGAGACGGATTTTTGAAATCCGTCTCTAAGTTTAGGAATTGTTTTTTAAAATCACCTATTGTTAGTTGTTCGGTTCAACCCGATCCCATTACCGGTTCACAATCTCACTCGGTTCGGAACCTCGCTCTGGTCAACCCGGTCTGGCATTGTAGGCAAGGCTCTTGGAAGCAGTGGAAATGGGTAAGGGGAATCCCCATTCTCAAGAACCGCAGTTGGTAGGAATCGAACCAGTAACCTCTAAGTCACGAGGAGAAACTCATACCAACTACACCAAGTACTACTTGTTTACTTTTACGTGTGGAATTGATAATAATTGAAAGAAATATTAGAAACACATCTTAAAAATCCGTCTCTAATTTAGAGACAAATTTGAATTTCCGTCTCTAATTTAGAGACGGATTTGAATTTCCGTCTCTAAAGTGCATTATAAAAAATATCTACTTGTCTAAATTAGAGATGGATTTTCAAATCCGTCTCTAATTTAGAGACGGAAATGAAAATCCATCTCTAATTTAGAGACGGATTTGAATTTCCGTCTCTAATTTAGAGACGAATTTTCGTCTCTAATTTAGAGACGGATTTGAAAGTGCATTTTAAAACATATCTACTTGACTAACTTAGGGACGGAATTTGAAAATCCGTCCCTAAATTAGGGACGGAATTTGAAAATCCGTCCCTAAATTAGAGACGGATTTTGTAAATCCGTCCCTAAATTAGAGACGGATTTTGTAAATCCGTCCCTAAATTAGAGACGGAATTTGAAAATCCGTCTCTAATTTAGAGACGGAATTTTAAAGATCCGTCTCTAAATTAGAGACGGAATTCAAAAATCCGTCTCTAATTTAGAGACGGAATTCAAAAATCCGTCTCTAATTTAGAGACGGAATTTCAAAATCCGTCTCTAAATTAGATCTAAATTTTTGACAAAGTCTGGAAAAATTGGTAAAACACACCAGAAACGGATTTTATAATTCCGTCTCTAACTTAGGGACGGATTTTAAAATCCGTCTCTAACTTAGGGACGGATTTTAAAATCCGTCTCTAATTTAGAGACGGATTTTAAAATCCGTCCCTATATTTTTTTAGAAACGGATTATTAATTTTCCGTCTCTAAATTAGAAACGGATACAAATCCGTTTCTAAAACTCCGTCGCTATACGAGCGTTTTTTTGTAGTGAAGAGTATTTTGGTTATTTTACGGTTGGAGGTCCAATTTTGAGTCAAGTTGGTAATAGAGGTGATCAAGTGATGGAAAGTGGGCCGTTTTGGGCCAAAGTCTCGAGACAACTATTTCGCACCAAAAACTGCTATTGTGGGCCGAGCCAAGCAGGTTTTTCGGGCAATTTTGGCCGGGCCAAAATTTAGCCAAAATTTTCGAATTTAGGTTGCCAAAAATTAGGTTTGGCAGGGGCACAAATCGCAGGTCAAAATTTCATGCCCAAAATCTGCTCATTAATGGACCCGGTCCACTGGCCGGGAGAATGTTCATTATCTCTAATTGATAGCAAGTTAGAGTAAAGTTGGTACCAAGTTAGAGTAAAGTTGGTACCAAGTTAGAGTAAAGTTGGTACCAAGTGAGAGTCAACTTGGTACCAACTTTTTTATTTTGATACCAAGTTAGAAATTTGGTACCAAATAAGAGTCAATTTAGTATCAACTTGGCACGGACTTGAACCAACTTAATCGTAGTTTGAGACCAACTTATTACTGGAGTCTCCAAAGGACTGCAACAATTAAACGTCATCCAAACCTGCTATGAAAGGAACAAGAAGTGTACAGATAGCTACTTGAATATGAACCTACTAAAGAAGAGAGACTTATTTATGATTGCTCGTAGATTATCTAGCGGTCTTTTTGAACCATCAAACGGATTCTGCCTCGAGGAGGGCCACAAAGACACTCGTGTATTTGGGAAATTTGAAGAATCAAGAGGAGTTGTGGGTTTTTACAAGTATTGATGATCATAGAAGAATTAACAAGATGTCTTACATTAGCTATTCAATCTACTGCTCTATCTCTTTCGCGGTAGACGTGTTTAATTTTCCAGTGCGTGCTCGAAATGTTGTAGAAGTAATTTGATGTCGGTGATGATGTTTGAGATTTTCCATGGAGTGTTCCAAGTATCACTCTTAAATTGTTGCTTCGATTAGAGTTCTTAAGATGTCTTGATCAATTGCAACTTGGAATATGTTTTTACCAAGTTCTCAAAGAAAGTACATTATTGTGGCAGAAATTTAAATTAAATTTGAGTTAGACAATTAGACTGTTTAAGATTGTGTTTTTATATTAATTCACCAAAAAAGGCATAATTAAGGACAAACAATAGGATTTATAACTTACAAGGAAACCCTTTTAGATGATTAACTAATTAAGTCTTTCATGTGCGAAACATCAACCGCACTTTTCCATAAAAAAAACACCAACAATCACAATTGACCTTGTGGCTGAAACTTAATTCCGGGAAAAGCTCAATCTTGATTCTTTAGATTCTTTAAGGTTGTGATGTGGAGGGAAAAGCATTTGCATTAAAAAGAAATCACCGACCATGCATGTAGTTGTCTGTTTCAATTCCTATGAATTTAGGGGTGTGTACAGGTCCAGACCCGGACCGTACTGGGACCGGCTTGACTTGTGGATCAAAATTCTCGAATTTCTTGGACCGGGGCCCGTACTTGATTTTTCAGGTCCGGTCTAGGTCTGGACCTTTTTGGACCTGTTTTGCGAAAAAAAAAATTTGGCATATAATAATAAATTTCGCACTTGTTTTTCTATTTTAATCTTCTTGGATATGTTTGGACCTCCTAGAGGAAGGAGAAGGAAGGTGGAGAGTTAGAGAAATAACTTAACGTTGCATTTTAAATTTGGGGAAGAGGAAGTAAGTAGATTAAAAAAAACAGATTTTTTTAGAAAAATCTGACAAATCTCCGGGTTTTCAGGTTTGGACCGGGCCGGACCGAAAACCCAAAATTGTTGTTTTTGGCGGACCGAAGACCGGACCTGAATTTTCGGCTCGGTCTGGTCCAGTCCGACCTATGATATTGATAGTTAATTAACCAATAGGTTGTTTGGCACCAACATAAGTACTAGAAAAACATTCCAGGTGAATTAGGTTTCGTTGATTTTTTACAACTGTGACATACGGTTGAACGACTTCGAATTTCAACGGTCTACAATGCAACATTATTACCTAATTATATTGTTGTGGATACAAGCTAAGAATTGTGTAGTATGTCAACATTTTTTTGTTTCCCTTACCAGGGAACCCCTTGGTAAGGAGAAGGACTCTACTAGACTAGCATCTTTCGCAGGTCAGCCAGCCCAGCTATACAGGTCAACGTTTGAGAGTAGAAGGTATATAACGAAATCCCTACTCCCAAGCATAAGTAGGTGGTAGGGTTCGAACTTGTGACCACAAAGTCAGGTGAGTTCCCCACTATATCCACCAAGCAAGCTTGGTAAGCATTGTGTAGTATGTCAATATTTATATCTATACTAATATATTAAAAGGAGTTCTCACGAAAGTCTAAGTGCCACGTGGCACCTCCTCTAAGGTGCTAATAGAAATGCTCTATTTTTTTTATTTTAATGTCAAACCTCTCAACTAAAAAAGTAACATTGTATAGTTATAGGGTATCGAACTCATGACCTTTGAAATGGAAAGTGAGAGCTTAACCATGAATCCAACATTACATCATTACTTACTATTTTAAAATAAAATACAATAATGTCTTATAATTACATCTTATTAAAATAATTATACAAGTAGTTAAATCCCTAATAACACTTTAATGGTAATAACAGGAGACCATTGTAGACATAAACTCTTAGTTCGACCAATTTTTGTAGAAAGTCAAGCTATATTGCTTTCACCTCCAAACTTTTAAGAGTTTATTGTTCAAAATACTATGCAATAATATATCATGTCATGACGTCAATTATTCCTCACTAGATAAAAAAAAATTACGAAAAGTAATAACTCGGGGCATCGCCCGGGATACTCACTAGTTTAATATATTAAAAAGCGTTCTTAAGCAAGTCTACGCGCCACGTGACACTCTCCTTTATTTGTCTCATTCCATGTTTTCATTATACATAAATTTAAAAAAATAGAAACATGCTCCATATAAGATTCGACCATGTGACCTCAAATTAATATACTTAAGCTCTAACCAACAAGCTATGCTACATTAGATGATATTTTGAACAAGAAAATGTTAATAAGTCGGGGAATCGCCCGAGACTAAAAACTAGTTTGGAACATGAAAAGTTGATACTTCATGATAATACTTAATTTTCCTTATGATCCGTACATGATCAGATCCATGTAATTTATTTTACTTATGATCCGTACATGAACATGAAAATTAATTAATTTTTTCTATCATTGTAGTTCATGTCATTTTGTTTCATTTGTCTTCTTTACTATCATTGACATTGGAAAAGAATCAAACTATCTTTTGTTATAGGTTATTGCATATGGTTTCATGGAACAGTTTAACTTTTGACACAATTTTTCAAGTTCTATTGGTATTTTTAAGAAAATTATAAAACATTATATTATTAATTTATGAAAGCATATCTAATATAAATATTTCCATATTCGAATTCATGATTTCTGAATGGGCTCAAATCAATGCTTACAAATTACGCTTTTATTGGAATATAAAATAGAAACATAGAGTAATTAAAACGGATTTGAGTTATTGGTCTTAGAACAAGCCATGAATAGTGAAGCCTCCATCAACACAAATGGTTTGACCAGTAATGTAGGAAGCAGCAGGCATGCATAGAAATGCCACCAAGGAAGACACCTCTTCCACCTCTCCTGTCCTTCCAAGAGGAGTTCGTCCTTCCACTTTTCCCAAATATTCTTTGTCACTAAGGGTCTGCCACATCCATCAAAATAGATCATAAATACTACTATATAGTTCATGATATCATACAGACATCTTCTATGATCTAGTGATTTTCCTGACTTGTTATTAAATTAGGACCAACATATCAAATAATCTCCATTGGTTAGGGATAACATGTATGACCACGTTCACGTGACAATTTCCATCTACGTAAACAAATAATAGTTCGATGATTGTTCGGACTCACAATTTTGTGAATAACAAATGTTGAGACATATATATATATTTTTAAAGAGAGAGTGCGGCATTTAATGTTGCGAAAAGATGTCATGTAATGTTGATTACCACTTCAGTAAGAGGGGTACGGATGTACCAAGGTGCAACAGAGTTGGTTCTGATATTATCCTTTGCCCACTCACATGCCAAATTCTTTGCTAGTTGGTTCATCGCTCCTGCCAAGAAAATAGAACTTGATATTGTAATCAATCATTTCAACAATTGTGAACATCTCAACATAATGTATTTTTTATTCTAGACAGGGGCGAAGCTATATTGGGGTAAAAGGGGCCTTGGCCCCCCTCACTCTCATTTTTTTTTTTTTTTTCGTATACATCGTTATATAATTCTTGGCTCATGATTCATACTTGACTAATTATTTTCCTCTCCCCCCCCATATGGTATGGCTTTACCTCTAATCTTATATATAAGGAATTTGGTTATGGGTTTTGAGTACAACCTAAAAATTTCACCAACTAAGCTAACTGACATCCATACAAGTCAAAGTTTGATTGATACCGTTTGTTGTGCCATAAAGAGAGCCAACATCAACAGCCACGACACCAGCTACGGAAGACATGAAGATGATGCTGGCAAATCCCGATGCCTTGAGGAGGGGATGGGTAAGTTGGCAAAAATGGTAAGCTGATTCAAGGTTGGTGGTCATTAGAGTTGCATATTCCTCACTGGTGAACTCGTTGTTGGCTTTTTCATGTAAGTCCCAACATTGTTCACCTAGGTTAATTAACCGTAAACTTAGAACACATCAAAGGATAAAAAAAATTCAATCTTAATACTTTTAAGTTTCAATGTGAGATATATACATGCATGTTATAACTTCATCAAACACATGGTAGCTAGCTAGAAATATAAGTTTCTCATGATCATTGATACGCTCAAGTTATACGGTGTTTATATTATATTTTGGGTGCTTTTTGCTAAGGGTCTTGATCATAATTGTTAACGTTTGCGTTTTATTTAGCTCTTAGCGGAAGTTCGGAATTTTGTATATTAATTATAGTAAAAGTTGTAAGTTCCGAGCTCCTAGAAGCATTAGTGGTTGGAACGACTCAACATCGTTGTACTTGTCAAGCATCGCCGCAAGCCGTAGCCGAGCATAGCACCAAGCCTACCGAGCAGCGTAGCATCCAGCTCTCGCGCCGCGCAGCAAGCAATCAACGCCGGGTCGCACCTCGCGACCCATGCCACCCAACGAGGCCGGGCTCAGCAAGAGCCGCCCAAGCACGCACATCGCACCTCGCGAGATTTCTCGCACCTCGCGACCTGCTTGCTCGCACCTCACGACCTGTACCGCACCTCGCGACCTCCTTGCCCAGCCAAGTTGTGCGGAAGACAGTGTACTCTTCGCACGGTGCGACCAGACTCGCACCTCCGACCTGCTAGGTCGGTGTAATTGTCGGCTGATTTTTGAGCTTTAGTATAAATACTAAACTTGATTTTTGGACCTAGGGGCAAAGACACTTAAGGAGAGAGAATCTCCAACACTCCATTCTTCTCTTCTTATCTTCTCTTTTTAGTTTTTATTTTCTAGTTTAGTTTTTGGAGATTTCAATTATGGAATTGGCTTATGCTATGCCGATTGTAGCTTGAACTGTTCTTGAACAAGATTAACATGAAGCTTCAAGCATTATTGTGAGATCTTTCCTCTCTATTTAGTTTCTTTGATTATGGTTTAATTTCTATGATTGTTTTCTATGGTTTTTGCATAATTATGCTAGGAACGTTACTAGTTTGATTGTGTAATTAATCAAATGCTAGATTTAAGAATAGAATCGGATTGTTTTATTCTTTTATCAATTTGTAGCAAACTAGGGAGTAACTTAGATGCTGATCGTCTTGGTTATTTCTTGGGGAAATTGAATTAACTGTTGAATGTTTATCGCTTGTATGACGTTAGCAGGTCTGTTGGTTCTCTGTGTTTATTGCTGCTATTGGATTGAACTTAGACGCTATCGGACTAGGTTATCCTTTAGTTAGGGTTTTATAGTCACGCTGATAGTGCTATTCAACTAAGAATAAGGAGAACACGAGATTAATTCTCAACAATAGATAATTATGGAAATAATTAGAGTCGAGGTTCAATGATCGATAATGAATTGAAGTGGATGTTAATCGGATTCAAGATCTTTCCATATTGATTTCTCATTCAAAATTGTTGTTTTTGGCGGACCGAATTAAGACCGGACCTGAATTTTCGGATCGGTCTAGTCCAGGCCGACCTATGATATTGATAGTTAGCCAATAGGTTGTTTGGCACCAACATAAGTACTAGAAAAACATTCCAGGTGAATTAGGTTTCGTTGATTTTTTACAACTGTGACATACGGTTGAACGACTTCGAATTTCAACGGTCTACAATGCAACATTATTACCTAATTATATTGTTGTGGATACAAGCTAAGAATTGTGTAGTATGTCAACATTTTTTTGTTTCCCTTACCAGGGAACCCCTTGGTAAGGAGAAGGACTCTACTAGACTAGCATCTTTCGCAGGTCAGCCAGCCCAGCTACACAGTCGTCACCAAATTCCCGACTACAAAGTTAGCCGCCCCACTACACAGTCAACGCTTGAGAGTATAAGGTATATAACGAAATCCCTACTCCCAAGCACAAGTAGGTGGTAGAGTTCGAACTTGTGACCTCAAAGTCAGGTGAATTCCCCACTATATCCACCAAGCAAGCTTGGTAAGCATTGTGTAGTATATTAATATTTATATCTATACTAATATATTAAAAGGAGTTCTCACGAAAGTCTATGTGTCACGTGGCACCTCCTCTAAGGTGCTAATAGAAATGCTCTATTTTTTTATTTTAATGTCAAACCTCTCAACTAAAAAAGTAACATTGTATAGTTATAGGGTATCGAACTCATGACCTTTGAAATGAAAAGTGAGAGCTTAACCATGAATCCAACATTACATCATTGCTTACTATTTCAAAATAAAATACAATAATGTCTTATAATTACATCTTATTAAAATAATTATACAAGTAGTTAAATCCCTAATAACACTTTAATGGTAATAACAGGAGACCATTGTAGACATAAACTCTTAGTTCGACCAATTTTTGTAGAAAGTCAAGCTATATTGCTTTCACCTCCAAACTTTTAAGAGTTTATTGTTCAAAATACTATGCAATAATATATCATGTCATGACGTCAATTATTCCTCAGTAGATAAAAAAAAATTACGAAAAGTAATAACTCGGGGCATCGCCCGGGATACTCACTAGTCTATACTAATATATTAAAAGGTGTGCGTGACAACGTATACACGCCACGTGGCACTCTGTTACTCTACTAGAATTGTCCAATGTGTACATATGTCATGTCAATTAACAAAAGTAAAATTGGCTTGCAACAAGATTTGAACACGTGACCTCTTGCTATTATACATAGCACAATTACCATCTCAACCAACTTTTAATCATGCTTTAAATGTCCATAGTTTTATATTTGTACCTTTTAAATGTTGAGTTTTCTTTAATATATTTTAATGCGAATGGAAAAAAATGCATATCAAGTTTGGAAAACAATACCACCCGGGGCAACGTCCGGGCCCAAATACTAGTTTAATATATTAAAAAGCGTTCTTAAGCAAGTCTACGCGCCACGTGACACTCTCCTTTATTTGTCTCATTCCATGTTATCATTATACATAAATTTAAAAACATAGAAACATGCTCCATATAAGATTCGACCATGTGACCTCAAATTAATATACTTAAGCTCTAACCAACAAGCTATGCTACATTAGATGATATTTTGAACAAGAAAATGTTAATAAGCCGGGGAATCGCCCGAGACTAAAAACTAGTTTGGAACATGAAAAGTTGATACTTCATGATAATACTTAATTTTCCTTATGATCCGTACATGATCAGATCCATGTAATTTATTTTACTTATGATCCGTACATGAACATGAGAAGTAATTAATTTTTTCTATCATTGTAGTTCATGTCATTTTGTTTCATTAGTCTTCTTTACTATCATTGACATTGGAAAAGAATCAAACTATCTTTTGTTATAGGTTATTTCATATGGTTTCATGGAACAGTTTAACTTTTGACACAATTTTTCAAGTTCTATTGGTTTTTTTAAGAAAATATTAAAACATTATATTATTAATTTATGAAAGCATATCTAATATAAATATTTCCATATTCGAATTCATGATTTCTGAATAGGCTCAAATCAATGCTTACAAATTACGCTTTTATTGGAATATAAAATAGAAACATAGAGTAATTAAAACGGATTTGAGTTATTGGTCTTAGAACAAGCCATGAATAGTGAAGCCTCCATCAACACAAATGGTTTGACCAGTAATGTAGGAAGCAGCAGGCATGCATAGAAATGCCACCAAGGAAGACACCTCTTCCACCTCTCCTGTCCTTCCAAGAGGAGTTCGTCCTTCCACTTTTCCCAAATATTCTTTGTCACTAAGAGTCTGCCACATCCATCAAAATAGATCATAAATACTACTATATAGTTCATGATATCATACAGACATCTTCTATAAGCTAGTGATTTTCCTGACTTGTTATAAAATTAGGACCAACATATCAAATAATCTCCATTGGTTAGGGATAACATGTATGACCACGTTCACGTGAGAATTTCCATCTACGTAAACAAATAATAGTTGGATGATTTTTCGGACTCACAATTTTGTGAATAACAAATGTTGAGACATTTTTTTTTTTTTTAACAGAGAGAGTGCGGCATTTAATGTTGCGAAAAGATGTCATGTAATGTTGATTACCACTTCAGTAAGAGGGGTACGAATGTACCAAGGTGCAACGGAGTTGGTTCTGATATTATCCTTTGCCCACTCACATGCCAAATTCTTTTGCTAGTTGGTTCATCGCTCCCGCCAAGAAAATAGAACTAGTTATTGCAATCAATCATTTCAACAATTGTGAACATCTCAACATAATATATTTTTTATTCCGGATATATGAAATTTGGTTATGGATATTGAGTCAACCTGAAAATTTCACCAACTAAGCTAACTAGCATTTATATAGGCCAAAGTTTGGTTGATACCTTTCGATGTGCCATAAAGAGAGCCAACATCAAGAGCCACGACACCGGCTATGGAAGACATGAAGATGATGCTGGCAAATCCGGATGCCTTGAGGAGGGGATGGGCAAGTTGGCAAAAATGGTAAGCTGATTCAAGGTTGGTGGTCATTAGAGTTGCATATTCCTCAGCTGTGAACTCTGTTGTTGGCTTTTTCATGTAAGTCCCAACATTGTTCACCTAGGTTAATCAGCCAGAAACTGTACTCATCAGTGACAGTTAGAAAAAAAATTCAATCTTCATACTTTTAAGTTTCAATGTGAGATATATACATGCATGTTATGTTTCTCATGATCATGAAACTGATATGATTAAGTTTTCGCTTACAATAGTACCCAATTACTCACCACTTAGTTTAAGTTTTGGCATAGAGAAATCTAATCATTACTACATGAATGACATGAAACACCAGATTGTTTGGTGGTGAACAACAAAGTGCAAGGCCATTTAAGACCTTTACTTTTTTATTATAATTATTGGCAAAAAGAAAACTGGATACATTTGTCTTTTCACAGTCTTGTTCACCACCAAACGGTTTAGTATTTAGTTGTGTCTTATTATATAAGAAAAGATGACAACTTTTTTAGAACATAAAAATAGACGGAGAGAGTACTAACTAGGATATTGAGCTTGCCATTGAACTCAGAGGATACTATTTCCATTAGCTTCTCTCTTTGGGATCGACAAGTTACATCACAAATAGAACTAGTGACATGAAAGCCTCTTTTGGTCTCCCAATTGTGTTTGCAAGCTTCAAGTTCAGTCTCATTTCTTGAACATGTATGAACTCTTGCCCCAAGTCCTGCTAGTTCCTCCACAATTGCATGCCTGAAACAAACAAGATTTGCTGTTTCTATTTAATCATTGATCAGGCACAAGACTGGAACAAACAAGCTCTTATGAAGGAGCAACATTAATGAACCTATTTTGAAAAATAAACCTACCTTATTACCATATACAGTAGTATAAATATATAACATAGATTGTTACTTTTTTTTCGTATGTTTTTCCATACAGTTTCCAAGAACAGATGTTGGTCATTATTTTCTCTTAATACATTTTATAGATTCGAAAAAAAATACTTTTATAAAGGTACTTTTGAAAGACTAATCAAAGAGTAATAACCTAAAAAGAACTTATCTGTGATATGAACTTATTTTTTCTCATATGATTTGAACTTATTTTTTTAATCTGATTAGATATGAACTTATCTCATATGATATGAACTTATTTTTTATAAAACATATTATTACTAATATTATTATTACTTTGTATTTCATTACTAGTATTACTATTATTATTATTTTATTAATTATAATTAATAATCATAATAACATTATTAACAATAATAATCATCATATCCAACCACAACAACAACAACAACTATAATAGTAACAATAATAATAAGTTTTTAACTATAAGCATGCTATGATACGAACTTATTTGATCTGATGTGAACTTATTCTTTCTGATGTGATATGATCTGAACTTTTTTTCCGAATTTGATTTGATCTGAACTTATTCTTTAGTTATAACTTGGGTTCCCTCTAGGGTTTGTCCTTGGGAGGGTTTTTTCTCTTTAGGGTTTCTCTTTAGGAGAGTTTTTTTTCTAGCCTCCATCGCTAGGTTTTTCTTCTTTTTTGAAGGTTTTTCCTTCATTCTTTACCCTTCTTTCTATTTCTCTTTCATCTCTTTTCTTCTTGGCCTCAATTGTGAATCTTTGTAGGGGCTTCCACTAGTGTTCGTACAAGTGGTAAGTCCCAAAAACTCCTTTAATTGCTTCCAATAAGTATATCCCATCCTTAAGATGGTATTTATTTTAGGGTGTTTAATTTCTTTTTTTGTTCGTCTGATGAAGGAGGAAGATCTTACAATCTCTATTCTCTGTAAGAATCTAGAAGACCACGGAAGTATTTTCACCCAAACGACTATGCATCAGCGGAAGTTATTAAGCTGAATTAGAGCAAACTCACATATTGTATTGGTTCGGATGAAGTTTTTTATCAAGGTTGTTTTTAATCAAATCTGTGATGAATCTAGTTCTAAGGTGTTATATACTTGTGTTGGAATTTTGGATTTTCAGGAATTGATTGTAAGTGCCGTTTGGCTATCCCTTATAAATGAAATATGTTTTCTTCCAAAAAAAAAAAACAACAACAATAGGTTATGTAACTACTAACAATAACCTTAACAATAACAGTAAAAGTAACATATTCTGTAACAATAATAGTAACATTAACAATAATAGTAATAATAATAGTAATAGAAGAAGTAACAAGTCAGCAAGGTGTTTCTATTTGTTAGCAATGCCTATTCTACGCATAACTACTTGTTATCTAGTAATCTATATTATATATATATATGTTCAACGACTTGCGCAAGAAAGAAATGGATAATGTACAACTTTAAATAGCTAAGGTGATCTAAAATTTAGTGGGAATAGGTGTACCAGATCAAAATTTAATATGAAAAATAACTTTTATCTCACACTTTGCTTATTTTTAATTGTAATCCGAACTTAGTGGTTTCGTTGTTATGAAATTGAGCTATCATGTTTTGATATACTTCTTATTTTTGCGCCAAACTTATGTTCTTAACACATGACTTTTAAGTTTCTATATTTTCTTTACAACAAAATAGCTTGAAATAGTGATAACAATGACATTTATAATAATAACAATGACATTAACAATAATTACCAATATTAATAATTAATAAGTACAACAACAACGATAACAACAATAATCCTTTTGAACAAATGTACTAGTAAAGAGTAGTATTAATTAATAGTAATAGTAATCGTAATAATAAAGAAATACTAATAATAGTAGTAATACTAATAATAATAGTAATAATAATAATAATTGTAATAATAATAATAAAATTAATGATAATGATAGTAGTAATCATAATAATAACATTAACAATAATTACAATAATCATAATAACATTAGTAATAATAATCATCGTACCAATAACAATAATAACAACAATAATAAGCTTTTAAAATATAAACATAATCTGAACTGATCTGAGCTTATCTGATCCGAACTTTTTTAATTATAATCTGTTCTGTTCTGAAATAAGTAAAAATAAGGTGAACTAAATATAGTCTAAGTGTCAAAGTAGAATGGAAAAGAATGATTGTAAAAAACTAATACTCCTAGCTAGAAGACTATTAACATGAACATGGAGTTTGAAGTATAGTTTAAATAGTTGATTTTTTAAAAATTAACTTTTTTTTGATGAAAATAAGAGGACATAGATGTAAAAAAAGAAAATTTCATCTCCTTATTAAATATTCTAGCTTCGTATTATTTAAGGTAGCTGAAATGAATTACTAAACATAGAATAAGTGAAAAGAGAACTATAAAATGTTTTAGAAAAATGCTGAAAATTTAGTGATCGTTTGGTTGAACATAATAAGTTATACTTTCTTGAAAGAGCAAGTAGGAGGAGATAGTTAACCAGCTTAAGCCCACTTCTTGTGCTATAACCGGCCCAACAACTCTACAATTTTCCACTACCCTCTTACAATTATATTAATCAAACAAGTACAAGTTAGAACAATCAGTCGAAAGCATTACAAAACCAGTAAAAACGTCGAATTTTGTGCCCCTAAAACAAGAAAGAGTAGAAATTAATATATTGATACTAACTTGAGCATGTTGAATAGAACATCAGCAAAATTTTAGTATAATGTATATGAAAGTAAAGAGAATAGAGAGTAACCCGAGTCCTTTAGTGCCCCCAGTAACAAGAGCAGTCATGCCAACAAGAGACCATCGTTTGTTCATCATGCAACTCTGGCTGGTGTTAGACATCGTAGTACGTACAATCACCCTCTTGGCTCTTGCTTATTTAAAAAAAAGTATGTAAGCTGAAATTTATTATTTTGATCTTTAATCTAATACTAGCATTTCAGCAAATATAGGAGTATCTACCGAGTTATATAGTACATCTCACCTAACAAGAACTTGATCATTTTGTACTTAGTAGTGAATAGTGATTAAAGATAGGAATTATGTGGTTCATTGGAAAGTCAGTTATTATTCCTACTCATCTTGATGAGTTGATGGGTAGAAAAACGAGCTGAACAGTGAACAGTACAAGAGTAGAAAAACGAGCTGAACAGTGAACAGTACAAGAGTAGAAAAACAAGCTGAACAATGAACAGTACAAGCTCGAGCTTTGATGGTAATTAATGGTATGAATGTATGAATTATGATGTCTGTTTTTTGTTTGATCATTTATGTTTCAAAGGTGTTTTGTCATTTACTCAGTTTGATACTATTTATAATTATTGTAATATACCTTATTGGCACATATCTTAATATCCATGTGAAGAGGATAGAGATGGAGATAGATAAAAAGTTCAGATAATGTGACAGGAGAGAGATAGATAAAAGATATTAATAAATAAGGAAACGTTACAATTAATATAAAACTTCTAATTAAGGAAAACGTTGCAATTAAAAAAGGGTTTTTCTATGGTGTGCCCCTGTGTTATTTAAAATTCTACGCTGTACCCTCACTTTTTTTTTTCTCTCTATTGTACCCTCATACTTTTTAAGTTATCTCTATGGTACCCTCCCGTTAAGTAAACGTTAAGTGGACTGTTAGTTTTGTGAAATCCTAACAAATGGTGGGAAATTTTCCCACCTAAACACGCTGCTACAGTTCTGTCTTCTTTAAATGTCTCGTATCTCTCATCTCTCTCCATCCTATCTCTCTTCTAAATCTGCATTTATCTTCTCTCTCTCTCTTCCATTACTGAATATGTCAAGTTCTTATTCTTCTAAGTCTTACAATGCCTGCGAATTGGAATTCATAAGTCCCAGGTGCAACTGTTGTCCTGCAAAAATTGCAAAGCTACATATATCTGGGTCCCAAAGAAATCCGCGAAAGGTGTACTTCAAATGTGACTACTGTCAGTTCTTCTTGTGGCTGAACAACAACCATGTTGTAGTGAGAGGAGAGATGCTTGAGAAGCTGTTGATGCGTGGTGGTGATGAACATGGTGTAATGCTTGAAGAAGAAGGTTTGTTGGAGATGAAGCACGAAATTACTGATTTGAAGGAGAAGGTTGAAGGACTTGTCAAATATTTGAAGGAGATGGTTAAAATTGGGTTGTTTATGTATGTTTTTCTGCTTGTTATTGTGAAATTAGGGTGAAATTGTTAGTAAAATTGTAATGAGATAGTAATATCCTACCAAGGATGGAACTTAGGGTTTTTGTAATTGCACTTTTGGTGCAATGTTGAACTTTTGGTGAAGTAATAAAAATTGGGTTTGCATTGTCTCAATTTGCTCCTTAATTAACATAATTTAAAGGGTTTACAATTAGTGCAAATTGCACAAGTACACAAAAAATTGAACAAGCACCAATATACCCTACAAGTAGTGGAATTTTCCAAAGTACCCAAAAAACTGAACAAAAGTTAGACTCACTTGTATCTTAGACTCAATTGTTGACAAAAAAAACATCTATTCATAATCTTCAAAGAAGGGCCATTCTGTTCATAATCTTCTGCCTTTTAGCACTAATTCTTCCAAATGGCCACTTGTTGAAGGTCGAGCAGCGTAAGGCCGATGTTGCCGAGGAGGGTTGACAGTTGTGGTAGGTTGGCTAGATGATGCAAAGTCAACTTGTCTTCTTGTTGCAGGCCTCCTTGTTGCTTGCTCTGAGTCTGTGCGTGACTGATTGATCATTAAATCAATCAGATTACAGTCAACTTCTACTTGGCTGCTCTGACTTTGTCTTCTTTTTGATGTCTGGCTGCTGCCATCAGATCTTGCTTGCACCCCACCTCCTTGCTGCTCCCTTAGCTCCCTAGCTGTAGCTCCACCTTTGCAAGTCTTTGAATTATGGCCAAAGTCCTTGCATTTCTTGCATTGTACAGTGGTGCTCCTCTTCCCTTTCTTCTGTTCTCCCTCCTCCCTTCTCCTGTTCCTAGATGGTCTACCAATCCCCCTTTTCATGGTTGGAGGAATAAGTGTTGGTTTACCCAAATCTGGCCACTGCTCAGAATCAGGGATTGGTGAAATGTTTCCATTATAAGCTGCTTTATACCTAGATACAGTAAACCAATCTGAGACATAGTCTAGTGGGTCTTTAGCAGCATCCAAGATGGCTTTAATTCCATGCTTACATGGAATACCACTGACTTGCCACCTTCCACAAGCACACTCCCTCCTATTCAATGACACTGGCAGATGAGCCATCCCATCATGCACCTCATACTCTCCCCTCCCAGATGGATAGGCTTGGCAAGTCCTTGACTCCTTTGTCAAATATCTCACCCTCTCTCTGATGTTAGGACATATACCTGGTTCTGCCCATTGTTGAGATAATTGTTGTCTAGTGGCATGCCTTACCATTACAATCCTTCTCACACCTGTCACAATCAAAACCCAAGTAGATAATGAGCCTAACAATATTAGTAAAGATAGTTAACAGATGCTAATTAAGGAGGTTAGTTTAGTGTTTACCCTCTAATAATGTGAGGATAGGATTACACCTATCTGCACCTATTGTGGAGTTAAAACTCTCCACAAAATTATTTGTCACCTCATCATTGCACACAGTAGGATCAAACTTCCATTTAGTCCATCTGTCAAGTGGACCCACATCTTGAAACCACTTAACTGCTCCTAGTCCAGCCACTTTTTGTATTTTTTGCAAAGATTTCTTGAATGAGTATTGAGAACATGACTTGACAACTGACCAAAAGAGCTTATGCATCAAGATCCCTGGATAATCAGTCTTGAAATTTTTGCACAAGTGTCTTGCACAATATCTTCTAGGGACCTTTGGCCACACTTGATCTAAGCTAGGATCAATGCCCTGCAACACACAATTATTTAACTTAAATCACAAAACAGGAATACATAATAAGTGTAAAAACATTGGAAGGAACTGGAGGGAGTAAGGTTACCTTTTGCCTATCTGACATAATTGTCCAGTCTGACCTTCCACTTGCAGTCAATGTTGCCTTGAGATGATGGAAGAACCAACTCCATGATGTCTTGTTCTCAGAATCTACCACAGCAACTGCTACAGGGAATATCTCATTGTTTCCATCCAATGAGACAGCAGACAACAAGATCCCTCCAAAGTTCCCTTTAAGATGGGTGCCATCCACACCAACCAAACCCCTACAACCATCTATTAAGCCCTTGAACTGAGCATGGAAGCTAATGAAAATGGACCTGAACTGTAGAGGCTTTTCAGGCCTCTGTAATGCTGCCCAAGTACAAAAAGCAACTGAGTTTGGGTTGTTCATCTTAAGCAGCTCGCAGTAGGTTGGTAGATTTGTGTAGGAATCATCATGACCTCCTTGGATGATTCTTATTGCCTTATCTTTCATTTTATACAGTGTGGAAGTTGCCATTCTCACACCATATCTATCCCAAAGCAACTCATTCATAGTTTTTCCTCTAATGTCCATATTTGCTCTAATATCCTCCAATAATTTCCTAGCAGCCCATTCACAGTTCACCATAGGATTAGTTACTAAATTCAAATCACAACTATGCTTTTGCTTCATTGTTTTGATTGCCCAAGTATACCCATCTCGCTAGCCTAGCAAAGATGGATTCTCCACCCACACCTTTCATCGCACACTCGTTGTATACCTAAGCTCCTCTGACCTAATGACAACTAAGGCAAAACCTTCCTGTACACAGTAGTCTCTCAAGGTGTCTTTGAAGTGATCCTTGTCCACAAAAAGCATCCATGGTTTTAGAAATATCTTCCCCATCTCAACATCATCATATATAACACCATTTTTGTACACCCTACTGAAATATCCTCCTTCATCAGCATTCCAATCTGAGTTCCTAAATGCCTCCCACCCACCATCAACAAAATTCTGGTGCAACAGCTCATTCACATCCTCTTCCTCTAAAAAAATCATCATCATCAACTCCTTCTTGATCGGTCCCACCCTCTTCCTCATTCACACCTGGCACCCACTCCTCTTCACTCTCACTGTCACCCTCACCACTGACATTTTCCAAAGCTACAACTGTGCTCCTACATCTCCTAGTCCTATTTACTTGAACATTAACATTAACATCAACATTGGCACTAGTGGAGGCGGATTTAGGGACCCAAACACCCTTCATCTTAGCTGTGGTCTTAGCCATCTTTTTCCCATGAGGAAAGGTCAGAATGAGCTTCAATTGTGTGCTTTCCTCAACAGTCTTAGAAGGTGGTGGGTGAGGTTCATTTTGGTCTTGTGAATTAGGTTCATTTTGGTCCTGGGGCAGTGGGATATTGAAGTCAATGTGGTCCTGTGTATGTGGGGGGTTTAGGTGAATTTGGGGCTGGGATAATGGTGGGAAATTTACAACAGTTTGGGGCTGGGATGATGGTGGACTGATGCTGGACAGTAGTTCAGGGAATCTTGGGCTTCTCCTAAGTGTAGGACTTGTAATTGGGGGGATTTGGGTTTGTTGGACAAAATCAGGTTGGGTCAATTGAGGTGAGTTTGGGCTTGACTGATCAACAATTTTGTAGAGAAGAATATAGAAATTGTTTACCAAAATTCCCACATGGGCCCACAACTTTAGCTCAAGCAAATTGGCTTAATTAAGCTACACTGGCTAGCAAATGAAATTTCAACTACTCACTCCAATGATTGGGCTAATTGCTTAATTTTTTTTTATTTGCTAGCAAGTCTCTAATGCTCACCATTGGAGTTGCACTTAGGTGCCTAGTAGGACGAAAAACATTTTTATTCCTGAGGAGTGATTCCACATGTCACGAAGACTGAGAATTGTCCGTGTGTACAGGCTGCCACAATAAAAGCGTTATTTACGTAAAAATTAAAACTAAAGGCAAATAAATCCTCGATTAAAGACTACAATCACGTTGTTATTGTACAGTTGGCATCACAATGTTTGTCAAATAAGAATGAAATTGGTGGAAAAAAGAAAGGAGTGGTGGCCAGAAATGGAGTTGTAATTATTGATTAAGAATGAAAGCAACCACAAAGTTCACAAGATGAGTGGAGAGAAAGAGCATGCAGACGAGTGAGAGAGGTAGAAGATTAGGGGTTTATTTTTTGGGTTTCAATTTGACTCTTTAATTGAGTATTTAATTAGAATGAAAGGATGAGATGGAAAATTTAGAACTCAATATGGTGTTCTAGCACCTTGTAGAAGGTATGAAGCAATATTACCTAATTCGTTATCTAATTCGCCTTTTGAATTATTCAACTAAAATGGGCCAAAAATAAACTAAAATCGACTATAATTCAATTTTCTCAATTCTCAATTCACAATTCGCTGGGAGAATTAGGTAACACCGGTATGAAGGAGAGAGAAAAAGTAGTGAGGTTTCTCTTTTTTTCCAAGTGTAATTGGACAAGAATCATATTTTTTGTTTTGTACTTGAAATCCATACTTGAGGAAAATAACACTTAATATATAGAATTGATTTAATAAACCCAAAATATAATTATCATACAATTTATAGAAATTAGTTTATTTTAAAAGATATGCTCAAAATTACTTTTAGATGAGAGATAAAACTATTCTTAAAATGATTTCGGAAAACGTATTATTTGCTCCATTAAGCTAATAAAGTATAATTGATTTTTGGTTAGTGCTTCTTGAAATTTGACCTATATTACAATTTGACGGTAGAAAAAGTGGAGAAATGAAGATAATGAAGTATAAGAATATTGAGTTTTTTTTTCAAAAGGTAAGATGAAGGGGGCTCACTTGATGGGGGTTATAGGGAATTCCTCAAATGAGTCCCATGAGGTTTAATTTGATCTTTAAGAAGGGGAGTGATATATGCCACTACTCTACCCCCTCAACCTCAATATTGAGATTATGGTTAGTTGTTTTCATTAGACATCCGTAATAATTACAACCTAGCAAAACAATACAATTTGAACGAAGAAGCTTGATCAGAACTTTTGAAAAGTTACAAATACTAAAAAACGAGTGGGTGTTGTTCTCAAATTTTCTAATTTTCTTTTAACTATTATGGTTTAGCTCTTAGATATAAGAGAGAGTTTTTGAAGAAGAAACAGACAAATTTGAGGTAGGTCATGAAGAATTTGAAGTTTTTTTAATAAGGTAAGAAAAAAGAAGGTTAGGAGACCCTCAGCACGAGGGGAGCTCCAACCTTATCGTTTACAAGAATGGAGTGAAGAGCATAGTGAGTACTGTTAGGAATATGTATCGAAGGCGCTAACAAATCAAGCAATCGAAGTATAATATATGGAGGAATTAAGCAATAAAGCAATGAAGTAATAAAGAACACACGAAGATTTAACGTGGAAACCCTTGAATAGGGAGAAAACCACGAACACTGCACTAGGACTTTGAATATGAGATGATGATACACGGAAAATTCTCTAATCTCTCTAGACTCTTTAACCTGTCTCTAGGTTCTCTAGTCTCTCTAGATCTAAGAATATTTTTCTCTCTTGTTCTTGGCATAGCATTAAACAATAACAGCTACAACATATTTATACTAGGGTAACAAATAGGAATCCTAATCAACTAAGGAAACCAAAAACCAAGTGTTACAACTCAAGTAACACACTGCCACGTCATAGCAAGACACGCACCACGGGGACAAAGTCTGCGGGCTGCCGAAGCTTCCTGCTGGCGCGAGAGTGCCCCTGCGGGCTGGCAGGACGTTGAGCTCCATCAACCCACTTGGCTGTGGGTACGGGTGATAACGACGAGACACCAACCTGCAGGCTCTACTCCCTCACTCACCACACCACACACACGCACCATCTTTTACACTTCTCCACTCCATATCAATTAAGTGACCAATATTGGCGATCCAATCTGCTGCTTTGTTTGCTTCTCGGTAGACATGACTAATAGCCCACGAATTGATATGAGTAATCTGCCATGGGGGAGACCAAATACCTTTGACTGAATTGATAGAGGATGAAGCAATTTATGTAAAGGGTTTGATTGATCGCATCCAGATTCCACCTCAGCTCTTTGAGAGAAGTGGTCAATGATGGATCCCAATTAGCTGGTGCAAGCAATCGAGGCCGTTCGCAAGAAAGCTCATTGCTAAAAGTTCAAATAAAAGCAAGATGACAAAGCGTTACACCTACTTGTAGATATAACTAGTAGCCAGGCTGCTTTTATAATCTGTCTAGCCCTTGTACTTCCAAATTTTTCATCTCAAAATTGGGGTTTTTGGGACAGAGACACTTAGGTTCGAAACCTAAAAATAGAGGATTTTTCATGATATTGTGGCCAAAAGGTAAAGCACCACGATTTCGTAACTTTCATCCTAGTTGATTTTCACAAACATTAAACTAAAGCTTCTGTTGGGCATCCTATGATGACAACCACTGTGAAGGAAAGACACTTATATGTTTATGCTAAATTGCCCATGCATGAATCACGTTAGCAAGTCCTCACACAATTATGAAGTTAGGGGAAAAGGATGTAGAGATCGAAACCCGGTCTCTTTTGTGCCCCCAGTAGGATTGGCAATCCCTGACACGACCTGATAACACGACACGAACCCGACCTGAAGTTACTAAGAGAAACATGAACCCGACACGAACACAAATGACACGAAGTCAACCCGATTAGTTACATTTATCATATTATGCAACTATTCCACTTTTTATATCATTTGTATACATTTTGGGGCCAACCCGAAATCGACACGAAACCAAACACGAACACGACTGTTGTGTTTTGAACTTTAAATATTTTGATGATGATAAACACCATATGCTATGCTATAACATGAATATTTGTAACAAGTGATCAAGCTATCAAGATTAGATGATGTGAAGACAAGGAAGCTTAGGTCTAGTTATATTAATTCATGTGTATGCAATGTAATTAACATATTAGAACTTTGTGCTAAAATTAGAAAGGGAGAGTTTTGATAAAACAAGATTTTCGAAAAACAAGCTTTTAATAAGAAAAAGAATTTTATTTTCGAAAATCAAGTTTAAAAGGAAAAAGATGTTTATTTTCGAAAAACAGTATTAAAGAGAAAAAGAGTTTTCATTTTCGAAAATCAATTTTTGATAAAAGATAAAAGTTTTTTTATTTTCGAAAAACATCATAAAAAAACGGTTTTAAAGATTTTTAATAAAAAAGGAGAAAAACTGATTTTTAAGTTGTGATAAAGTTTGTTTGATAAAAACTGATTTAAGATATGATTTAGAGTTGATATAAGATATGGAGAAATCCTTATCCTATAAGAAAAGAAGGAAATCAGTTTTTATAAAAGATAAAATTGGTTTTTGAATAGGAAAATAATTTTATCCCTTTATTTTAGGAATAAAAATTATTCAAAAAGATGATACATCTTGGAGAAGGATTTTAATTCAGCTGATTGAATTATATAAGGGATAGAAATCATTGGAGCAAACCAAGTTTTCAGATTTGGAGAGATAAAGATTTTGAGAGCTGAAAACGATCTCCCAGAGCACAGTGTACGGCACAGAGTTCTAGTAAGTTAAGGTCTCTAAACAAAGTTTGTAACGATCCTCTATTTGCTTGAATAAGAAGCACGCTTTTGAGGAATCATTCTTTCTGTAATCTTTCATATTATAGAGAGTAGCAACACTTAGGGTTAAGTGTTGGGGAGCACTATTAGAGTTAGTAGTGGGGGAATCGAATTGTATCAAGGGTTTGGTATTTTACGATTCAAATAATAAAAGAGTAGTTTGTGTGGACGTAGATCTCAGAGGTGAGATTGAACCACGTTAAATTTTTGTGTCTTATTATTTGATTTCATTGTTTTATTGTTTGATACAATTTCGTTCGAGCAAAAACATTAATCGGAGAATTTACGAGTGAATAACACAAGGTACTAAGACCGTGCCATAAGAGTGTTTTTGCGAAAATCGATTAGTTTTTGCCACTCAATTCAACCCCCCCTTCTTGAGTGTCACCTTGAGTTCCAACAAGTGGTATCAGAGCAGGCTATTCTCGAAAGGCTCATTCCTAGAGAATAGAAGTCATGAACATGCAAGACGACTCTCGAGATAGACACACAAAGTGTCCAATTTTCAACGGAAAAGACTACGGATGGTGGAAGGCTAGGATGAGGATCTACATCCAAGGATTGGACTATGAATGCTGGAAAATCATAAGGAAAGGACCAATCCTTATCCAAGCCAAAAACGCTGAAGGAAAGATGGTCGACATGGATGAAGACGACTACAATTCAGTTGACTATGCAAAAGCCGAAAAAAACTTCAAAGCTATGAGTATTCTCCAATATGACATTGGACCTGATGAATACTCAAGGATCTCGGCTTGTACTACATCAAAAGAAATATGGGACACGCTGGAGTTGGCCCACGAAGGTACGAATGAGGTAAAACAATCTAGAATAGATTTGCTTGTCCAACAATATGAATTGTTTACTATGAAGGACGAATCTATTAAAGAGATGTTCACTAGATTTACACTAATCACTAATGAATTACGTTCTCTAGGCAAAACATATACTTCTGAAGATTTAGTGAGAAAGGTGTTAAGAAGTTTAACAAATCGATGGCTCCCAAAAATAACCGCTATTCAAGAAGCTAAAGATTTGACTAAACTTTCACTAGAACAACTTATTGGATCATTAATGACTCATGAACTTGTCTTAGATTCTAAAACTAATGAACCAAAAAGTAAAGGTATAGCCTTGAGAACCGAATTGGAAATTGAAAATAGTGATAGTGATGATGATATTGATTTTCTTACTAGGAGATTTAAAAATTTTCTCAAAAAGAACAAAAACAACCATCTTAGAAAATATGAAAATTTCAAAGGCAAGAGCACTACCTCTAACTTTAAGAAACGTGCTACTAATTCGGGTTGTTTCAAGTGTGGAGAGTTAAATCACAGGATTAAAGAATGTCCCTTATGGGATGATGAGAAGCCCAAAGGAAGAAGGGAGCAATCGAAGAAAGAATTCAAAAAGGCAATGATTGCTTGCCGTTTGGGGGAGATTCGGATTCCGACGAAGAACAATCGAGGCACGAAGGCCATGAGGAAAAATTATGTCCGAATGCTGTACGGACATCACGAGAAAGGCACAAGTGCCGGGACGACTCTCGCATCTTGTGTCTAATGGCGAAAAGTTCGAACTCCCAAGATGAAACCGAAGACAAGTGAGGTAAGTCTTCTTTCTCTAAAACCTTCAATACATCTTCTTTCAAAAAACCAACTTGTTACTTTGCTTGGAAATATCATTGATGATTGTCAAGAAATGAATGATGATTTTTCAATCATGAAAAAGGAAGTAAAAAATTTAACTAAGCAAAAGATTGGGTTGGAATTGGAATATAAGGATTTATTAAAGGACTGTAATGAACTGATGAAGAAGACTGATGAACTTGAAAAAATTATTGAAGAGAAAGATACTGAGATAAACGCTCTAAGATACGAAAAGTCTCTTGCTAACGAAATCGTAAATGACACAGTGCCATACACTGTGTTAGAAGCTGGAAAATCGAGTCTTGAAAAGCAAATTGAATCGCTAAATCATGAGTTAGTTGAACTAAAGAATTCAAGACAGAAATCAAGAATTGTTCCACTAATGCTGCCTAGTGATGCTAAGATAAGTGAAGAACTTGATAAAGTTAAGAGAGAATTAGAAATTTCGAGAAAAAGAAATAGTGATCTAAATACTTCTGTTGAATTCTTGGAATCACAATTGACTATTGCTCGAAAAATGTATGAAAAGTGGTCGTATGGTCTAAAAGCTCTCGATTATTTGTCTAGTACAACTAACAATCAAAACAAAACTGGTTTGGGATATACAGTCAAGAACACGTGTACGGCACAAAGGCCAAAAATTTTGAAAGAAACTTTCGTAAAAGAAAATATGTCGATCTACCTGAATATTTGATTTGCAACTTCTGTGGAAAGAATGGACATCTTATGGATAATTGTAATGTCAAAAAAAAGAGTGTAGCGAAAAATGTAAAGTATGTAACTCAAATATGGGTTAGAAAAGACTTATTAGAAGCTCAACGAAAGAAAAAGGGACCCAAACAGATTTGGGTTCCGAAAATTAACAAGTGATCGTTTTGCAGGCAAACGTGAGAGGAAGCGACCTATGGTATCTCGACAAAGGGCTGCTCAAGACATATGACTGGTAATAAATCTCAATACCTCTCACTAGTATCCTACCATGGAGGTTGTGTTACATTTGGCGACAACAAAAAGGGAGAAATAAGTGGTATTGGAAACGTCAGCAATTCCCTAACACACTCCATCGAGAATGTGATGTTGGTAAGTGGTTTGAAAAAAAATTGTTAAGCATATCCCAATTGATGCTGGCAAATCCCGATGCCTTGAGGAGGGAATGGGCAAGTTGGCAAAAATGGTAAGTGGATTCAATGTTGGTGGTCGTTAGAGTTGCATATTCCTCACCGTGAACTCGTTGTTGGCTTTATCATGCAAGTCCCAACATTGTTCACCTAGGTTGGTTGACCATATTACCCGTCAGTGACAGTTAAAGAAAATTCGATTATAATAATTTCAAGTTCCAATGTGAGATATATAAATGCATGTAGACCTGGGCATGGGCCGGGTCGGACCTGTTCATGGGCTCGGTCCGCGGGCTTGAGGAAATGGCAGGCCGGGCCAGGTCCGAGCCCGTGAAAGGCGGGCCGTGCCGTGCCGGGCCTGAAATTTCCAGATTTTGTCCACGGTCCGGTCCAGGCCCACGGCCCGCGGGTCGGGCACGTGCCTCCCGCGGGCCTGGTCCGTGTTTTATGTTGTTTTTTTGGATTCTTGGTAGTTTTAGGCTAAAAACAACAAAGAAAATGGGTGTTCGACTCGCGGGCCGGCCCATGGGCCATATAGGCATGCTCGTGCCGGTGCGGGCCTGAAATAAAATTTCTTGACCGTGGCAGGCTCACGGCCCACGAAGCGGACAACGGGCCGGGCCCAAACCGGGACGGCCCGCGTGCTGGCCCGCGTGCTGGCCCGGCCCATGCCCACCTCTACATGCATGTAATAATAACTTCAGTGAACACATGGGCTAGAAGTAAATACTTTCTCATGATCATGAAACTGATATGATTAAGTTTCCGCTTAAAATAGCACCCAATTACCCACCACTTAGTTTTAAGTAGTGGCACATAAAGATATCTAATCATTATTACATGAATAACACGACGAACACCAAATTGTTTTGTGGTTAACAACAAACTCCAAGGCTTTGTTCTTTTGAAATGAACGGAACTTAATTTGTTTGAGCTGAACTTAACTTAATTTAATTTGTGTGAACTGAACTGAACTGAACTGAAAGGAACTGAATTTAAATTGTGAGAAGAAACAAACTGAACTGAACTTGTCGGAACTGAATTTTCATTAATTTAGTCCAAAAGTACATAGCCTTAAAACCTTTACTTTTTTACTATAGTTGTTGAAAGTGAGGACACTGGATACATGTATCTTTTAACATTCATGTTTACCACAATACCACCCAATGGTTTAGTGTATTTGATTTAGCTGTTCTCTTATTATATGAGACAAGATGAAAATCTTGTTCTGAACATTAAATTATAGACAGAGGAAGTGCTAACTAGGATATTTAGCTTGCCATTGAACTCAGAGGATACTATTTCCATTAGCTTCTCTCTTTGGGATCGAGAAGTTACATCACAAACAGAACCAGTGACATGAAAGCCTTTGGTCTCCCAATTGCTTTTGCAAGCTTCAAGTTCAGTCTCATTTCTCGAACATGTATGAACTCTTGCCCCAAGTCCTGCCAGTTCCTCCACAATTGCATGCCTGAAACAAACAAGATTTGCTGTTCCATTTAATCATTGATCAAACACAACACTGAAACAAACAAGTTGTTATGGAGTAACATATACAGTGATGAACCTATTTTCAGAAGTAGATCTACAGTAGTATAATATACTGTAGTTTAGTACTATTTTTTCCATAAGTTTTTCAATACGATTTCCAAGAACGAATCTTGGTCATTATTCTCTTATTGTATCTAAAAAAATTCGTAAAAAAAATACTTATATGACATGTTTTAGAAAAATGATGAATATTTAGCGGTCGTTTGGTTGAACAAAAGAAGTTATATTTTCTTTGAATTTACAATCCAAAGGAAGTTCGGTCTTTAGAAAGTATTAAGAACTACTTGGTTCATCGCAAAAAGTATAAAGTTAATAGGATTGTATAGGAGGCGACTAGTTAAGCCCACTTCGTGTGCTATTAGTGACCTAACAATTCTACAAGCAATTTTCAGGCCACTACCCACTCCTTATGCTATTATTACCGACCCAACAACTCTATAATTTTCCACTACCCTCTTCTTGTGGTAAAAAACTTATATGGACCTGGTCCACACTAAAGTCCACACTAAATTAGTGTGGACTTAATGCTAATTCATGTGATTTATGAAAAAAAAGTTACTATATACAAAAATAGATATAAAGATGAGTAAATATAGATTGTAAAGTTTGACTATCTGGAAAAAAAAAATTATTATGCCACAAAGTGAAAATTTTATTATGATAAACTAATGTAAGAAAGAGTGACTATTAAGAAAAATGGTCACTATGGTAGATAGTAACTATGTAGTGTAACTTAAGATTTTAAAAGGTTATTATATGAAAAAAAAGGGTCACTATGCTAAATAATTGGTCTTGGTCACAATAATATTATTGTGGACCAGGTCCACGCGAGACTTACTCTTGTGTACAATTATGTTATCAAACAAGTAGTTAAAAGTTAGAACAATCAGTCGAAAGCATAACAAAACCAGAAAACAAGAAAGAATAGAAATTAATATATTGATACTAACTTGAGCATATGAATAGAAACATCAGCAAAATTTTAGTATAATGTATATGAAAGTAAAGAGAATAGAGAGTAACCCGAGTCCTTTAGTGCCCCCAGTAACAAGAGCAGTCATGCCAACAAGAGGCCATCGTTTGTTCATCATGCAACTATTGCCGGAGTTAGACATCATAGTACATAAAATCACCCTCTTGCTTATTAAAAAAAGTATACAATTTGAAATTTATTTTGATCTTTAATCTACTAAAATACTAGCAACTTTTAAGTAGTATATCTGCTGAGTTATAGTATAGTATATCTCAAATTCTCAACCGACAAGAACGATCGTTTTGTAGTGATTTTTTTTGAAGTAATCGTTTTGTAGTGATTGAAGATAAGAATTATGTGGTTAACTGGACTTCTCAGTTTTTATTGCTACTTGTATTGATTGGTATAAAACGACGGTGAACAGTCCAAGCTTGAGCTCAATTAAGGTTTTCAATTTTGTTTTTTTTGTTTGATTCTTGAGTTTCGTTATTTACTCGCAGGCCCGGCTATAATTTACGGGGGCCTAAAATCTGGAAAATAATACAATATATTTGTGGCGCTTCCATACTTCGATTATTGACGTTGGCGGAGTTGGTAATCCCTTGTTTTGATACTCCAAGAATGCGGGTTCGAATATGCTACGCGGCTAATTTTTGCTTTTCTTTTCCACTCTTTCACTTCCTCCTTTTATGAATTCTTTGTGATATTTTCTGTTGTGAAGTGTGATATACCCCAAATAATCTTTCCTTTACTCCTTTTCGAATTAATTTTCGCTAGTTCACAGGTTCAACTACTTCTTTACATAATTCTTCTTTCCTACCATAACTTTTTAGGGTGAAATAGTAATATTATTAATATTATATGTGTGAGTAGAACATTGGTAATAGCTTTGTTTTGATTGAGTTGTATACAATTTCAAATTAGTTTGAGGTTTTGGTTTTTCAATTTGCAAAAATATAAATATATAATCGTAATATTATAAAAAAATTATCATCTAAATTGCAAAAAAAGAAAATATTTTATATTAGGGGCCCAATTCTAAGATTAGAACAGGGCCTCCAAAATGTTTAAGACGGCCCTGTTTACTCGGTTTGATATATATTACATACATTAATTACTAATTAATGTATCATTCAAAAGAAAAAGAGCTCATATAGATGCTAGTTGGCAAGATTGAAAACGTTTTCAATGACAATCATTTATAAGGAATAAAATTAAATTAGTTTTCTTTTGTTTGGTATTTTGAAAGAAAAGTTAGAGGGAGAAGGAAAATAAAAACGGAGCGGAATGATGGATGAAAGAGAGAGAAACGTAAGGAACAAGAAAACAAATTTTGGCATTCTTTCTTTTCAATAAGTAGAATTATGACATCCTTGCTCATTATAAAATTTTTAAAAAGGCAATAACTGCACAAAAGCATTTTCTTTTTAATCAAACACTATTTTGACGGATCATACAAATATACAAGTTTGCGAGTTCAAAAAATCACTGTTTGTTGAATAAAGTAAGCGAAAATAAGTCATAAGCCTAAACTCTAACTCAATTGAGTTACATCTCATAAAACTACAAAAGAAAAAAGAAAAAGAAAAAGAAAAAGAAAATTAAAGGAGAAACTTAACTGAGTTAAATGCTTGAACATGATTGAAGTAATTAGCCTAGGGAAAGCACAACCGATAGTTCTCTTCATAGAAAGGTGCCTATGAAAAAAAAAGATAAGAGAGAAAGTTAGAAAGAAAAAAAGATAGGAGAAAACCCCCAAAATTCCCCGATGAAACCCTAGTTCCTAAGTCCATGAATTTGGCTTGCAATTTATTAGCTTCTTACCTAAAGCTAGTAATCTGGTTTGGTTTCCCCAATTTAATTTGTTGTGTTCCAACTAATAGTTGGCAAATTTTCTTTCAATTTGGTTTAATTCGCATAAGTCTTCTGTTAATAGGCATGCTCTTAATTATCTCTATCAATAATGAGCTATCCCAAGTCTGCAATTCTAGGGTTAGTTGTCATTTAAAGCAAATTTTTCATCTTTCCTGGGCTAATTTGTTGGTTGTAGCCTCTGAATTTATGTCCTTTTCTCCACAAAAAAAATTTTCCCTATTAAGTTTATTGCTCATTCTAGGGTTTCTGAATAAAATTGGGGGTTTTCAATTAGGTGCCTCTCTCCCTTCATTTAATGTTTGGCAGAGGCTGAGTGAGAGTGTAGTGAGTGTTGTTGATTTTGGCGTCCGCTCTTTCAAGATCCGTCGGTGTGCTTTGGTGCGTTTTCTCGGAAAAATTCAAGCTCAGAAAACCCTAGCATTAAATGCGATTGTAAGTCTCATTCCTCTTTCTAAAGGCAAAAATTTTAGTCATCATGATTATCAAAATTTTGGTTGCTATAAAAGGTATCCTCAGGTAATTTTTTTAAGTGCAACTCTTAAGCTTCCTTTCTTTTTCTCTTTACTTATTCTTCTAAACTCTTGTCTTGTATCTGAAAATTTTCTGAATATGGGTGAGTCTTCTTATAAAAATGCTATTCTCGCTGCTCCTCCTTCCTTGAGTGGCGCTCATTCTGTTGATATGAGTAAATTTCCTGTTTCTATGTCTGAAAATGTTTCTTCTTCTGCCCCTAATTTGCTTTCTGATCTTTCTAATGATCCTCCTAATGTGGCAACTTTTCCTGAGTTGGCTGTGGTTGATGATTTGGAGCAAGTCAAGAAGGATCTTGATGAGTTAACCAAGTCCTGTTTGGTTGGTAAGATTCTTGGTGCTCCTATTGATTTTCGTACTATTATCTCTCGTACGAAGGCTTATTGGAGGTTTGTCAAAGGTGATGTGGAATACCTAGAAATGGGTAACCAGTGGATTTTGTTAAGGTTTTCTAATCCAAATGACCTTTTTCTTGTCTGGTCCGAAAGGCCATGGCATGTGCAAGGTGAGCTTTTTGTTATTCAACCTTGGCGTCCTAACTTTGATCCTTTCATGGAAGAGTTGAAGTGGGTGGACCTTTGGGTTCGTATCCCAAGGTTTAAGGTTTCCCACTGAGTTGCTTAATTTTGAGTCTGTGGCCAACCTTCTAGCTGCTAATAATGTGGGCACCCTGATTAAGCTTGATTCCCGTTCTCTCTTGCGTAATAAAATTAGATTTGCTCGTGTTTGTGTGTGTGTTGATATCACTGAGCCTTTACTTGAGTATGCTGAATTGAAAAGGGTGGGAGGTAAATAAATTGTGTGGGTATAATATTTGGTACGAAGATTTCTCGTCTGGTTGTTCTTTTTGTGGTAATGAGGAACATGCTATTGATGAATGTCCTTTGTTAAATGCTCCGCAAAAGGAAATTAAAATATGTCTTCTCAAAAGTCCTAAACAAAAGAGTTTAGCTGAGTTACTTTCAGTGGCCTCTAGGCAAGTTCTGCCTGTTTCCACAGCTCAGCAAGCTTATGTGGTTCAGGCTAAGCCTAAGCCAATTGTGAGGAATTCTGCTTCCTTTTCTAATAAAGCTAAGAGCAATGTCAAGCCTGAGTTTGCTGGTAAAAAAGTTTTTGCTTCTCACAAGTCCCCTGGTGGTATTGTTTTTAAAGAACCTGTGATAACTGACATTAATGCTAAGTTTGTTATGTCCCCTATTAAATATGGCAAGGGTAAAGGCAAAGTGTTGTTAATCACGCTCCCCGGTTACTTGTCGGATGAAATTTCGATGATGAAACCGATAATAGCATCATTCCTACGCTTCCTGTTCCTTTTGCTACCGAGAATCGGGCTTGTCGGGGTGAGATTACTCCCCGGGACCGGGAGGTGTGGGTGCTGAGTTTCATTCTCCACTCGAGTCTCAGGCCATGGTGCGGTGCTATCTCCAGTCCCTCTCCATGTAGTTTTTCCTCCTGAGTTTTTTGATGCAAATCAATTTGCTTTGTTGGCTGAGGATGAGAAGCCTCGTTTTATTAATGCTGATATGTATGGTTCTGGGGTTGAGAATGCTACTCTATTGCTTAATGCTGGGAGTGATTATGATCAAGAGTATCACTCTCAACCTGAACATTCTTTTCACTATATCAACTCGAAAAGTTCCATTGTCAAGCACTTTGAGGTTGTGGGTGTTGAGCGAGTTTCTCATGTAGAACCCACCTCCATGTCTAGCTCAGCAAAGCGTAGGAAAGGAAGTGAGGAAGATTCTGCTTCCTCAGTTATGAAGAAATCAAAAGCTTGATCAGTTCGTGGATGGATGGCAATTTTTTGACCTATGTCTATAGGGTTTTTGAATATTAGGGGTGCAGGAGAAAAATGCACTGGAAGAAGTAAAATCTTTTTGTAATGTTCATAAAATAAGCATTATGATGTTATGTGAAACAAAATCCCCCTCCCCTCCTTCTGCTGCTTGCTTAGTGAAATCTGGGTTTAAGTCTTTTGAATTTCTCCATACCCAAGGTTTGTCAGGAGGGCTTTGGTTGCTTTGGCGTGATGATGTTTATATTCCATTCAACCTTGTTGTAGTAAAATCTTCGTCTCGTTTTATTGGTTGTCAATTAGATTATCTAATCTCTTCTATCTCTTTTATAGTAATTTTTGTTTATGCTCCTGCCCAGACAAGAGATAAAGATGATTTTTGGTTGGAAATTATTTCGTTTGTTAATTCTTTGGTAAAACCTGTCATAATACTTGGGGATTTTAATGAAATTAGTTCTAGGAATGACAAACTCGGGGGTGCCCCTTTTGCTATTTCTCGTATTGAGAGGTTTGATTATATTCTAAACTCTACTAATTGTGTTGAGCTTCCATTTATGGGGTCAATCTTTCTCTTGGAGGAAAAAACGTTGTGGTCCTAATACTCCCTCCGTCCCAGAATACTCTTTACACTTTCCTTTTTCATCTGTCCCAGAATACTCTTTACATTTCTATTTTTGGATATGACCCACTATTATTTTAATCCTTCTACCTTTTAAACATTGGCCCACACTCTCTCTCCACCAAATAAAATAATAACACTCCTATTACATTCCAACTCTAACCATGGCCCACATTCTCTCTCCTTAAAATAAAATAATACTACTTTTACTAACTACTAACTCATATCACATCTACTTTTCAATAAAATAACAATTGATAACCAAACAACAACTTATCCTCTAAAACTACATGCTTTGATAAGTGTCAAGAGTATTTTGGGACGGAGAAAGTAATATTTTTGAGAGAATTGATAAAGCAATTGCCTCGGTTGACTGGGTTGATTTAGTTCCAAGTGCTAAGCTTATTAATCACATTTTCACCTCTTCAGACCATTGTCCAGTTACTTTGTCATTTGACATTGTTAAGCATAATAAGGCTCCTCCATTCCGTTTCCAAAAAAAGGTGGTGTCTTCGTAAAGATTTCGATGTATTAGTTAAAAAAACGTGGTGCTCTAGATTTGATGGATCGCATATGTTTCGACTTATTAAAAAATGCAAGCTTCTTAAAAGTAAAGCTAAAGAATGGAATAAATATAGATTAGGTAACATCTTTAGGCAAATCTCTGAAGTAGATAGTGAGTTGTGTGAGGTTCAGGCGAAGACTAATTCTGACCCTAACAACAATTATTTTGCTGCTCGTCAAGATCAGCTTCTTCTTAAGCGTAGTAAATTGTTTTCATTTCAATCTTCCTTTTGGAAGCAAAAATCGAAAGAAAAGTGTTGGTTAAAAGGGGATGCAAACACTTCATATTTCCATGCGTCTGCTTCTATTAAACGAAATAGGAATCAAATTAAAGCTTTTATGTCTAGTTCAGGGTGTCTTGTTTCTAATCCAATTCATATTGAAAATGAGATCACGTAAGATTTCCTCCAAAGATTTATTTTGAATTCTGCTTGTTCTTTTGACAAGTCTAAAGATTTTGACCTTATCCCCTCTATAATTTCGGAGGATGATAATGATTATTTAATTAGTGAAGTTTCCGATGTTGAAATTAAAATAGCAGTTTTTGATCTTGCTCCTGATAAAACTCCGGGTCCAGATGGTTTTCCTCCTTATTTTTTCCAAAAGTATTGGACTTTGGTGGGTAACTCAGTGTGTAAAGCAGTCAGAGCCTTTTTCCATTCTGGAAAACTATTAAAAGAAATCAATCATACATTTATTACTTTGATCCCTAAGATCGCAAATCCTACGTCCCGCTAATCATTTTCGGCCTATTAGTTTATGTTCAACTATGTATAAGATTATTTCCAAAATTATTACTAACCGTCTAAAAATTTGTCTTGGAAAGATTATCCACCCTCTTCAGGGGGCCTTTGTTCCTGAAAGAATTATACAAGATAATATTCTTCTTGCTCATGAAATTTTTCATTCTTTTAAGAACAAATCAGGTAAAGCTGGGTGGTTAGCTATTAAATTAGATATGGAAAAAGCGTATGATCGCCTAGAATGGAATTTTATTCTGGTTGTTTTGGAAAAACTTGGTTTTCATTCTCGATGGATTGGATGGATTGAGCAAAGGTATCTCAACAGTCTCCTTTTCTCGTCCCGGTTAATGGGATCCCCAGGTGAAAAATTTACTCCTTCGGGGGAATAAGGCAAGGTGACCCTTTATCTCCCTATTTATTTATTCGTGCGCGCGAACTCCTAGCGCGTAAACTTCTTTTTCATAGTGCAGAGAATAATAAGTTATTGGGAGTTAAAGCTTGTAGGTCAGGCCTCAAAATCACTTTTCTAACTTTTGCAGATGACACCATGATTTTTGCTCAAGTCTGTAAAGCTAGTTGCTCTATTATTAGGCTAATTTTGGATGAATATTGTACGATGTATGGTCAGTTAGTTAATTTTCATAAGTCGGCTTTTCGAAGGTACGAGTAATGTTAATGAACAAGAATGTTATGAATTCCAACAAATATTGAGGATGGAAAACTCGCTCTGTTTGGGTAAATATCTTGGTTGCCCTATTATTGTGGGTAGAGTCACTAAAAATACATTTGGTGAAGTTGTCGAGAATTCTCAAGGTCAGTTAGCAAAGTGGAAAGCCAACTCTTTATCTCAGGCAGGAAGAAATGTCCTTATCCAATCTAACCTTGCTTCAAAGCCAAGTTTCCAAATTCAAAGCTTTTCTTTACCTGATACCATTTTGATGGATTTAGATAAAATTAATAGGAATTTTTTCTGGAATAAATCTCCGGAAATTAAGTCGGCTAATCTTATAGGTTGGGATAAAATTTGTCAACCCAAGTGTTTTGGTGGTTTGGGTATTCGTAAAGCCCGTATTAATAACGTTGCTCTCCAAATGAAACTTCTTTGGCGAATCATAGCCGACCCCTCTAATCTTTGGGTTTCATTGATCTAGAAGAAATATCTTAAAGATAGGTCTATCTGGGAGTATCAGCCTAAAGGTAATGTTTCTTGGCAGTGGCGTAAGCTTCTTTCTTTGAGACCTCTTTTTAAAAAAGGACTTCGTTGGATTATTGGTAATGGAGTAAAGATTAATTTCTGGTGTGATAATTGGGTTTACCCTTTTCTATTATCAGAATTAATTGATGTCCCTCCTGGTGATGAACATCGATGTGTAAGGTCGTGTCTTAATGCTTTTAAGTAATGGGATTCTTCTATTTTGGAGAGTTTAGTCCCTCCAAATGTGGTTTTGGATATTGTGAATATCTTTATTCCGACCAATGAGCTTGAGGATATACTTATTTGGGGTCTTTCTCCAGATGGGATTTATTCTGTTAATTCTGGTGCTAGGCTTGCCCAAGGTTTGGGTATAAAGTCTCCTGATAAAGTTAGTTTTCTTTGGATTTGGGATTTGCCTATTCCTCCGAAAATTAAATTTTTTCTGTGGAAGGTTTGTATGGATGGCCTTCCTACCAAAGCTAGGTTAGAAAAATCTCATGTTTTTCTGCCCCAGGAGTGTGTTTTTTGTGATTTTCATTGTGAAAATTCTGGCCATTTATTGTTTGATTGTCCTTTTACCCAGGATGTGGCATTCTCTCTTCACAGTTCAGAGGGTTGGCCTCTTATCCCGCAGATTGATTCGTCCCTTGATATGGGGGAGTGCCTTTCTTCTTTTAAATCCTCTATTGGTTCGGATCGATTTTGTAAACTTGCTTTCCTTTGGTGGTATATTTGGTTTGTTCGAAACAAAGTTATTTTTAATAATGAAGGGGCTTCAATCTTTAAAGCTGCAGCCCTTATTAAGAATTTTGTTAAAGATTGGTTTGTCTTTCAACAAGATGAAATTAAAATTGGTAAGATTGAGGTTAGGGATAAGCGGGTTTCCTCTATTCCCTCTACTAGTATTAATAGGGAGATTTTTTGGTCCCTTCCTCAGAATGGAACTGCTAAGCTTAATTTTGATGGTTCTAAACTTTCAAATGGGAAGGCCTCTTTTGGTTTTATTATTCGGGATTGTAAAGGAGAAGTGCTTATTATGGGGGCTAAGAGTCTTCATGGTACAACTTCTATTTTAGTTGCAGAAGCTTGGGGTGTTAGAGAAGGTATCAAGGCAGCAGTGTTTTTGGGCATCAATGATATTTATGTTGAAGGAGATAACCTAGTGGTGATTAATTCTCTTAGAAAAATTTGGAAAATCCCTTGGGAAATTGACTCTTTGATTCGTGATGCAGAGGCAGGTTTGAAGCGGTTTGTGAAGGTGCAGATCTCTCATTGCTTTAGGGAGGCTAATCAAGCGGCGGACTTCCTGGCTCACCAGGGTCATTTACGGTCTTCTCTTCACTATTGGTTTGAGGTTCTTGATAGGGATCTTCTCACCATCATTCGCAAGGATGCTTTAGGCTTGTCTTATCCTAGAGGCTAGCCTAGCTTTTTCTTTCCTTACTAAAAAAAAAAAATAGAAAGGTGCCTATGAGAGGGAAAACTCTTGGTAACTAACTGTTGAAGACTCTAACAAGCACTACAAAAAAATCACTCTATAGCGACGGACATAATCCGTCTCTAAATCGTCAAAATCTGTCGCTATATGTACTTAGAGACGGATTTAGAGACGGATTATGTCCGTTACTAAAGTCCTCGTCGCTAAACGAACTTAGAGACGGAATCCCAAATATCCGTCTCTAATTTAGCGACGGAATAATATCCGTTTCTAATTCCGTAGCAAAAAATTAGAGACGGATTTCAAAATCCGTCTCTGAGTTTAGGGACGGATTTCAAAATCCGTCTCTAAGTTTAGGGACGGATTTAAAAAATCCGTCTCTAATTTTAGAGACGGATTTCAAAAATCCGTCTCTAACTTTAGAGACGGAATTCAAAAATCCGTCTCTAACTTTAGAGACGGAATTCAAAAATCCGTCTCTAACTTTAGAGACGGAATTCAAAAATCCGTCTCTAATTTTAGAGACGGATTTTTGAAATCCGTCTCTAAGTTTAGGAATTGTTTTTTAAAATCACCTATTGTTAGTTGTTCGGTTCAACCCGATCCCATTACCGGTTCACAATCTCACTCGGTTCGGAACCTCGCTCTGGTCAACCCGGTCTGGCATTGTAGGCAAGGCTCTTGGAAGCAGTGGAAATGGGTAAGGGGAATCCCCATTCTCAAGAACCGCAGTTGGTAGGAATCGAACCAAGAACCCTCTAAGTCACGAGGAGAAACTCATACCAACTACACCAAGTACTACTTGTTTACTTTTACGTGTGGAATTGATAATAATTGAAAGAAATATTAGAAACACATCTTAAAAATCCGTCTCTAATTTAGAGACAAATTTGAATTTCCGTCTCTAATTTAGAGACGGATTTGAATTTCCGTCTCTAAAGTGCATTATAAAAAATATCTACTTGTCTAAATTAGAGATGGATTTTCAAATCCGTCTCTAATTTAGAGACGGAAATGAAAATCCATCTCTAATTTAGAGACGGATTTGAATTTCCGTCTCTAATTTAGAGACGAATTTTCGTCTCTAATTTAGAGACGGATTTGAAAGTGCATTTTAAAACATATCTACTTGACTAACTTAGGGACGGAATTTGAAAATCCGTCCCTAAATTAGGGACGGAATTTGAAAATCCGTCCCTAAATTAGAGACGGATTTTGTAAATCCGTCCCTAAATTAGAGACGGATTTTGTAAATCCGTCCCTAAATTAGAGACGGAATTTGAAAATCCGTCTCTAATTTAGAGACGGAATTTTAAAGATCCGTCTCTAAATTAGAGACGGAATTCAAAAATCCGTCTCTAATTTAGAGACGGAATTCAAAAATCCGTCTCTAATTTAGAGACGGAATTTCAAAATCCGTCTCTAAATTAGATCTAAATTTTTGACAAAGTCTGGAAAAATTGGTAAAACACACCAGAAACGGATTTTATAATTCCGTCTCTAACTTAGGGACGGATTTTAAAATCCGTCTCTAACTTAGGGACGGATTTTAAAATCCGTCTCTAATTTAGAGACGGATTTTAAAATCCGTCCCTATATTTTTTTAGAAACGGATTATTAATTTTCCGTCTCTAAATTAGAAACGGATACAAATCCGTTTCTAAAACTCCGTCGCTATACGAGCGTTTTTTTGTAGTGAAGAGTATTTTGGTTATTTTACGGTTGGAGGTCCAATTTTGAGTCAAGTTGGTAATAGAGGTGATCAAGTGATGGAAAGTGGGCCGTTTTGGGCCAAAGTCTCGAGACAACTATTTCGCACCAAAAACTGCTATTGTGGGCCGAGCCAAGCAGGTTTTTCGGGCAATTTTGGCCGGGCCAAAATTTAGCCAAAATTTTCGAATTTAGGTTGCCAAAAATTAGGTTTGGCAGGGGCACAAATCGCAGGTCAAAATTTCATGCCCAAAATCTGCTCATTAATGGACCCGGTCCACTGGCCGGGAGAATGTTCATTATCTCTAATTGATAGCAAGTTAGAGTAAAGTTGGTACCAAGTTAGAGTAAAGTTGGTACCAAGTTAGAGTAAAGTTGGTACCAAGTGAGAGTCAACTTGGTACCAACTTTTTTATTTTGATACCAAGTTAGAAATTTGGTACCAAATAAGAGTCAATTTAGTATCAACTTGGCACGGACTTGAACCAACTTAATCGTAGTTTGAGACCAACTTATTACTGGAGTCTCCAAAGGACTGCAACAATTAAACGTCATCCAAACCTGCTATGAAAGGAACAAGAAGTGTACAGATAGCTACTTGAATATGAACCTACTAAAGAAGAGAGACTTATTTATGATTGCTCGTAGATTATCTAGCGGTCTTTTTGAACCATCAAACGGATTCTGCCTCGAGGAGGGCCACAAAGACACTCGTGTATTTGGGAAATTTGAAGAATCAAGAGGAGTTGTGGGTTTTTACAAGTATTGATGATCATAGAAGAATTAACAAGATGTCTTACATTAGCTATTCAATCTACTGCTCTATCTCTTTCGCGGTAGACGTGTTTAATTTTCCAGTGCGTGCTCGAAATGTTGTAGAAGTAATTTGATGTCGGTGATGATGTTTGAGATTTTCCATGGAGTGTTCCAAGTATCACTCTTAAATTGTTGCTTCGATTAGAGTTCTTAAGATGTCTTGATCAATTGCAACTTGGAATATGTTTTTACCAAGTTCTCAAAGAAAGTACATTATTGTGGCAGAAATTTAAATTAAATTTGAGTTAGACAATTAGACTGTTTAAGATTGTGTTTTTATATTAATTCACCAAAAAAGGCATAATTAAGGACAAACAATAGGATTTATAACTTACAAGGAAACCCTTTTAGATGATTAACTAATTAAGTCTTTCATGTGCGAAACATCAACCGCACTTTTCCATAAAAAAAACACCAACAATCACAATTGACCTTGTGGGTGAAACTTAATTCCGGGAAAAGCTCAATCTTGATTCTTTAGATTCTTTAAGGTTGTGATGTGGAGGGAAAAGCATTTGCATTAAAAAGAAATCACCGACCATGCATGTAGTTGTCTGTTTCAATTCCTATGAATTTAGGGGTGTGTACGAGTCCGCCGACCGGACCGTCTTGGGACCGGCTTGACTTGTGGATCAAAATTCTCGAATTTCTTGGACCGGGGCCCGTACTTGATTTTTCAGGTCCGGTCTAGGTCTGGACCTTTTTGGACCTGTTTTGCGAAAAAAAAAATTTGGCATATAATAATAAATTTCGCACTTGTTTTTCTATTTTAATCTTCTCGGATATGTTTGGACCTCCTAGAGGAAGGAGAAGGAAGGTGGAGAGTTAGAGAAATAACTTAACGTTGCATTTTAAATTTGGGGAAGAGGAAGTAAGTAGATTAAAAAAAACAGATTTTTTTAGAAAAATCTGACAAATCTCCGGGTTTTCAGGTTTGGACCGGGCCGGACCGAAAACCCAAAATTGTTGTTTTTGGCGGACCGAAGACCGGACCTGAATTTTCGGCTCGGTCTGGTCCAGTCCGACCTATGATATTGATAGTTAATTAACCAATAGGTTGTTTGGCACCAACATAAGTACTAGAAAAACATTCCAGGTGAATTAGGTTTCGTTGATTTTTTACAACTGTGACATACGGTTGAACGACTTCGAATTTCAACGGTCTACAATGCAACATTATTACCTAATTATATTGTTGTGGATACAAGCTAAGAATTGTGTAGTATGTCAACATTTTTTTGTTTCCCTTACCAGGGAACCCCTTGGTAAGGAGAAGGACTCTACTAGACTAGCATCTTTCGCAGGTCGCACCAAATTTATCTACAGTCAACGTTTGAGAGTAGAAGGTATATAACGAAATCCCTACTCCCAAGCATAAGTAGGTGGTAGGGTTCGAACTTGTGACCACAAAGTCAGGTGAGTTCCCCACTATATCCACCAAGCAAGCTTGGTAAGCATTGTGTAGTATGTCAATATTTATATCTATACTAATATATTAAAAGGAGTTCTCACGAAAGTCTAAGTGCCACGTGGCACCTCCTCTAAGGTGCTAATAGAAATGCTCTATTTTTTTTATTTTAATGTCAAACCTCTCAACTAAAAAAGTAACATTGTATAGTTATAGGGTATCGAACTCATGACCTTTGAAATGGAAAGTGAGAGCTTAACCATGAATCCAACATTACATCATTACTTACTATTTTAAAATAAAATACAATAATGTCTTATAATTACATCTTATTAAAATAATTATACAAGTAGTTAAATCCCTAATAACACTTTAATGGTAATAACAGGAGACCATTGTAGACATAAACTCTTAGTTCGACCAATTTTTGTAGAAAGTCAAGCTATATTGCTTTCACCTCCAAACTTTTAAGAGTTTATTGTTCAAAATACTATGCAATAATATATCATGTCATGACGTCAATTATTCCTCACTAGATAAAAAAAAATTACGAAAAGTAATAACTCGGGGCATCGCCCGGGATACTCACTAGTTTAATATATTAAAAAGCGTTCTTAAGCAAGTCTACGCGCCACGTGACACTCTCCTTTATTTGTCTCATTCCATGTTTTCATTATACATAAATTTAAAAAAATAGAAACATGCTCCATATAAGATTCGACCATGTGACCTCAAATTAATATACTTAAGCTCTAACCAACAAGCTATGCTACATTAGATGATATTTTGAACAAGAAAATGTTAATAAGTCGGGGAATCGCCCGAGACTAAAAACTAGTTTGGAACATGAAAAGTTGATACTTCATGATAATACTTAATTTTCCTTATGATCCGTACATGATCAGATCCATGTAATTTATTTTACTTATGATCCGTACATGAACATGAAAATTAATTAATTTTTTCTATCATTGTAGTTCATGTCATTTTGTTTCATTTGTCTTCTTTACTATCATTGACATTGGAAAAGAATCAAACTATCTTTTGTTATAGGTTATTGCATATGGTTTCATGGAACAGTTTAACTTTTGACACAATTTTTCAAGTTCTATTGGTATTTTTAAGAAAATTATAAAACATTATATTATTAATTTATGAAAGCATATCTAATATAAATATTTCCATATTCGAATTCATGATTTCTGAATGGGCTCAAATCAATGCTTACAAATTACGCTTTTATTGGAATATAAAATAGAAACATAGAGTAATTAAAACGGATTTGAGTTATTGGTCTTAGAACAAGCCATGAATAGTGAAGCCTCCATCAACACAAATGGTTTGACCAGTAATGTAGGAAGCAGCAGGCATGCATAGAAATGCCACCAAGGAAGACACCTCTTCCACCTCTCCTGTCCTTCCAAGAGGAGTTCGTCCTTCCACTTTTCCCAAATATTCTTTGTCACTAAGGGTCTGCCACATCCATCAAAATAGATCATAAATACTACTATATAGTTCATGATATCATACAGACATCTTCTATGATCTAGTGATTTTCCTGACTTGTTATTAAATTAGGACCAACATATCAAATAATCTCCATTGGTTAGGGATAACATGTATGACCACGTTCACGTGACAATTTCCATCTACGTAAACAAATAATAGTTCGATGATTGTTCGGACTCACAATTTTGTGAATAACAAATGTTGAGACATATATATATATTTTAACAGAGAGAGTGCGGCATTTAATGTTGCGAAAAGATGTCATGTAATGTTGATTACCACTTCAGTAAGAGGGGTACGGATGTACCAAGGTGCAACAGAGTTGGTTCTGATATTATCCTTTGCCCACTCACATGCCAAATTCTTTGCTAGTTGGTTCATCGCTCCTGCCAAGAAAATAGAACTTGATATTGTAATCAATCATTTCAACAATTGTGAACATCTCAACATAATGTATTTTTTATTCTAGACAGGGGCGAAGCTATATTGGGGTAAAAGGGGCCTTGGCCCCCCTCACTCTCATTTTTTTTTTTTTTTTTCAGATACATCGTTATATAATTCTTGGCTCATGATTCATACTTGACTAATTATTTTCCTCTCCCCCCCCCCAATATGGTATGGCTTTACCTCTAATCTTATATATAAGGAATTTGGTTATGGGTTTTGAGTACAACCTAAAAATTTCACCAACTAAGCTAACTGACATCCATACAAGTCAAAGTTTGATTGATACCGTTTGTTGTGCCATAAAGAGAGCCAACATCAACGAGCCACGACACCGGCTACGGAAGACATGAAGATGATGCTTTGGCAAATCCCGATGCCTTGAGGAGGGGATGGGTAAGTTGGCAAAAATGGTAAGTCGATTCAAGGTTGGTGGTCATTAGAGTTGCATATTCCTCAGCTGTGAACTCTGTTGTTGGCTTTTTCATGTAAGTCCCAACATTGTTCACCTAGGTTAATTAACCAGAAACTTAGAACACATCAGTGACAGTAAAAAAAATTCAATCTTAATACTTTTAAGTTTCAATGTGAGATATATACATGCATGTTATAACTTCATCAAACACATGGTAGCTAGCTAGAAATATAAGTTTCTCATGATCATTGATACGCTCAAGTTATACGGTGTTTATATTATATTTTGGGTGCTTTTTGCTAAGGGTCTTGATCATAATTGTTAACGTTTGCGTTTTATTTAGCTCTTAGCGGAAGTTCGGAATTTTGTATATTAATTATAGTAAAAGTTGTAAGTTCCGAGCTCCTAGAAGCATTAGTGGTTGGAACGACTCAACATCGTTGTACTTGTCAAGCATCGCCGCAAGCCGTAGCCGAGCATAGCACCAAGCCTACCGAGCAGCGTAGCATCCAGCTCTCGCGCTCGCGCAGCAAGCAATCAACGCTGGTCGCACCTCGCGACCCATGCCAGCCCAGCGAGGCTCAGCAGCGAAGCTGCCCAAGCACGCACATCGCACCTCGCGAGATTTCTCGCACCTCGCGACCTGCTTGCTCGCACCTCACGACCTGTACCGCACCTCGCGACCTCCTTGCCCAGCCAAGTTGTGCGGAAGACAGTGTACTCTTCGCACGGTGCGACCAGACTCGCACCTCCGACCTGCTAGGTCGGTGTAATTGTCGGCTGATTTTTGAGCTTTAGTATAAATACTAAACTTGATTTTTGGACCTAGGGGCAGCAGCACACTTAAGGAGAGAGAATCTCCAACACTCCATTCTTCTCTTCTTATCTTCTCTTTTTAGTTTTTATTTTCTAGTTTAGTTTTTGGAGATTTCAATTATGGAATTGGCTTATGCTATGCCGATTGTAGCTTGAACTGTTCTTGAACAAGATTAACATGAAGCTTCAAGCATTATTGTGAGATCTTTCCTCTCTATTTAGTTTCTTTGATTATGGTTTAATTTCTATGATTGTTTTCTATGGTTTTTGCATAATTATGCTAGGAACGTTACTAGTTTGATTGTGTAATTAATCAAATGCTAGATTTAAGAATAGAATCGGATTGTTTTATTCTTTTATCAATTTGTAGCAAACTAGGGAGTAACTTAGATGCTGATCGTCTTGGTTATTTCTTGGGGAAATTGAATTAACTGTTGAATGTTTATCGCTTGTATGACGTTAGCGGTGTCCGTTGGTTCTCTCGTGTTTATTGCTTTGCTATTGGATTGAACTTAGACGCTATCGGACTAGGTTATCCTTTAGTTAGGGTTTTATAGTCACGCTGATAGTGCTATTCAACTAAGAATAAGGAGAACACGAGATTAATTCTCAACAATAGATAATTATGGAAATAATTAGAGTCGAGGTTCAATGATCGATAATGAATTGAAGTGGATGTTAATCGGATTCAAGATCTTTCCATATTGATTTCTCATTCAAAATTGTTGTTTTTGGCGGACCGAATTAAGACCGGACCTGAATTTTCGGATCGGTCTAGTCCAGGCCGACCTATGATATTGATAGTTAGCCAATAGGTTGTTTGGCACCAACATAAGTACTAGAAAAACATTCCAGGTGAATTAGGTTTCGTTGATTTTTTACAACTGTGACATACGGTTGAACGACTTCGAATTTCAACGGTCTACAATGCAACATTATTACCTAATTATATTGTTGTGGATACAAGCTAAGAATTGTGTAGTATGTCAACATTTTTTTGTTTCCCTTACCAGGGAACCCCTTGGTAAGGAGAAGGACTCTACTAGACTAGCATCTTTCGCAGGTCAGCCAGCCCAGCTACACAGGTCAGCCAGCCCAGCTACACAGGTTAGCCAGCCCAGCTACACAGGTCAACGCTTGAGAGTATAAGGTATATAACGAAATCCCTACTCCCAAGCACAAGTAGGTGGTAGAGTTCGAACTTGTGACCTCAAAGTCAGGTGAATTCCCCACTATATCCACCAAGCAAGCTTGGTAAGCATTGTGTAGTATATTAATATTTATATCTATACTAATATATTAAAAGGAGTTCTCACGAAAGTCTATGTGTCACGTGGCACCTCCTCTAAGGTGCTAATAGAAATGCTCTATTTTTTTATTTTAATGTCAAACCTCTCAACTAAAAAAGTAACATTGTATAGTTATAGGGTATCGAACTCATGACCTTTGAAATGAAAAGTGAGAGCTTAACCATGAATCCAACATTACATCATTGCTTACTATTTCAAAATAAAATACAATAATGTCTTATAATTACATCTTATTAAAATAATTATACAAGTAGTTAAATCCCTAATAACACTTTAATGGTAATAACAGGAGACCATTGTAGACATAAACTCTTAGTTCGACCAATTTTTGTAGAAAGTCAAGCTATATTGCTTTCACCTCCAAACTTTTAAGAGTTTATTGTTCAAAATACTATGCAATAATATATCATGTCATGACGTCAATTATTCCTCAGTAGATTAAAAAAATTACGAAAAGTAATAACTCGGGGCATCGCCCGAGATACTCACTAGTCTATACTAATATATTAAAAGGTGTGCGTGACAACGTATACACGCCACGTGGCGCTCTGTTACTCTACTAGAATTGTCCAATGTGTACATATGTCATGTCAATTAACAAAAGTAAAATTGGCTTGCAACAAGATTTGAACACGTGACCTCTTGCTATTATACATAGCACAATTACCATCTCAACCAACTTTTAATCATGCTTTAAATGTCCATAGTTTTATATTTGTACCTTTTAAATGTTGAGTTTTCTTTAATATATTTTAATGCGAATGGAAAAAAATGCATATCAAGTTTGGAAAACAATACCACCCGAGGCAACGCCCGAGCCCAAATACTAGTTTAATATATTAAAAAGCGTTCTTAAGCAAGTCTACGCGCCACGTGACACTCTCCTTTATTTGTCTCATTCCATGTTATCATTATACATAAATTTAAAAAAATAGAAACATGCTCCATATAAGATTCGACCATGTGACCTCAAATTAATATACTTAAGCTCTAACCAACAAGCTATGCTACATTAGATGATATTTTGAACAAGAAAATGTTAATAAGCCGGGGAATCGCCCGAGACTAAAAACTAGTTTGGAACATGAAAAGTTGATACTTCATGATAATACTTAATTTTCCTTATGATCCGTACATGATCGAGTCCATGTAATTTATTTTACTTATGATCCGTACATGAACATGAAAAGTAATTAATTTTTTCTATCATTGTAGTTCATGTCATTTTGTTTCATTAGTCTTCTTTACTATCATTGACATTGGAAAAGAATCAAACTATCTTTTGTTATAGGTTATTTCATATGGTTTCATGGAACAGTTTAACTTTTGACACAATTTTTCAAGTTCTATTGGTTTTTTTAAGAAAATATTAAAACATTATATTATTAATTTATGAAAGCATATCTAATATAAATATTTCCATATTCGAATTCATGATTTCTGAATAGGCTCAAATCAATGCTTACAAATTACGCTTTTATTGGAATATAAAATAGAAACATAGAGTAATTAAAACGGATTTGAGTTATTGGTCTTAGAACAAGCCATGAATAGTGAAGCCTCCATCAACACAAATGGTTTGACCAGTAATGTAGGAAGCAGCAGGCATGCATAGAAATGCCACCAAGGAAGACACCTCTTCCACCTCTCCTGTCCTTCCAAGAGGAGTTCGTCCTTCCACTTTTCCCAAATATTCTTTGTCACTAAGGGTCTGCCACATCCATCAAAATAGATCATAAATACTACTATATAGTTCATGATATCATACAGACATCTTCTATAAGCTAGTGATTTTCCTGACTTGTTATAAAATTAGGACCAACATATCAAATAATCTCCATTGGTTAGGGATAACATGTATGACCACGTTCACGTGAGAATTTCCATCTACGTAAACAAATAATAGTTGGATGATTTTTCGGACTCACAATTTTGTGAATAACAAATGTTGAGACATTTTTTTTTTTTTTTAACAGAGAGAGTGCGGCATTTAATGTTGCGAAAAGATGTCATGTAATGTTGATTACCACTTCAGTAAGAGGGGTACGAATGTACCAAGGTGCAACGGAGTTGGTTCTGATATTATCCTTTGCCCACTCACATGCCAAATTCTTTGCTAGTTGGTTCATCGCTCCTGCCAAGAAAATAGAACTAGTTATTGCAATCAATCATTTCAACAATTGTGAACATCTCAACATAATATATTTTTTATTCCGGATATATGAAATTTGGTTATGGATATTGAGTCAACCTGAAAATTTCACCAACTAAGCTAACTAGCATTTATATAGGCCAAAGTTTGGTTGATACCTTTCGATGTGCCATAAAGAGAGCCAACATCAAGAGCCACGACACCGGCTATGGAAGACATGAAGATGATGCTGGCAAATCCGGATGCCTTGAGGAGGGGATGGGCAAGTTGGCAAAAATGGTAAGCTGATTCAAGGTTGGTGGTCATTAGAGTTGCATATTCCTCAGCTGTGAACTCTGTTGTTGGCTTTTTCATGTAAGTCCCAACATTGTTCACCTAGGTTAATCAGCCAGAAACTGTACTCATCAGTGACAGTTAGAAAAAAAATTCAATCTTCATACTTTTAAGTTTCAATGTGAGATATATACATGCATGTTATGTTTCTCATGATCATGAAACTGATATGATTAAGTTTTCGCTTACAATAGTACCCAATTACTCACCACTTAGTTTAAGTTTTGGCATAGAGAAATCTAATCATTACTACATGAATGACATGAAACACCAGATTGTTTGGTGGTGAACAACAAAGTGCAAGGCCATTTAAGACCTTTACTTTTTTATTATAATTATTGGCAAAAAGAAAACTGGATACATTTGTCTTTTCACAGTCTTGTTCACCACCAAACGGTTTAGTATTTAGTTGTGTCTTATTATATAAGAAAAGATGACAACTTTTTTAGAACATAAAAATAGACGGAGAGAGTACTAACTAGGATATTGAGCTTGCCATTGAACTCAGAGGATACTATTTCCATTAGCTTCTCTCTTTGGGATCGACAAGTTACATCACAAATAGAACTAGTGACATGAAAGCCTCTTTTGGTCTCCCAATTGTGTTTGCAAGCTTCAAGTTCAGTCTCATTTCTTGAACATGTATGAACTCTTGCCCCAAGTCCTGCTAGTTCCTCCACAATTGCATGCCTGAAACAAACAAGATTTGCTGTTTCTATTTAATCATTGATCAGGCACAAGACTGGAACAAACAAGCTCTTATGAAGGAGCAACATTAATGAACCTATTTTGAAAAATAAACCTACCTTATTACCATATACAGTAGTATAAATATATAACATAGATTGTTACTTTTTTTTTCGTATGTTTTTCCATACAGTTTCCAAGAACAGATGTTGGTCATTATTTTCTCTTAATACATTTTATAGATTCGAAAAAAAATACTTTTATAAAGGTACTTTTGAAAGACTAATCAAAGAGTAATAACCTAAAAAGAACTTATCTGTGATATGAACTTATTTTTTCTCATATGATTTGAACTTATTTTTTTAATCTGATTAGATATGAACTTATCTCATATGATATGAACTTATTTTTTATAAAACATATTATTACTAATATTATTATTACTTTGTATTTCATTACTAGTATTACTATTATTATTATTTTATTAATTATAATTAATAATCATAATAACATTATTAACAATAATAATCATCATATCCAACCACAACAACAACAACAACTATAATAGTAACAATAATAATAAGTTTTTAACTATAAGCATGCTATGATACGAACTTATTTGATCTGATGTGAACTTATTCTTTCTGATGTGATATGATCTGAACTTTTTTTCCGAATTTGATTTGATCTGAACTTATTCTTTAGTTATAACTTGGGTTCCCTCTAGGGTTTGTCCTTGGGAGGGTTTTTTCTCTTTAGGGTTTCTCTTTAGGAGAGTTTTTTTTCTAGCCTCCATCGCTAGGTTTTTCTTCTTTTTTGAAGGTTTTTCCTTCATTCTTTACCCTTCTTTCTATTTCTCTTTCATCTCTTTTCTTCTTGGCCTCAATTGTGAATCTTTGTAGGGGCTTCCACTAGTGTTCGTACAAGTGGTAAGTCCCAAAAACTCCTTTAATTGCTTCCAATAAGTATATCCCATCCTTAAGATGGTATTTATTTTAGGGTGTTTAATTTCTTTTTTGTTCGTCTGATGAAGGAGGAAGATCTTACAATCTCTATTCTCTGTAAGAATCTAGAAGACCACGGAAGTATTTTCACCCAAACGACTATGCATCAGCGGAAGTTATTAAGCTGAATTAGAGCAAACTCACATATTGTATTGGTTCGGATGAAGTTTTTTATCAAGGTTGTTTTTAATCAAATCTGTGATGAATCTAGTTCTAAGGTGTTATATACTTGTGTTGGAATTTTGGATTTTCAGGAATTGATTGTAAGTGCCGTTTGGCTATCCCTTATAAATGAAATATGTTTTCTTCCAAAAAAAAAAAAACAACAACAATAGGTTATGTAACTACTAACAATAACCTTAACAATAACAGTAAAAGTAACATATTCTGTAACAATAATAGTAACATTAACAATAATAGTAATAATAATAGTAATAGAAGAAGTAACAAGTCAGCAAGGTGTTTCTATTTGTTAGCAATGCCTATTCTACGCATAACTACTTGTTATCTAGTAATCTATATTATATATATATATGTTCAACGACTTGCGCAAGAAAGAAATGGATAATGTACAACTTTAAATAGCTAAGGTGATCTAAAATTTAGTGGGAATAGGTGTACCAGATCAAAATTTAATATGAAAAATAACTTTTATCTCACACTTTGCTTATTTTTAATTGTAATCCGAACTTAGTGGTTTCGTTGTTATGAAATTGAGCTATCATGTTTTGATATACTTCTTATTTTTGCGCCAAACTTATGTTCTTAACACATGACTTTTAAGTTTCTATATTTTCTTTACAACAAAATAGCTTGAAATAGTGATAACAATGACATTTATAATAATAACAATGACATTAACAATAATTACCAATATTAATAATTAATAAGTACAACAACAACGATAACAACAATAATCCTTTTGAACAAATGTACTAGTAAAGAGTAGTATTAATTAATAGTAATAGTAATCGTAATAATAAAGAAATACTAATAATAGTAGTAATACTAATAATAATAGTAATAATAATAATAATTGTAATAATAATAATAAAATTAATGATAATGATAGTAGTAATCATAATAATAACATTAACAATAATTACAATAATCATAATAACATTAGTAATAATAATCATCGTACCAATAACAATAATAACAACAATAATAAGCTTTTAAAATATAAACATAATGCGAGGCGATGCGAGGCTTATCGATCCGAACTTTTTTAATTATAATACGTTACGTTACGAAATAAGTAAAAATAAGGTGAACTAAATATAGTCTAAGTGTCAAAGTAGAATGGAAAAGAATGATTGTAAAAAACTAATACTCCTAGCTAGAAGACTATTAACATGAACATGGAGTTTGAAGTATAGTTTAAATAGTTGATTTTTTAAAAATTAACTTTTTTTGATGAAAATAAGAGGACATAGATGTAAAAAAAGAAAATTTCATCTCCTTATTAAATATTCTAGCTTCGTATTATTTAAGGTAGCTGAAATGAATTACTAAACATAGAATAAGTGAAAAGAGAACTATAAAATGTTTTAGAAAAATGCTTTGAAAATTTAGTGATCGTTTGGTTGAACATAATAAGTTATACTTTCTTGAAAGAGCAAGTAGGAGGAGATAGTTAACCAGCTTAAGCCCACTTCTTGTGCTATAACCGGCCCAACAACTCTACAATTTTCCACTACCCTCTTACAATTATATTAATCAAACAAGTACAAGTTAGAACAATCAGTCGAAAGCATTACAAAACCAGTAAAAACGTCGAATTTTGTGCCCCTAAAACAAGAAAGAGTAGAAATTAATATATTGATACTAACTTGAGCATGTTGAATAGAACATCAGCAAAATTTTAGTATAATGTATATGAAAGTAAAGAGAATAGAGAGTAACCCGAGTCCTTTAGTGCCCCCAGTAACAAGAGCAGTCATGCCAACAAGAGACCATCGTTTGTTCATCATGCAACTCTGGCTGGTGTTAGACATCGTAGTACGTACAATCACCCTCTTGGCTCTTGCTTATTTAAAAAAAAGTATGTAAGCTGAAATTTATTATTTTGATCTTTAATCTAATACTAGCATTTCAGCAAATATAGGAGTATCTACCGAGTTATATAGTACATCTCACCTAACAAGAACTTGATCATTTTGTACTTAGTAGTGAATAGTGATTAAAGATAGGAATTATGTGGTTCATTGGAAAGTCAGTTATTATTCCTACTCATCTTGATGAGTTGATGGGTAGAAAAACGAGCTGAACAGTGAACAGTACAAGAGTAGAAAAACGAGCTGAACAGTGAACAGTACAAGAGTAGAAAAACAAGCTGAACAATGAACAGTACAAGCTCGAGCTTTGATGGTAATTAATGGTATGAATGTATGAATTATGATGTCTGTTTTTTGTTTGATCATTTATGTTTCAAAGGTGTTTTGTCATTTACTCAGTTTGATACTATTTATAATTATTGTAATATACCTTATTGGCACATATCTTAATATCCATGTGAAGAGGATAGAGATGGAGATAGATAAAAAGTTCAGATAATGTGACAGGAGAGAGATAGATAAAAGATATTAATAAATAAGGAAACGTTACAATTAATATAAAACTTCTAATTAAGGAAAACGTTGCAATTAAAAAGGGTTTTTACTATGGTGTCTTTTTGTGTTATTTAAAATTCTACGCCTGTACCCTCACTTTTTTTTTCTCTCTATTGTACCCTCATACTTTTTAAGTTATCTCTATGGTACCCTCCCGTTAAGTAAACGTTAAGTGGATTTGTTAGTTTTGTGAAATCCTAACAAATGGTGGGAAATTTTCCCACCTAAACACGCTGCTACAGTTCTGTCTTCTTTAAATGTCTCGTATCTCTCATCTCTCTCCATCCTATCTCTCTTCTAAATCTGCATTTATCTTCTCTCTCTCTCTTCCATTACTGAATATGTCAAGTTCTTATTCTTCTAAGTCTTACAATGCCTGCGAATTGGAATTCATAAGTCCCAGGTGCAACTGTTGTCCTGCAAAAATTGCAAAGCTACATATATCTGGGTCCCAAAGAAATCCGCGAAAGGTGTACTTCAAATGTGACTACTGTCAGTTCTTCTTGTGGCTGAACAACAACCATGTTGTAGTGAGAGGAGAGATGCTTGAGAAGCTGTTGATGCGTGGTGGTGATGAACATGGTGTAATGCTTGAAGAAGAAGGTTTGTTGGAGATGAAGCACGAAATTACTGATTTGAAGGAGAAGGTTGAAGGACTTGTCAAATATTTGAAGGAGATGGTTAAAATTGGGTTGTTTATGTATGTTTTTTACGCTTGTTATTGTGAAATTAGGGTGAAATTGTTAGTAAAATTGTAATGAGATAGTAATATCCTACCAAGGATGGAACTTAGGGTTTTTGTAATTGCACTTTTGGTGCAATGTTGAACTTTTGGTGAAGTAATAAAAATTGGGTTTGCATTGTCTCAATTTGCTCCTTAATTAACATAATTTAAAGGGTTTACAATTAGTGCAAATTGCACAAGTACACAAAAAATTGAACAAGCACCAATATACCCTACAAGTAGTGGAATTTTCCAAAGTACCCAAAAAACTGAACAAAAGTTAGACTCACTTGTATCTTAGACTCAATTGTTGACAAAAAAAACATCTATTCATAATCTTCAAAGAAGGGCCATTCTGTTCATAATCTTCTGCCTTTTAGCACTAATTCTTCCAGTGCCACTTGTTGAAGGCTGGCTAGCAGAAGGCTGATGTTGCTGAGGAGGGTTGACAGTTGTGGTAGGTTGGCTAGATGATGCAAAGTCAACTTGTCTTCTTGTTGCAGGCCTCCTTGTTGCTTGCTCTGAGTGCGTGCGTGACCCGATTGATCATTAAATCAATCGGATTACGATCAACTTCTACTTGGGCGCTCGACTTTGTCTTCTTTTTGATGTCACGGGCTTTGCCATCGGAGTCTTGCTTGCACCCCACCTCCCTTCTTTGCTCCCTTAGCTCCCTAGCTGTAGCTCCACCTTTGCAAGTCTTTGAATTATGGCCAAAGTCCTTGCATTTCTTGCATTGTACAGTGGTGCTCCTCTTCCCTTTCTTCTGTTCTCCCTCCTCCCTTCTCCTGTTCCTAGATGGTCTACCAATCCCCCTTTTCATGGTTGGAGGAATAAGTGTTGGTTTACCCAAATCTGGCCACTGCTCAGAATCAGGGATTGGTGAAATGTTTCCATTATAAGCTGCTTTATACCTAGATACAGTAAACCAATCTGAGACATAGTCTAGTGGGTCTTTAGCAGCATCCAAGATGGCTTTAATTCCATGCTTACATGGAATACCACTGACTTGCCACCTTCCACAAGCACACTCCCTCCTATTCAATGACACTGGCAGATGAGCCATCCCATCATGCACCTCATACTCTCCCCTCCCGGATGGATAGGCTTGGCAAGTCCTTGACTCCTTTGTCGAAATATCTCACCCTCTCTCGATGTTAGGACATATACACGGTTACGCCCATTGTTGAGATAATTGTTGTCTAGTGGCATGCCTTACCATTACAATCCTTCTCACACCTGTCACAATCAAAACCCAAGTAGATAATGAGCCTAACAATATTAGTAAAGATAGTTAACAGATGCTAATTAAGGAGGTTAGTTTAGTGTTTACCCTCTAATAATGTGAGGATAGGATTACACCTATCTGCACCTATTGTGGAGTTAAAACTCTCCACAAAATTATTTGTCACCTCATCATTGCACACAGTAGGATCAAACTTCCATTTAGTCCATCTGTCAAGTGGACCCACATCTTGAAACCACTTAACTGCTCCTAGTCCAGCCACTTTTTGTATTTTTTGCAAAGATTTCTTGAATGAGTATTGAGAACATGACTTGACAACTGACCAAAAGAGCTTATGCATCAAGATCCCTGGATAATCAGTCTTGAAATTTTTGCACAAGTGTCTTGCACAATATCTTCTAGGGACCTTTGGCCACACTTGATCTAAGCTAGGATCAATGCCCTGCAACACACAATTATTTAACTTAAATCACAAAACAGGAATACATAATAAGTGTAAAAACATTGGAAGGAACTGGAGGGAGTAAGGTTACCTTTTGCCTATCTGACATAATTGTCCAGTCTGACCTTCCACTTGCAGTCAATGTTGCCTTGAGATGATGGAAGAACCAACTCCATGATGTCTTGTTCTCAGAATCTACCACAGCAACTGCTACAGGGAATATCTCATTGTTTCCATCCAATGAGACAGCAGACAACAAGATCCCTCCAAAGTTCCCTTTAAGATGGGTGCCATCCACACCAACCAAACCCCTACAACCATCTATTAAGCCCTTGAACTGAGCATGGAAGCTAATGAAAATGGACCTGAACTGTAGAGGCTTTTCAGGCCTCTGTAATGCTGCCCAAGTACAAAAAGCAACTGAGTTTGGGTTGTTCATCTTAAGCAGCTCGCAGTAGGTTGGTAGATTTGTGTAGGAATCATCATGACCTCCTTGGATGATTCTTATTGCCTTATCTTTCATTTTATACAGTGTGGAAGTTGCCATTCTCACACCATATCTATCCCAAAGCAACTCATTCATAGTTTTTCCTCTAATGTCCATATTTGCTCTAATATCCTCCAATAATTTCCTAGCAGCCCATTCACAGTTCACCATAGGATTAGTTACTAAATTCAAATCACAACTATGCTTTTGCTTCATTGTTTTGATTGCCCAAGTATACCCATCTGCTAGCCTAGCAGCATGGATTCTCCACCCACACCTTTCATCAGCACACTCTGTTGTATACCTAAGCTCCTCTGACCTAATGACAACTAAGGCAAAACCTTCCTGTACACAGTAGTCTCTCAAGGTGTCTTTGAAGTGATCCTTGTCCAGAAAAAGCATCCATGGTTTTAGAAATATCTTCCCCATCTCAACATCATCATATATAACACCATTTTTGTACACCCTACTGAAATATCCTCCTTCATCAGCATTCCAATCTGAGTTCCTAAATGCCTCCCACCCACCATCAACAAAATTCTGGTGCAACAGCTCATTCACATCCTCTTCCTCTAAAAAATCATCATCATCAACTCCTTCTTGATCAGTCCCACCCTCTTCCTCATTCACACCTGGCACCCACTCCTCTTCACTCTCACTGTCACCCTCACCACTGACATTTTCCAAAGCTACAACTGTGCTCCTACATCTCCTAGTCCTATTTACTTGAACATTAACATTAACATCAACATTGGCACTAGTGGAGGCGGATTTAGGGACCCAAACACCCTTCATCTTAGCTGTGGTCTTAGCCATCTTTTTCCCATGAGGAAAGGCTGTAACAGTCTTCAATTGTGTGCTTTCCTCAACAGTCTTAGAAGGTGGTGGTTGAGGTTCATTTTGGTCTTGTGAATTAGGTTCATTTTGGTCCTGGGTCAGTGGGATATTGAAGTCAATGTGGTCCTGTGTATGTGGGGGGTTTAGGTGAATTTGGGGCTGGGATAATGGTGGGAAATTTACAACAGTTTGGGGCTGGGATGATGGTGGACTGATGCTGGACAGTAGTTCAGGGAATCTTGGGCTTCTCCTAAGTGTAGGACTTGTAATTGGGGGGATTTGGGTTTGTTGGACAAAATCAGGTTGGGTCAATTGAGGTGAGTTTGGGCTTGACTGATCAACAATTTTGTAGAGAAGAATATAGAAATTGTTTACCAAAATTCCCACATGGGCCCACAACTTTAGCTCAAGCAAATTGGCTTAATTAAGCTACACTGGCTAGCAAATGAAATTTCAACTACTCACTCCAATGATTGGGCTAATTGCTTAATTTTTTTTTATTTGCTAGCAAGTCTCTAATGCTCACCATTGGAGTTGCACTTAGGTGCCTAGTAGGACGAAAAACATTTTTATTCCTGAGGAGTGATTCCACATGTCACGAAGACTGAGAATTGTCCGTGTGTACAGGCTGCCACAATAAAAGCGTTATTTACGTAAAAATTAAAACTAAAGGCAAATAAATCCTCGATTAAAGACTACAATCACGTTGTTATTGTACAGTTGGCATCACAATGTTTGTCAAATAAGAATGAAATTGGTGGAAAAAAGAAAGGAGTGGTGGCCAGAAATGGAGTTGTAATTATTGATTAAGAATGAAAGCAACCACAAAGTTCACAAGATGAGTGGAGAGAAAGAGCATGCAGACGAGTGAGAGAGGTAGAAGATTAGGGGTTTATTTTTTGGGTTTCAATTTGACTCTTTAATTGAGTATTTAATTAGAATGAAAGGATGAGATGGAAAATTTAGAACTCAATATGGTGTTCTAGCACCTTGTAGAAGGTATGAAGCAATATTACCTAATTCGTTATCTAATTCGCCTTTTGAATTATTCAACTAAAATGGGCCAAAAATAAACTAAAATCGACTATAATTCAATTTTCTCAATTCTCAATTCACAATTCGCTGGGAGAATTAGGTAACACTGGTATGAAGGAGAGAGAAAAAGTAGTGAGGTTTCTCTTTTTTTTCCAAGTGTAATTGGACAAGAATCATATTTTTTGTTTTGTACTTGAAATCCATACTTGAGGAAAATAACACTTAATATATAGAATTGATTTAATAAACCCAAAATATAATTATCATACAATTTATAGAAATTAGTTTATTTTAAAAGATATGCTCAAAATTACTTTTAGATGAGAGATAAAACTATTCTTAAAATGATTTCGGAAAACGTATTATTTGCTCCATTAAGCTAATAAAGTATAATTGATTTTTGGTTAGTGCTTCTTGAAATTTGACCTATATTACAATTTGACGGTAGAAAAAGTGGAGAAATGAAGATAATGAAGTATAAGAATATTGAGTTTTTTTTTCAAAAGGTAAGATGAAGGGGGCTCACTTGATGGGGGTTATAGGGAATTCCTCAAATGAGTCCCATGAGGTTTAATTTGATCTTTAAGAAGGGGAGTGATATATGCCACTACTCTACCCCCTCAACCTCAATATTGAGATTATGGTTAGTTGTTTTCATTAGACATCCGTAATAATTACAACCTAGCAAAACAATACAATTTGAACGAAGAAGCTTGATCAGAACTTTTGAAAAGTTACAAATACTAAAAAACGAGTGGGTGTTGTTCTCAAATTTTCTAATTTTCTTTTAACTATTATGGTTTAGCTCTTAGATATAAGAGAGAGTTTTTGAAGAAGAAACAGACAAATTTGAGGTAGGTCATGAAGAATTTGAAGTTTTTTTAATAAGGTAAGAAAAAAGAAGGTTAGGAGACCCTCAGCACGAGGGGAGCTCCAACCTTATCGTTTACAAGAATGGAGTGAAGAGCATAGTGAGTACGTTAGGAATATGTATCGAAGGCGCTAACAAATCAAGCAATCGAAGTATAATATATGGAGGAATTAAGCAATAAAGCAATGAAGTAATAAAGAACACACGAAGATTTAACGTGGAAACCCTTGAATAGGGAGAAAACCACGAACACTGCACTAGGACTTTGAATATGAGATGATGATACACGGAAAATTCTCTAATCTCTCTAGACTCTTTAACCTGTCTCTAGGTTCTCTAGTCTCTCTAGATCTAAGAATATTTTTCTCTCTTGTTCTTGGCATAGCATTAAACAATAACAGCTACAACATATTTATACTAGGGTAACAAATAGGAATCCTAATCAACTAAGGAAACCAAAAACCAAGTGTTACAACTCAAGTAACACACTGCCACGTCATAGCAAGACACGCACCACGGGGACAAAGTCTGCGGGCTGCCGAAGCTTCCTGCTGGCGCGAGAGTGCCCCTGCGGGCTGGCAGGACGTTGAGCTCCATCAACCCACTTGGCTGTGGGTACGGGTGATAACGACGAGACACCAACCTGCAGGCTCTACTCCCTCACTCACCACACCACACACACGCACCATCTTTTACACTTCTCCACTCCATATCAATTAAGTGACCAATATTGGCGATCCAATCTGCTGCTTTGTTTGCTTCTCGGTAGACATGACTAATAGCCCACGAATTGATATGAGTAATCTGCCATGGGGGAGACCAAATACCTTTGACTGAATTGATAGAGGATGAAGCAATTTATGTAAAGGGTTTGATTGATCGCATCCAGATTCCACCTCAGCTCTTTGAGAGAAGTGGTCAATGATGGATCCCAATTAGCTGGTGCAAGCAATCGAGGCTGTTCAGTAAAGCTCATTGCTAAAAGTTCAAATAAAAGCAGCATGACAGCGTTACACCTACTTGTAGATATAACTAGTAGCCAGGCTGCTTTTATAATCTGTCTAGCCCTTGTACTTCCAAATTTTTCATCTCAAAATTGGGGTTTTTGGGACAGAGACACTTAGGTTCGAAACCTAAAAATAGAGGATTTTTCATGATATTGTGGCCAAAAGGTAAAGCACCACGATTTCGTAACTTTCATCCTAGTTGATTTTCACAAACATTAAACTAAAGCTTCTGTTGGGCATCCTATGATGACAACCACTGTGAAGGAAAGACACTTATATGTTTATGCTAAATTGCCCATGCATGAATCACGTTAGCAAGTCCTCACACAATTATGAAGTTAGGGAAAAGGATGTAGAGATCAGAAACCTGGTCTCTTTTGTGCCCCCAGTAGGATTGGCAATCCCTGACACGACCTGATAACACGACACGAACCCGACCTGAAGTTACTAAGAGAAACATGAACCCGACACGAACACAAATGACACGAAGTCAACCCGATTAGTTACATTTATCATATTATGCAACTATTCCACTTTTTATATCATTTGTATACATTTTGGGGCCAACCCGAAATCGACACGAAACCAAACACGAACACGACTGTTGTGTTTTGAACTTTAAATATTTTGATGATGATAAACACCATATGCTATGCTATAACATGAATATTTGTAACAGTGATCAAGCTATCAAGATTAGATGATGTGAAGACAAGGAAGCTTAGGTCTAGTTATATTAATTCATGTGTATGCAATGTAATTAACATATTAGAACTTTGTGCTAAAATTAGAAAGGGAGAGTTTTGATAAAACAAGATTTTCGAAAAACAGTTTTAATAAGAAAAAGAATTTTATTTTCGAAAATCAAGTTTAAAAGGAAAAAGATGTTTATTTTCGAAAAACAGTATTAAAGAGAAAAAGAGTTTTCATTTTCGAAAATCAATTTTTGATAAAAGATAAAAGTTTTTTTATTTTCGAAAAACATCATAAAAAAACGGTTTTAAAGATTTTTAATAAAAAAGGAGAAAAACTGATTTTTAAGTTGTGATAAAGTTTGTTTGATAAAAACTGATTTAAGATATGATTTAGAGTTGATATAAGATATGGAGAAATCCTTATCCTATAAGAAAAGAAGGAAATCAGTTTTTATAAAAGATAAAATTGGTTTTTGAATAGGAAAATAATTTTATCCCTTTATTTTAGGAATAAAAATTATTCAAAAAGATGATACATCTTGGAGAAGGATTTTAATTCAGCTGATTGAATTATATAAGGGATAGAAATCATTGGAGCAAACCAAGTTTTCAGATTTGGAGAGATAAAGATTTTGAGAGCTGAAAACGATCTCCCAGAGCACAGTGTACGGCACAGAGTTCTAGTAAGTTAAGGTCTCTAAACAAAGTTTGTAACGATCCTCTATTTGCTTGAATAAGAAGCACGCTTTTGAGGAATCATTCTTTCTGTAATCTTTCATATTATAGAGAGTAGCAACACTTAGGGTTAAGTGTTGGGGAGCACTATTAGAGTTAGTAGTGGGGGAATCGAATTGTATCAAGGGTTTGGTATTTTACGATTCAAATAATAAAAGAGTAGTTTGTGTGGACGTAGATCTCAGAGGTGAGATTGAACCACGTTAAATTTTTGTGTCTTATTATTTGATTTCATTGTTTTATTGTTTGATACAATTTCGTTCGAGCAAAAACATTAATCGGAGAATTTACGAGTGAATAACACAGTGCACGGCACTGTGCCATAAGAGTGTTTTTGCGAAAATCGATTAGTTTTTGCCACTCAATTCAACCCCCCCTTCTTGAGTGTCACCTTGAGTTCCAACAAGTGGTATCAGAGCAGGCTATTCTCGAAAGGCTCATTCCTAGAGAATAGAAGTCATGAACATGCAAGACGACTCTCGAGATAGACACACAAAGTGTCCAATTTTCAACGGAAAAGACTACGGATGGTGGAAGGCTAGGATGAGGATCTACATCCAAGGATTGGACTATGAATGCTGGAAAATCATAAGGAAAGGACCAATCCTTATCCAAGCCAAAAACGCTGAAGGAAAGATGGTCGACATGGATGAAGACGACTACAATTCAGTTGACTATGCAAAAGCCGAAAAAAACTTCAAAGCTATGAGTATTCTCCAATATGACATTGGACCTGATGAATACTCAAGGATCTCGGCTTGTACTACATCAAAAGAAATATGGGACACGCTGGAGTTGGCCCACGAAGGTACGAATGAGGTAAAACAATCTAGAATAGATTTGCTTGTCCAACAATATGAATTGTTTACTATGAAGGACGAATCTATTAAAGAGATGTTCACTAGATTTACACTAATCACTAATGAATTACGTTCTCTAGGCAAAACATATACTTCTGAAGATTTAGTGAGAAAGGTGTTAAGAAGTTTAACAAATCGATGGCTCCCAAAAATAACTGCTATTCAAGAAGCTAAAGATTTGACTAAACTTTCACTAGAACAACTTATTGGATCATTAATGACTCATGAACTTGTCTTAGATTCTAAAACTAATGAACCAAAAAGTAAAGGTATAGCCTTGAGAACTGAATTGGAAATTGAAAATAGTGATAGTGATGATGATATTGATTTTCTTACTAGGAGATTTAAAAATTTTCTCAAAAAGAACAAAAACAACCATCTTAGAAAATATGAAAATTTCAAAGGCAAGAGCACTACCTCTAACTTTAAGAAACGTGCTACTAATTCGGGTTGTTTCAAGTGTGGAGAGTTAAATCACAGGATTAAAGAATGTCCCTTATGGGATGATGAGAAGCCCAAAGGAAGAAGGGAGCAATCGAAGAAAGAATTCAAAAAGGCAATGATTGCTGCCGTTTGGGGAGATTCGGATTCTGACGAAGAACAATCAGAGGCACAGTGCCATGAGGAAAAATTATGTCTGAATGCTGTACAGACATCACAGAGAAAGGCACAGTGCCAGGACGACTCTCAGTACTTGTGTCTAATGGCGAAAAGTTCGAACTCCCAAGATGAAACTGAAGACAGTGAGGTAAGTCTTCTTTCTCTAAAACCTTCAATACATCTTCTTTCAAAAAACCAACTTGTTACTTTGCTTGGAAATATCATTGATGATTGTCAAGAAATGAATGATGATTTTTCAATCATGAAAAAGGAAGTAAAAAATTTAACTAAGCAAAAGATTGGGTTGGAATTGGAATATAAGGATTTATTAAAGGACTGTAATGAACTGATGAAGAAGACTGATGAACTTGAAAAAATTATTGAAGAGAAAGATACTGAGATAAACGCTCTAAGATACGAAAAGTCTCTTGCTAACGAAATCGTAAATGACACGAGTGCCATACACTTGTGTTAGAAGGCTGGAAAATCGAGTCTTGAAAAGCAAATTGAATCGCTAAATCATGAGTTAGTTGAACTAAAGAATTCAAGACAGAAATCAAGAATTGTTCCACTAATGCTGCCTAGTGATGCTAAGATAAGTGAAGAACTTGATAAAGTTAAGAGAGAATTAGAAATTTCGAGAAAAAGAAATAGTGATCTAAATACTTCTGTTGAATTCTTGGAATCACAATTGACTATTGCTCGAAAAATGTATGAAAAGTGGTCGTATGGTCTAAAAGCTCTCGATTATTTGTCTAGTACAACTAACAATCAAAACAAAACTGGTTTGGGATATACAGGTCAGCAACACAGTGTACGGCACAGTGCCAAAAATTTTGAAAGAAACTTTCGTAAAAGAAAATATGTCGATCTACCTGAATATTTGATTTGCAACTTCTGTGGAAAGAATGGACATCTTATGGATAATTGTAATGTCAAAAAAAAGAGTGTAGCGAAAAATGTAAAGTATGTAACTCAAATATGGGTTAGAAAAGACTTATTAGAAGCTCAACGAAAGAAAAAGGGACCCAAACAGATTTGGGTTCCGAAAATTAACAAGTGATCGTTTTGCAGGCAAACGTGAGAGGAAGCAGCCTATGGTATCTCGACAGTGGCTGCTCAAGACATATGACTGGTAATAAATCTCAATACCTCTCACTAGTATCCTACCATGGAGGTTGTGTTACATTTGGCGACAACAAAAAGGGAGAAATAAGTGGTATTGGAAACGTCAGCAATTCCCTAACACACTCCATCGAGAATGTGATGTTGGTAAGTGGTTTGAAAAAAAATTGTTAAGCATATCCCAATTGATGCTGGCAAATCCCGATGCCTTGAGGAGGGAATGGGCAAGTTGGCAAAAATGGTAAGTGGATTCAATGTTGGTGGTCGTTAGAGTTGCATATTCCTCAGCTGTGAACTCTGTTGTTGGCTTTATCATGCAAGTCCCAACATTGTTCACCTAGGTTGGTTGACCATATTACCCGTCAGTGACAGTTAAAGAAAATTCGATTATAATAATTTCAAGTTCCAATGTGAGATATATAAATGCATGTAGACCTGGGCATGGGCCGGGTCGGACCTGTTCATGGGCTCGGCCCGCGGGCTTGAGGAAATGGCAGGCCGGGCCAGGTCCGAGCCCGTGAAAGGCGGGCCGTGCCGTGCCGGGCCTGAAATTTCCAGATTTTGTCCACGGTCCGGTCCAGGCCCACGGCCCGCGGGTCGGGCACGTGCCTCCCGCGGGCCTGGTCCGTGTTTTATGTTGTTTTTTTGGATTCTTGGTAGTTTTAGGCTAAAAACAACAAAGAAAATGGGTGTTCGACTCGCGGGCCGGCCCATGGGCCATATAGGCATGCTCGTGCCGGTGCGGGCCTGAAATAAAATTTCTTGACCGTGGCAGGCTCACGGCCCACGAAGCGGACAACGGGCCGGGCCCAAACCGGGACGGCCCGCGTGCTGGCCCGCGTGCTGGCCCGGCCCATGCCCACCTCTACATGCATGTAATAATAACTTCAGTGAACACATGGGCTAGAAGTAAATACTTTCTCATGATCATGAAACTGATATGATTAAGTTTCCGCTTAAAATAGCACCCAATTACCCACCACTTAGTTTTAAGTAGTGGCACATAAAGATATCTAATCATTATTACATGAATAACACGACGAACACCAAATTGTTTTGTGGTTAACAACAAACTCCAAGGCTTTGTTCTTTTGAAATGAACGGAACTTAATTTGTTTGAGCTGAACTTAACTTAATTTAATTTGTGTGAGCCGAATCGAACCGAACCGAAAGGAACTGAATTTAAATTGTGAGAAGAAACAAACGAAGCTGAACTTGTCGGGCCGAATTTTCATTAATTTAGTCCAAAAGTACATAGCCTTAAAACCTTTACTTTTTTACTATAGTTGTTGAAAGTGAGGACACTGGATACATGTATCTTTTAACATTCATGTTTACCACAATACCACCCAATGGTTTAGTGTATTTGATTTAGCTGTTCTCTTATTATATGAGACAAGATGAAAATCTTGTTCTGAACATTAAATTATAGACAGAGGAAGTGCTAACTAGGATATTTAGCTTGCCATTGAACTCAGAGGATACTATTTCCATTAGCTTCTCTCTTTGGGATCGAGAAGTTACATCACAAACAGAACCAGTGACATGAAAGCCTTTGGTCTCCCAATTGCTTTTGCAAGCTTCAAGTTCAGTCTCATTTCTCGAACATGTATGAACTCTTGCCCCAAGTCCTGCCAGTTCCTCCACAATTGCATGCCTGAAACAAACAAGATTTGCTGTTCCATTTAATCATTGATCAAACACAACACTGAAACAAACAAGTTGTTATGGAGTAACATATACAGTGATGAACCTATTTTCAGAAGTAGATCTACAGTAGTATAATATACTGTAGTTTAGTACTATTTTTTCCATAAGTTTTTCAATACGATTTCCAAGAACGAATCTTGGTCATTATTCTCTTATTGTATCTAAAAAAATTCGTAAAAAAAATACTTATATGACATGTTTTAGAAAAATGATGAATATTTAGCGGTCGTTTGGTTGAACAAAAGAAGTTATATTTTCTTTGAATTTACAATCCAAAGGAAGTTCGGTCTTTAGAAAGTATTAAGAACTACTTGGTTCATCGCAAAAAGTATAAAGTTAATAGGATTGTATAGGAGGCGACTAGTTAAGCCCACTTCGTGTGCTATTAGTGACCTAACAATTCTACAAGCAATTTTCAGGCCACTACCCACTCCTTATGCTATTATTACCGACCCAACAACTCTATAATTTTCCACTACCCTCTTCTTGTGGTAAAAAACTTATATGGACTTGGTCCACACTAAAGTCCACACTATATTAGTGTGAACTATCTTAATTCAATGTGATTTATGAAAAAAAAAGTTACTATATACAAAAATAGATATAAAGATGAGTAAATATAGATTGTAAAGTTTGATTATCCGGAAAAAAAAAAATTATTATGCCACAAAGTGAAAATTTTATTATGATAAACTAATGTAAGAAAGAGTGACTATTAAGAAAAATGGTCACTATGGTAGATAATGTATGTAGTGTAACTTAAGATTTTAAAAGGTTATTATATGAAAAAAAAGGGTCATTATCTTTAAATAATTGGTCTTTGGTCACAATAATATTATTGTGGGTGGGTCCACGCGAGACTTACTCTTGTGTACAATTATGTTATCAAACAAGTAGTTAAAAGTTAGAACAATCAGTCGAAAGCATAACAAAACCAGAAAACAAGAAAGAATAGAAATTAATATATTGATACTAACTTGAGCATATGAATAGAAACATCAGCAAAATTTTAGTATAATGTATATGAAAGTAAAGAGAATAGAGAGTAACCCGAGTCCTTTAGTGCCCCCCAGTAACAAGAGCAGTCATGCCAACAAGAGGCCATCGTTTGTTCATCATGCAACTATTGCCGGAGTTAGACATCATAGTACATAAAATCACCCTCTTGCTTATTAAAAAAAGTATACAATTTGAAATTTATTTTGATCTTTAATCTACTAAAATACTAGCAACTTTTAAGTAGTATATCTGCTGAGTTATAGTATAGTATATCTCAAATTCTCAACCGACAAGAACGATCGTTTTGTAGTGATTTTTTTTGAAGTAATCGTTTTGTAGTGATTGAAGATAAGAATTATGTGGTTAACTGGACTTCTCAGTTTTTATTGCTACTTGTATTGATTGGTATAAAACGACGGTGAACAGTCCAAGCTTGAGCTCAATTAAGGTTTTCAATTTTGTTTTTTTTGTTTGATTCTTGAGTTTCGTTATTTACTCGCAGGCCCGGCTATAATTTACGGGGGCCTAAAATCTGGAAAATAATACAATATATTTGTGGCGCTTCCATACTTCGATTATTGACGTTGGCGGAGTTGGTAATCCCTTGTTTTGATACTCCAAGAATGCGGGTTCGAATATGCTACGCGGCTAATTTTTGCTTTTCTTTTCCACTCTTTCACTTCCTCCTTTTATGAATTCTTTGTGATATTTTCTGTTGTGAAGTGTGATATACCCCAAATAATCTTTCCTTTACTCCTTTTCTGAATTAATTTTCGCTAGTTCACAGGTTCAACTACTTCTTTACATAATTCTTCTTTCCTACCATAACTTTTTAGGGTGAAATAGTAATATTATTAATATTATATGTGTGAGTAGAACATTGGTAATAGCTTTGTTTTGATTGAGTTGTATACAATTTCAAATTAGTTTGAGGTTTTGGTTTTTCAATTTGCAAAAATATAAATATATAATCGTAATATTATAAAAAAATTATCATCTAAATTGCAAAAAAAGAAAATATTTTATATTAGGGGCCCAATTCTAAGATTAGAACAGGGCCTCCAAAATGTTTAAGACGGCCCTGTTTACTCGGTTTGATATATATTACATACATTAATTACTAATTAATGTATCATTCAAAAGAAAAAGAGCTCATATAGATGCTAGTTGGCAAGATTGAAAACGTTTTCAATGACAATCATTTATAAGGAATAAAATTAAATTAGTTTTCTTTTGTTTGGTATTTTGAAAGAAAAGTTAGAGGGAGAAGGAAAATAAAAACGGAGCGGAATGATGGATGAAAGAGAGAGAAACGTAAGGAACAAGAAAACAAATTTTGGCATTCTTTCTTTTCAATAAGTAGAATTATGACATCCTTGCTCATTATAAAATTTTTAAAAAGGCAATAACTGCACAAAAGCATTTTCTTTTTAATCAAACACTATTTTGACGGATCATACAAATATACAAGTTTGCGAGTTCAAAAAATCACTGTTTGTTGAATAAAGTAAGCGAAAATAAGTCATAAGCCTAAACTCTAACTCAATTGAGTTACATCTCATAAAACTACAAAAGAAAAAAGAAAAAGAAAAAGAAAAAGAAAATTAAAGGAGAAACTTAACTGAGTTAAATGCTTGAACATGATTGAAGTAATTAGCCTAGGGAAAGCACAACCGATAGTTCTCTTCATAGAAAGGTGCCTATGAAAAAAAAAGATAAGAGAGAAAGTTAGAAAGAAAAAAAGATAGGAGAAAACCCCCAAAATTCCCCGATGAAACCCTAGTTCCTAAGTCCATGAATTTGGCTTGCAATTTATTAGCTTCTTACCTAAAGCTAGTAATCTGGTTTGGTTTCCCCAATTTAATTTGTTGTGTTCCAACTAATAGTTGGCAAATTTTCTTTCAATTTGGTTTAATTCGCATAAGTCTTCTGTTAATAGGCATGCTCTTAATTATCTCTATCAATAATGAGCTATCCCAAGTCTGCAATTCTAGGGTTAGTTGTCATTTAAAGCAAATTTTTCATCTTTCCTGGGCTAATTTGTTGGTTGTAGCCTCTGAATTTATGTCCTTTTCTCCACAAAAAAAATTTTCCCTATTAAGTTTATTGCTCATTCTAGGGTTTCTGAATAAAATTGGGGGTTTTCAATTAGGTGCCTCTCTCCCTTCATTTAATGTTTGGCAGAGGCTGAGTGAGAGTGTAGTGAGTGTTGTTGATTTTGGCGTCCAGTCTTTCAAGATCCGTCGGTGTGCTTTGGTGCGTTTTCTCAGAAAAATTCAAGCTCAGAAAACCCTAGCATTAAATGCGATTGTAAGTCTCATTCCTCTTTCTAAAGGCAAAAATTTTAGTCATCATGATTATCAAAATTTTGGTTGCTATAAAAGGTATCCTCAGGTAATTTTTTTAAGTGCAACTCTTAAGCTTCCTTTCTTTTTCTCTTTACTTATTCTTCTAAACTCTTGTCTTGTATCTGAAAATTTTCTGAATATGGGTGAGTCTTCTTATAAAAATGCTATTCTCGCTGCTCCTCCTTCCTTGAGTGGCGCTCATTCTGTTGATATGAGTAAATTTCCTGTTTCTATGTCTGAAAATGTTTCTTCTTCTGCCCCTAATTTGCTTTCTGATCTTTCTAATGATCCTCCTAATGTGGCAACTTTTCCTGAGTTGGCTGTGGTTGATGATTTGGAGCAAGTCAAGAAGGATCTTGATGAGTTAACCAAGTCCTGTTTGGTTGGTAAGATTCTTGGTGCTCCTATTGATTTTCGTACTATTATCTCTCGTACGAAGGCTTATTGGAGGTTTGTCAAAGGTGATGTGGAATACCTAGAAATGGGTAACCAGTGGATTTTGTTAAGGTTTTCTAATCCAAATGACCTTTTTCTTGTCTGGTCCGAAAGGCCATGGCATGTGCAAGGTGAGCTTTTTGTTATTCAACCTTGGCGTCCTAACTTTGATCCTTTCATGGAAGAGTTGAAGTGGGTGGACCTTTGGGTTCGTATCCCAAGGTTTAAGGTTTCCCACTGAGTTGCTTAATTTTGAGTCTGTGGCCAACCTTCTAGCTGCTAATAATGTGGGCACCCTGATTAAGCTTGATTCCCGTTCTCTCTTGCGTAATAAAATTAGATTTGCTCGTGTTTGTGTGTGTGTTGATATCACTGAGCCTTTACTTGAGTATGCTGAATTGAAAAGGGTGGGAGGTAAATAAATTGTGTGGGTATAATATTTGGTACGAAGATTTCTCGTCTGGTTGTTCTTTTTGTGGTAATGAGGAACATGCTATTGATGAATGTCCTTTGTTAAATGCTCCGCAAAAGGAAATTAAAATATGTCTTCTCAAAAGTCCTAAACAAAAGAGTTTAGCTGAGTTACTTTCAGTGGCCTCTAGGCAAGTTCTGCCTGTTTCCACAGCTCAGCAAGCTTATGTGGTTCAGGCTAAGCCTAAGCCAATTGTGAGGAATTCTGCTTCCTTTTCTAATAAAGCTAAGAGCAATGTCAAGCCTGAGTTTGCTGGTAAAAAAGTTTTTGCTTCTCACAAGTCCCCTGGTGGTATTGTTTTTAAAGAACCTGTGATAACTGACATTAATGCTAAGTTTGTTATGTCCCCTATTAAATATGGCAAGGGTAAAGGCAAAGTGTTGTTAACTGCTGCTCCTGGTTACTTGTCGGATGAAATTTCTGATGATGAAACTGATAATAGCATCATTCCTACTGCTCCTGTTCCTTTTGCTACTGAGAATCAGGCTTGTCAGGGTGAGATTACTCCCCAGACTGGAGGTGTGGGTGCTGAGTTTCATTCTCCACTCGAGTCTCAGGCCATGGTGCGGTGCTATCTCCAGTCCCTCTCCATGTAGTTTTTCCTCCTGAGTTTTTTGATGCAAATCAATTTGCTTTGTTGGCTGAGGATGAGAAGCCTCGTTTTATTAATGCTGATATGTATGGTTCTGGGGTTGAGAATGCTACTCTATTGCTTAATGCTGGGAGTGATTATGATCAAGAGTATCACTCTCAACCTGAACATTCTTTTCACTATATCAACTCGAAAAGTTCCATTGTCAAGCACTTTGAGGTTGTGGGTGTTGAGCGAGTTTCTCATGTAGAACCCACCTCCATGTCTAGCTCAGCAAAGCGTAGGAAAGGAAGTGAGGAAGATTCTGCTTCCTCAGTTATGAAGAAATCAAAAGCTTGATCAGTTCGTGGATGGATGGCAATTTTTTGACCTATGTCTATAGGGTTTTTGAATATTAGGGGTGCAGGAGAAAAATGCACTGGAAGAAGTAAAATCTTTTTGTAATGTTCATAAAATAAGCATTATGATGTTATGTGAAACAAAATCCCCCTCCCCTCCTTCTGCTGCTTGCTTAGTGAAATCTGGGTTTAAGTCTTTTGAATTTCTCCATACCCAAGGTTTGTCAGGAGGGCTTTGGTTGCTTTGGCGTGATGATGTTTATAATCCATTCAACCTTGTTGTAGTAAAATCTTCGTCTCGTTTTATTGGTTGTCAATTAGATTATCTAATCTCTTCTATCTATTTTATAGTAATTTTTGTTTATGCTCCTGCCCAGACAAGAGATAAAGATGATTTTTGGTTGGAAATTATTTCGTTTGTTAATTCTTTGGTAAAACCTGTCATAATACTTGGGGATTTTAATGAAATTAGTTCTAGGAATGACAAACTCGGGGGTGCCCCTTTTGCTATTTCTCGTATTGAGAGGTTTGATTATATTCTAAACTCTACTAATTGTGTTGAGCTTCCATTTATGGGTCAATCTTTCTCTTGGAGGAAAAAACGTAGTGGTCCTAATACTCCCTCCGTCCCAGAATACTCTTTACACTTTCCTTTTTCATCTGTCCCAGAATACTCTTTACATTTCTATTTTTGGATATGACCCACTATTATTTTAATCCTTCTACCTTTTAAACATTGACCCACACTCTCTCTCCTCTAAATAAAATAATAACACTCCTATTACATACCAACTCTAACCATGGCCCACATTCTCTCCCCTTAAAATAAAATAATACTACTTTTACTAACTACTAACTCATATCACATCTACTTTTCAATAAAATAACAATTGATAACCAAACAACAACTTATCATCTAAAACTACATGCTTTGATAAGTGTCAAGAGTATTTTGGGACGGAGGGAGTAATATTTTTGAGAGAATTGATAAAGCAATTGCCTCGGTTGACTGGGTTGATTTAGTTCCAAGTGCTAAGCTTATTAATCACATTTTCACCTCTTCAGACCATTGTCCAGTTACTTTGTCATTTGACATTGTTAAGCATAATAAGGCTCCTCCATTCCGTTTCCAAAAAAAGGTGGTGTCTTCGTAAAGATTTCGATGTATTAGTTAAAAAAATGTGGTGCTCTAGATTTGATGGATCGCATATGTTTCGACTTATTAAAAAATGCAAGCTTCTTAAAAGTAAAGCTAAAGAATGGAATAAATATAGATTAGGTAACATCTTTAGGCAAATCTCTGAAGTAGATAGTGAGTTGTGTGAGGTTCAGGCGAAGACTAATTCTGACCCTAACAACAATTATTTTGCTGCTCGTCAAGATCAGCTTCTTCTTAAGCGTAGTAAATTGTTTTCATTTCAATCATCCTTTTGGAAGCAAAAATCGAAAGAAAAGTGTTGGTTAAAAGGGGATGCAAACACTTCATATTTCCATGCGTCTGCTTCTATTAAACGAAATAGGAATCAAATTAAAGCTTTTATGTCTAGTTCAGGGTGTCTTGTTTCTAATCCAATTCATATTGAAAATGAGATCACGCAAGATTTCCTCCAAAGATTTATTTCGAATTCTGCTTGTTCTTTTGACAAGTCTAAAGATTTTGACCTTATCCCCTCTATAATTTCGGAGGATGATAATGATTATTTAATTAGTGAAGTTTCCGATGTTGAAATTAAAATAGCAGTTTTTGATCTTACTCCTGATAAAACTCCGGGTCCAGATGGTTTTCCTTCTTATTTTTTCCAAAAGTATTGGACTTTGGTGGGTAACTCAGTGTGTAAAGCAGTCAGAGCCTTTTTCCATTATGGAAAACTATTAAAAGAAATCAATCATACATTTATTACTTTGATCCCTAAGATCGCAAATCCTATGTCTGCTAATCATTTTCGGCCTATTAGTTTATGTTCAACTATGTATAAGATTATTTCCAAAATTATTACTAACCGTCTAAAAATTTGTCTTGGAAAGATTATCCACCCTCTTCAGGGGGCCTTTGTTCCTGAAACAATTATACAAGATAATATTCTTCTTGCTCATGAAATTTTTCATTCTTTTAAGAACAAATCAGGTAAAGCTGGGTGGTTAGCTATTAAATTAGATATAGAAAAAGCGTATGATCGCCTAGAATGGAATTTTATTCTTGTTGTTTTGGAAAAACTTGGTTTTCATTCTCGATGGATTGGGTGGATTGAGCTGTGTATCTCAACAGTCTCCTTTTCTGTCCTGGTTAATGGGATCCCCGGTGAAAAATTTACTCCTTCTGGGGGAATAAGGCAAGGTGACCCTTTATCTCCCTATTTGTTTATTCTGTGCACAGAACTCCTAGCGCGTAAACTTCTTTTTCATAGTGCAGAGAATAATAAGTTATTGGGAGTTAAAGCTGGTAGGTCAGGCCTCAAAATCCCTTTTCTAACTTTTGTAGATGACACCATGATTTTTGCTCAATTAGGCTAATTTTGGATGAATATTGTACGATGTATGGTCAGTTAGTTAATTTTCATAAGTCAGCTTTTCAATGTACGAGTAATGTTAATGAACAAGAATGTTATGAATTCCAACAAATATTGAGGATGGAAAACTCGCTCTGTTTGGGTAAATATCTTGGTTGCCCTATTATTGTGGGTAGAGTCACTAAAAATACATTTGGTGAAGTTGTCGAGAATTCTCAAGGTCAGTTAGCAAAGTGGAAAGCCAACTCTTTATCTCAGGCAGGAAGAACTGTCCTTATCCAATCTAACCTTGCTTCAAAGCCAAGTTTCCAAATTCAAAGCTTTTCTTTACCTGATACCATTTTGATGGATTTAGATAAAATTAATAGGAATTTTTTCTGGAATAAATCTCCGGAAAATAAGTCGGCTAATCTTATAGGTTGGGATAAAATTTGTCAACCCAAGTGTTTTGGTGGTTTGGGTATTCGTAAAGCCCGTATTAATAACGTTGCTCTCCAAATGAAACTTCTTTGGCGAATCATAGCCGACCCCTCTAATCTTTGGGTTTCATTGATCTAGAAGAAATATCTTAAAGATAGGTCTATCTGGGAGTATCAGCCTAAAGGTAATGTTTCTTGGCAGTGGCGTAAGCTTCTTTCTTTGAGACCTCTTTTTAAAAAAGGACTTCGTTGGATTATTGGTAATGGAGTAAAGATTAATTTCTGGTGTGATAATTGGGTTTACCCTTTTCCATTATCAAAATTAATTGATGTCCCTCCTGGTGATGAACATCGATGTGTAAGGTCGTGTCTTAATGCTTTTAAGCAATGGGATTCTTCTATTTTGGAGAGTTTAGTCCCTCCAAATGTGGTTTTGGATATTGTGAATATCTTTATTCCGACCAATGAGCTTGAGGATATACTTATTTGGGGTCTTTCTCCAGATGGGATTTATTCTGTTAAGTCTGGTGCTAGGCTTGCCCAAGGTTTGGGTATAAAGTCTCCTGATAAAGTTAGTTTTCTTTGGATTTGCGATTTGCCTATTCCTCCGAAAATTAATTTTTTTCTGTGGAAGGTTTGTATGGATGGCCTTCCTACCAAAGCTAGGTTAGAAAAATCTCATGTTTTTCTGCCCCAGGAGTGTGTTTTTTGTAATTTTCATTGTGAAAATTCTGGCCATTTATTGTTTGATTGTCCTTTTACCCAGGATGTGGCATTCTCTCTTCACAGTTCAGAGGGTTGGCCTCTTATCCCGCAGATTGATTCGTCCCTTGATATGGGGGAGTGCCTTTCTTCTTTTAAATCCTCTATTGGTTCGGATCGATTTTGTAAACTTGCTTTCCTTTGGTGGTATATTTGGTTTGTTCGAAACAAAGTTATTTTTAATAATGAAGGGGCTTCAATCTTTAAAGCTGCAGCCCTTATTAATAATTTTGCTAAAGATTGGTTTGTCTTTCAACAAGATGAAATTAAAATTGGTAAGATTGAGGTTAGGGATAAGCGGGTTTCCTCTATTCCCTCTACTAGTATTAATAGGGAGATTTTTTGGTCCCTTCCTCAGAATGGAACTGCTAAGCTTAATTTTGATGGTTCTAAACTTTCAAATGGGAAGACCTCTTTTGGTTTTATTATTCGGGATTGTAAAGGAGAAGTGCTTATTATGGGGGCTAAGAGTCTTCATGGTACAACTTCTATTTTAGTTGCAGAAGCTTGGGGTGTTAGAGAAGGTATCAAGGCAGCAGTGTTTTTGGGCATCAATGATATTTATGTTGAAGGAGATAACCTAGTGGTGATTAATTCTCTTAGAAAAATTTGGAAAATCCCTTGGGAAATTGACTCTTTGATTCGTGATGCAGAGGCAGGTTTGAAGCGGTTTGTGAAGGTGCAGATCTCTCATTGCTTTAGGGAGGCTAATCAAGCGGCGGACTTCCTGGCTCACCAGGGTCATTTACGGTCTTCTCTTCACTATTGGTTTGAGGTTCTTGATAGGGATCTTCTCACCATCATCCGCAAGGATGCTTTAGGCTTGTCTTATCCTAGAGGCTAGCCTAGCTTTTTCTTTCCTTACTAAAAAAAAAATAGAAAGGTGCCTATGAGAGGTAAAACTCTTGGTAACTAACTGTTGAAGACTCTAACAAGAGTATTTTGGTTATTTTACGGTTGGAGGTCCAATTTTGAGTCAAGTTGGTAATAGAGGTGATCAAGTGATGGAAAGTGGGCCGTTTTGGGCCAAAGTCTCGAGACAACTATTTCGCACCAAAAACTGCTATTGTGGGCCGAGCCAAGCAGGTTTTTCGGGCATTTTTGGCCGGGCCAAAATTTAGCCAAAATTTTCGAATTTAGGTTGCCAAAAATTAGGTTTGGCAGGGGCACAAATCGCAGGTCAAAATTTCATGCCCAAAATCTGCTCATTAATGGACCCGGTCCACTGGCCGGGAGAATGTTCATTATCTCTAATTGATAGCAAGTTAGAGTAAAGTTGGTACCAAGTTATAGTCAACTTGGTACCAACTTTTTTATTTTGATACCAAGTTAGAAATTTGGTACCAAATAAGAGTCAATTTAGTATCAACTTGGCACTGACTTGAACCAACTTAATCGTAGTTTGAGACCAACTTATTACTGGAGTCTCCAAAGGACTACAACAATTAAACGTCATCCAAACCTGTTATGAAAGGAACAAGAAGTGTACAGATAGCTACTTGAATATGAACCTACTAAAGAAGAGAGACTTATTTATGATTGCTCGTAGATTATCTAGCGGTCTTTTTGAACCATCAAACGGATTCTGCCTCGAGGAGGGCCACAAAGACACTCGTGTATTTGGAAAATTTGAAGAATCAAGAGGAGTTGTGGGTTTTTACAAGTATTGATGATCACAGAAGAATTAACAAGATGTCTTACATTAGCTATTCAATCTACTGCTCTATCTCTTTCGCGGTAGACGTGTTTAATTTTCCAGTGCGTGCTCGAAATGTTGTAGAAGTAATTTGATGTCGGTGATGATGTTCGAGATTTTCCATGGAGTGTTCCAAGTATCACTCTTAAATTGTTGCTTCGATTAGAGTTCTTAAGATGTCTTGATCAATTGCAACTTGGAATATGTTTTTACCAAGTCCTCAAAGAAAGTACATTATTGTGGCAGAAATTTAAATTAAATTTGAGTTAGACAATTAGACTATTTAAGATTGTGTTTTTATATTAATTCACCAAAAAAGGCATAATTAAGGACAAACAATAGGATTTATAACTTACAAGGAAACCCTTTTAGATGATTAACTAATTAAGTCTTTCATCTGCGAAACATCAACCGCACTTTTCCATAAAAAAAAACACCAACAATCACAATTGACCTTGTGGCTGGAACTTCCGGGAAAAGCTCAATCTTGATTCTTTAGATTCTTTAAGGTTGTGATGTGGAGGGAAAAGCATTTGCATTAAAAAGAAATCACCGACCATGCATGTAGTTGTCTGTTTCAATTCCTATGAATGTAGGGGTGTGTACAGGTCCAGACCCGGACCATACAGGGACCGACTTGACTAGTGGATCAGAATTCTCGAATTTCTTGGACCGGGGTCCGTACTTGATTTTTCAGGTCCGGTCTAGGTCTGGACCTTTTTGGACCTGTTTTGCGAAAAAAAAAATTAGGCATATAAAAATTAATTTCGCACTTGTTTTTCTATTTTAATCTTCTTGGATATGTTTGGATCTCCTAGAGGAAGGAGAAGGAAGGTGGAGAGTTAGAGAAATAACTTAACGTTGCATTTTAAATTTGGGGAAGAGGAAGTAAGTAGATTAAAAAAAACAGATTTTTTTAGAAAAATCTGACAAATCTCCGGGTTTTCAGGTTTGGACCGGGCCGGACCGGAAACCCAAAATTGTTGTTTTTGGCGTACCGAAGACGGACCTGAATTTTCGGATCGGTCTAGTCCAGTCCGACCTATGATATTGATAGTTAGCCAATAGGTTGTTTGGCACCAACATAAGTACTAGAAAAACATTCCAGGTGAATTAGGTTTCGTTGATTTTTTACAACTGTGACATACGGTTGAACGACTTCGAATTTCAACGGTCTACAATGCAACATTATTACCTAATTATATTGTTGTGGATACAAGCTAAGAATTGTGTAGTATGTCAACATTTTTTTGTTTCCCTTACCAGGGAATCCCTTGGTAAGAAGAAGGACTCTACTAGACTAGCATCTTTCGCAGGTCAGCCAGCCCAGCTACACAGGTCAGCCAGCCAGCTACACAGGTCAACGCTTGAGAGTATAAGGTATATAACGAAATCCCTACTCCCAAGCACAAGTAGGTGGTAGAGTTCAAACTTGTGACCTCAAAGTCAAGTGAGTTCCCCACTATATCCACCAAGCAAGCTTGGTAAGCATTGTGTAGTATGTTAATATTTATATCTATACTAATATATTAAAAGGAGTTCTCAAGAAAGTCTATGTGCCACGTGGCACCTCCTCTAAGGTGCTAATAGAAATGTTCTATTTTTTTATTTTAATGTCAAACCTCTCAACTAAAAAAGTAACATTGTATAGTTATAGGGTATCGAACTCATGACCTTTGAAATGAAAAGTGAGAGCTTAACCATGAATCCAACATTACATCATTGCTTACTATTTCAAAATAAAATACAATAATGTCTTATAATTACATCTTATTAAAATAATTATACAAGTAGGTAAATCCCTAATAACACTTTAATGGTAATAACAGGAGACCATTGTAGACATAAACTCTTAGTTCGACCAATTTTTGTAGAAAGTCAAGCTATATTGCTTTCACCTCCAAACTTTTAAGAGTTTATTGTTCAAAATACTATGCAATAATATATCATGTCATGACGTCGATTATTCCTCAGTAGATTAAAAAAATTACGAAAAGTAATAACTCGGGGCATCGCCCGAGATACTCACTAGTCTATACTAATATATTAAAAGGTGTGCGTGACAACGTATACACGCCACGTGGCGCTCTGTTACTCTACTAGAATTGTCCAATGTGTACATATGTCATGTCAATTAACAAAAGTAAAATTGGCTTGCAACAAGATTTGAACACGTGACCTCTTGCTATTATACATAGCACAATTACCATCTCAACCAACTTTTAATCATGCTTTAAATGTCCATAGTTTTATATTTGTACCTTTTAAATGTTGAGTTTTCTTTAATATATTTTAATGCGAATGGAAAAAAATGCATATCAAGTTTGGAAAACAATACCACCCGAGGCAACGCCCGAGCCCAAATACTAGTTTAATATATTAAAAAGCGTTCTTAAGCAAGTCTACGCGCCACGTGACACTCTCCTTTATTTGTCTCATTCCATGTTATCATTATACATAAATTTAAAAAAATAGAAACATGCTCCATATAAGATTCGACCATGTGACCTCAAATTAATATACTTAAGCTCTAACCAACAAGCTATGCTACATTAGATGATATTTTGAACAAGAAAATGTTAATAAGCCGGGGAATCGCCCGAGACTAAAAACTAGTTTGGAACATGAAAAGTTGATACTTCATGATAATACTTAATTTTCCTTATGATCCGTACATGATCAGATCCATGTAATTTATTTTACTTATGATCCGTACATGAACATGAAAAGTAATTAATTTTTTCTATCATTGTAGTTCATGTCATTTTGTTTCATTAGTCTTCTTTACTATCATTGACATTGGAAAAGAATCAAACTATCTTTTGTTATAGGTTATTTCATATGGTTTCATGGAACAGTTTAACTTTTGACACAATTTTTCAAGTTCTATTGGTTTTTTTAAGAAAATATTAAAACATTATATTATTAATTTATGAAAGCATATCTAATATAAATATTTCCATATTCGAATTCATGATTTCTGAATAGGCTCAAATCAATGCTTACAAATTACGCTTTTATTGGAATATAAAATAGAAACATAGAGTAATTAAAACGGATTTGAGTTATTGGTCTTAGAACAAGCCATGAATAGTGAAGCCTCCATCAACACAAATGGTTTGACCAGTAATGTAGGAAGCAGCAGGCATGCATAGAAATGCCACCAAGGAAGACACCTCTTCCACCTCTCCTGTCCTTCCAAGAGGAGTTCGTCCTTCCACTTTTCCCAAATATTCTTTGTCACTAAGGGTCTGCCACATCCATCAAAATAGATCATAAATACTACTATATAGTTCATGATATCATACAGACATCTTCTATAAGCTAGTGATTTTCCTGACTTGTTATAAAATTAGGACCAACATATCAAATAATCTCCATTGGTTAGGGATAACATGTATGACCACGTTCACGTGAGAATTTCCATCTACGTAAACAAATAATAGTTGGATGATTTTTCGGACTCACAATTTTGTGAATAACAAATGTTGAGACTTTTTTTTTTTTTGACAGAGAGAGTGCGGCATTTAATGTTGCGAAAAGATGTCATGTAATGTTGATTACCACTTCAGTAAGAGGGGTACGAATGTACCAAGGTGCAACGGAGTTGGTTCTGATATTATCCTTTGCCCACTCACATGCCAAATTCTTTGCTAGTTGGTTCATCGCTCCTGCCAAGAAAATAGAACTAGTTATTGCAATCAATCATTTCAACAATTGTGAACATCTCAACATAATATATTTTTTATTCCGGATATATGAAATTTGGTTTTGGTAATCGAGTCAACCTGAAAATTTCACCAACTAAGCTAACTAGCATTTATATAGGCCAAAGTTTGGTTGATACCTTTCGATGTGCCATAAAGAGAGCCAACATCAAGAGCCACGATACTGGCTATGGAAGACATGAAGATGATGCTGGCAAATCCGGATGCCTTGAGGAGGGGATGGGCAAGTTGGCAAAAATGGTAAGCTGATTCAAGGTTGGTGGTCATTAGAGTTGCATATTCCTCAGCTGTGAACTCTGTTGTTGGCTTTTTCATGTAAGTCCCAACATTGTTCACCTAGGTTAATCAGCCAGAAACTGTACTCATCCGTGACAGTTAGAAAAAAAATTCAATCTTCATACTTTTAAGTTTCAATGTGAGATATATACATGCATGTTATGTTTCTCATGATCATGAAACTGATATGATTAAGTTTCCGCTTACAATAGTACCCAATTACTCACCACTTAGTTTAAGTTTTGGCATAGAGAAATCTAATCATTACTACATGAATGACATGAAACACCAGATTGTTTGGTGGTGAACAACAAAGTGCAAGGCCATTTAAGACCTTTACTTTTTTATTATAATTATTGGCAAAAAGAAAACTGGGTACATTTGTCTTTTCACAGTCTTGTTCACCACCAAACGGTTTAGTATTTAGTTGTGTCTTATTATATAAGAAAAGATGACAACTTTTTTAGAACATAAAAATAGACGGAGAGAGTACTAACTAGGATATTGAGCTTGCCATTGAACTCAGAGGATACTATTTCCATTAGCTTCTCTCTTTGGGATCGACAAGTTACATCACAAATAGAACTAGTGACGTGAAAGCCTTTGGTCTCCCAATTGTGTTTGCAAGCTTCAAGTTCAGTCTCATTTCTTGAACATGTATGAACTCTTGCCCCAAGTCCTGCTAGTTCCTCCACAATTGCATGCCTGAAACAAACAAGATTTGCTGTTTCTATTTAATCATTGATTAGGCACAAGACTGGAACAAACAAGCTCTTATGAAGGAGCAACATTAATGAACCTATTTTGAAAAATAAACCTACCTTATTACCATATACAGTAGTATAAATATATAATATAGATTGTTACTTTTTTTTTCGTAAGTTTTTCCATACAGTTTCCAAGAACAGATGTTGGTCATTATTTTCTCTTAATACATTTTATAGATTCGAAAAAAAATACTTTTATAAAGGTACTTTTGAAAGACTAATCAAAGAGTAATAACCTAAAAAGAACTTATTTGTGATATGAACTTATTTTTTCTCATATGATTTGAACTTATTTTTTTAATCTGATCAGATATGAACTTATCTGATATGATATGAGCTTATCTTTTATAAAACATATTATTACTAATATTATTATTACTTTGTATTTCATTACTAGTATTACTATTATTATCATTTTATTAATTATAATTAATAATCATAATAACATTATTAACAATAATAATCATCATATCCAACCACAACAACAACAACTACTATAATAGTAACAATAATAATAAGTTTTTAACTATAAGCATGCTATGATACGAACTTATTTGATCTGATGTGAACTTATTCTTTCTGATGTGATATGATCTGAACTTTTTTTCCGAATTTGAATTGATCTGAACTTATTTTTTAGTTATAACTTGGGTTCCCTCTAGGGTTTCTCCTTGGGAGGGTTTTTTCTCTTTAGGGTTTCTCCTTAGGAGGGTTTTTTTTCTAGCCTCCATCGCTAGGTTTTTCTTTTTTGAAGGTTTTTCCTTCATTCTTTACCCTTCTTTCTCTTTCTCTTTCATCTCTTTTCTTCTTGGCCTCAATTGTGAATCTTTGTAGGGGCTTCCACTGGTGTTCGTACAAGTGGTAAGTCCCAAAAACTCCTTTAATTGCTTCCAATAAGTATATCCCATCCTTAAGATGGTATTTATTTTAGGGTGTTTAATTTCTTTTTTTGTTCGTCTGATGAAGGAGGAAGATCTAACAATCTCTATCTCTGTAAGAATCTAGAAGACCACGGAAGTATTTTCACCCAAACGACTATGCATCAGCGGAAGTTATTAAGCTGAATTAGAGCAAACTCACATATTGTATTGGTTCGGATGAAGTTTTTTATCAAGGCTGTTTTTAATCAATTATGTGATGAATCTAGTTCTAGGTGTTATATACTTGTGTTGGAATTTTGGATTTTCAAGAATTGATTGTAAGTGCCGTTTGGCTATCCCTTATAAATGAAATATGTTTTCTTCCAAAAAAAAAAAACAACAATAGGTTCTGTAACTACTAAGAATAACCTTAACAATAACAGTAAAAGTAACAGATTCTGTAACAATAATAGTAACAGTAACAGTAATAGTAATAGTAATAATAATAGTAATAGAAGAAGTAACAAGTCAGCAAGGTGTTTCTATTTGTTAGCAATGACTATTCTACGCATAACTACTTAGCTTGTTATCTAGTAATCTATATTATATATATATATATGTTCAACGACTTGCACAAGAAAGAAATGGATAACGTACAACTTTAAATAGCTAAGGTGATCTAAAATTTAGTGGGAATAGGTGTACCAGATCTAAATTTAATATGAAAAATAACTTTTATCTCGCACTTTGCTTATTTTTAATTGTAATCTGAACTTAGTGGTTTCGTTGTTATGAAATTGAGCTATCATGTTTTGATATACTTCTTATTTTTGCGCCAAACTTATGTTCTTAACACATGACTTTTAAGTTTCTATATTTTCTTTACAACAAAATAGCTTGAAATAGTGATAACAATGACATTTATAATAACAACAATGACATTAACAATAATTATCAATATTAATAATTAATAAGTACAACAACAACGATAACAACAATAATCCTTTTGAACAAATGTACTAGTAAAGAGTAGTATTAATAGCAATAGTAATCGTAATAATAAAGAAATACTAATAATAGTAGTAATACTAATAATAATAGTAATAATAATAATAATTGTAATAATAATAATAAATTAATGATAATAATAGTAGTAATCATAATAATAACATTAACAATAATTACAATAATCATAATAACATTAGTAATAATAATCATCGTACCAATAACAATAATAACAACAATAATAAGCTTTTAATATATAAACATGATAATCTGAACTGATCTGAGCTTATCTGATCCGAACTTTTTTAATTATAATCTGATCTGTTCTGAAATAAGTAAAAATAAGGTGAACTAAATATAGTCTAAGTGTCAAAGTAGAATGGAAAAGAATGATTGTAAGAAACTAATACTCCTAGCTAGAAGACTATTAACATGAACATGGAGTGTGAAGTATAGTTTAAATAGTTGATTTTTTAAAAATTAACTTTTTGATGAAAATAAGAGGACATAGATGTAAAAAAAGAAAATTATTTCATCTCCTTATTAAATATTCTAGCTTCGTATTATTTAAGGTAGCTGAAATGAATTACTAAACATAGCATAAGTGAAAAGAGAACTATAAAATGTTTTAGAAAAATGCTGAAAATTTAGTGATCGTTTGGTTGAACATAATAAGTTATACTTTCTTGAAAGAGCAAGTAGGAGGAGATAGTTAACCAGCTTAAGCCCACTTCTTATGCTATTACCGGCCCAATAACTCTAAAATTTTCCACTACCCTCTTACAATTATATTAATCAAACAAGTACAAGTTAGAACAATCAGTCGAAAGCATTACAAAACCAGCAAAAACGACGAATTTTGTGCCCCTAAAACAAGAAAGAGTAGAAATTAATATATTGATACTAACTTGAGCATATGAATAGAAACATCAGTAAAATTTTAGTATAATGTATATGAAAGTAAAGAGAATAGAGAGTAACCCGAGTCCTTTAGTGCCCCCAGTAACAAGAGCAGTCATGCCAACAAGAGACCATCGTTTGTTCATCATGCAACTATTGCTGGTGTTAGACATCGTAGTACGTACAATCACCCTCTTGGCTCTTGCTTATTTAAAAGCTGAAATTTATTATTTTGATCTTTAATCTAATACTAGCATTTCAGCAAATATAGGAGTATCTACCGAGTTATATAGTCCATCTCACCTAACAAGAACTTGATCATTTTGTACTTTGTAGTGAATAGTGATTAAAGATAGGAATTATGTGGTTCATTGGAAAGTCAGTTATTATTCCTACTCATCTTGATGAGTTGATGGGTAGAAAAACGAGCTGAACAGTGATGGTACCGAGTGAACAGTACAAGCTCGAGCTCTGATGGTAATTAATGGTATGAATGTATGATGTCTGTTTTTCGTTTGATTATCTATACAAATATATTAAAAGGCTAGTTAATAGGATTTGAACAACCTTTGAAATCAAATGTAAGAGTTTAACCACTAATCCACTACAATTTCAATGTTAAATGTTTCTTTTTTTTTTACAATGGGGAAAATGTGCAATGTTAAATGTTTCAAAGCAAAACATAATAAAGTCTTATAATTATATGTAATTATAAAGACATAGACAAACTTTTTGATCTCTAACACTTTTATTAAGTAATAACATTCTTTTACCCCAATTTCATCAAAATTGTTATTTTTATCCCCAATTCCTTGGAAGTTTCTTTTAAACAACTTATCATGCAATAACGTCCGTTTTCCAATTTCGCACTATGCATAATATTACGAAAAGCTAATAAAATCAATTATGAAATGAATAATAATATATTTGATGATTGTAACTGACCCGGAGCATTGCCCGGGACAAAATACTAGTTTATGTTTCAAACGTGTGTTTTGTCATCTACTCTGTTTGATATTATTCTATAATTATTACAACATACCCCATTGACACATCTTTTAATATTCATGTGAAGAGGATAGAGATAGAGATAGAGATAGATAGAAAGTTAGGGTCATGTAACAGGACTCAGGAGTGAGAGAGATATAGAGAAGATATTACCAAATAAGAAAACGTTGCAATTAATATGAAGCTTCCAAAAGGAAACGTTACAATTAAAAAAGAACGGAAGAAGCTAAGTATCACTTAGGGCCTATTCTCCCCAGCTTATTTTCAGTTCAGTTCAGTTGCAATCAGTTCAGTTCACATCAGTTCTGTTCAGTTCCTAATTTATTTATCTGATAATAAAACAATAATAATTATTATGATTATTACAATTACGATTATTTTATTTCTTAATATTATTAATTTGAATAGTGTTAAAAAGGAAAAAGCTCATTTACAAAATCACAAATGCTGCCATTTATTGCTTGGATGTAAAAATTCAAGCTACCTATTACCCCCACGCTACATGCTATAGCTGGAAAGTTTGACAATTAGCAATATGTAATGTAAAAGCAATAAAAGGAATAGCATTAATTTTGTACAAGTATATGCTATACATTTGCTTTTTTTTTGACTTCTATTCATCAACCAACTTTGTTAAGTAATCTCGCACCCATTATATAAGAAAAAACATAGTCAAGTAGGGTCTTGTTAGATTCGTCTCAATGCGATGATTCCAAATATCAAATTTTTATAATTTTTACTTACACCCAATATGAGATATTAACGTTCAAATAAGTCCGGTAAGTGTGAAAAGTAACTAAAAAAAAGTAAATAAGAGAGTGTTATTTGCTTGTGGCGAAGTGTGCCCAACAAGCCTTGTAAGCTAGCCGTGAGTTTGATTTGTGAAAGTGAAACAAAGAAGAGTTAAAGTATATCAATTGCAAGTGTTAGAGAGTTTTCTCGTTGTAGTGTTCTACTATTATATAACTAGCTTTATATGCACACAGTGCGTGCGAAAACATATAGAAAACTAAAGTAATTATGTATAAGAACTATTATCTTTGCATTTTGTTTTTTTTTCAAAAAGTGATGCGCAATTTAAATGTGGTACTTTTTTCAATTTTCCCCCTTTTTTGTTTAAATGAAGCGGGTAATTATCCTTTTTTTCTTTTTCTATTTTCTGGTGTCCCCCATGTGTTGCCATATACTACATCCGTTCCTAAATAATTGTTACACTTTGACTTTTGACACTATTAACAAATATTAATTTGACTATGGTTAAGAGAAAATATACTCATGTGGGGTCTTATTTAATTCGTCTTGATATGTACTTTTAGAATATCAACTTTTTATATTTTTCACAAATACAAAATTAGATATATAAAGGCTCAAAGTATTGCATCGACATGCGTAAAAAGTGTAAGTGTAACTATTATTTACAATTTAGAAATCGAGGTAGTATAATAGAGATAATAGTTGGTTTTAGTACTTTACTAGTATCTTTTGCAAGCGATGCGTGCGTGACATCGCGTGTAAGTAAGTTTGTGGAAGTTTTTAATTTAATCGACATTCAAGCATGCAATTGCAGACAAGTGAGAGAGGTAGAAGATTGGGGGTTTATTTTTTGGGTTTCAATTTGGCTCTTTAATTGAGTATTTAATTAGATGAAAAGATGAGATGGAAAATTTAGAACTCAATATGGTCTTCTAGCACCTGCACCTTGTAGAAGGTACGAAGGAGAGAGAAAAATTAGTGAGGTTTTTTTTCAAGTGTAATTGGACAAGTATCATATTTTGTGTTTTGCACTTAAATCCATACTTGAGGAAAACAACACTTAATAATTAATTATAGAATTGATTAATATTTGATAGACCCAAAATATAATTATCATACAATTTATATAAATTACTTTAATTTGAAAAGACATATTCAAAATTACTTTTAAATCAGGGATAAAACTCAATATTTCTCAAAATGATTTCGAAAAACTAATTTTGACTCATTTGCTCATTAAACTCTCCTTTTTAAGCACATTTTGCTCATTTGGATGATTTCAAATGAGCAATGAGCAAAAAAATAACCTTGAGTGTACCATGCTCACGGTACACTCGGGGTGTATAATAAATTTTTATCTTATTTTAACGGATAATACAAATATTCAAGTTCATGAGTTAAATAAAAATCACTGCTCGTTACATAAAGTAAGCGAACACAAGCCATAAGCCTAAACTTTATCTCAACTGAGTTACATCTCAAAAAAGACCAAAAGCAAAAGGAAAAAGAGAAGGAGAAACTCAACTGAGTTAAATGCTTGAACATGATTGAGATAGTTAGCCTAGGGAAAGCGCAATCGATATTTCCCTTCATAGAAAGGTGCCTATGAGAGGAACAAGGGGATACTGATAGCTATTTGAATCTGTTGCTGAAGACGAGAGACTTATTTACGGTTGCTTGTGAATTAGCTAACTTTCCTTCAGAGCCACGATCAACTAATCTACGGAGGTGGATATCAAGCGGATTCTACCTCGAGGAGGGCGACAGAGACACTCGTGTATATGGGAACTTTCCTATGTGTAATAACTTGCCTTATTCCTTCTCGATGAATAAACAGAAATTCTCTACTTGAGAGACACTCGTCTGGAGACTTCAACTCCCAGAAACCCTCTCTCTGCAAGCGAGCTATTACTTTCCTGTAAAATTGAAAACCTATCTTTATTTCTCGCCTGATAGTTAGCTCAAAAGAACTGGTTAAAAGTTAAGACTTAGCCACACTACTGTTCCATGAACTAATTAGTGTACGAACAAATAAGCAACAGAACCATTATGGTATTTATATAGATACTACTTCAAAGAAATTTTGCACCCATAACAATAATTCATTGCAGCTTATACTTGTTATACAATCATTTACATGAACTGCTTTTCTCAAGTAGAACTGGAGAATTGTACTATCGAGCTCATATGATCAAATCCTAAATTCAGGAGCCAATTATTCAACACAATTGGTTTAATTCATAGAGAAAGCAGACACATATGAGAAAGTCTATCATAGATCTCTTACAAGATATTGGGAGTGAAGCATAAAAGCTCTGGCCAATGATGTAAGAAGTATCTTTCCATTAACATTTTCGATTGACCATATGGGAGTTAAAGAATACTAACCAAGATATCGAGCTTGTTCGAACTTAGAGACGATCTCCATCAGCTTCTCTCTGGGCTTGAGATGTTACATGATAGATGAAACAAGTGACTCTAAAGCCTTTAGTCTGCCAACTGGCTTTGCAAGCTTCAACTTCAGTCTTATTTTTTGGCACATGAATAAACAATTCCCCAAAGTCTGCTAAATTCCACAATCATGTCAGCAAATGAGAACAAAAGTGAATCAATAACTTATCTACACGTTTATGTTGATTGCCAGCTTAATTTTAACTATCAAAAACCCATTTAGTGGGAAGGTGACCGTTTTCTTCTTTTTTTCCAAAACCAAGTTTACAAGTAGCAAAGTACAATGTTGCTATAACAAAATGTTTTAAACCTACTAAGGGACAACAAAAGACAAATTGATTGAAGATGAAGCAATTTATGTAAAGGGTTAGATTTAATCGCATCCAGGGTCCAGCTCAGCTCTTTGCGAGAAGTGGTCAGTGAGGGATCCCAATTAGCTGGTGCAAGCAATCGAAGCTGTTCAGTAAAGCTCATCGCTAAAAGTCCAAATATAAGGGCATCCTAAATATATGATATCCTAAAAGTTACAAAATAACCCAAAACCCAAAACATTAAATCCCGGAAAAATCCGGATTAAATCGCGAAAAACACGAAACAGGGCAAGCCGCCCGCCCGGGCACCCGCCCGGGCCAGACAGCCCGCCCGGGCACCAAGACTGCCCGCCCGGTGCAGGTCTTGGCCTATGAATCTGCCTTCGAGGCAGAATGTGGGCACGAAACTGGGGCCCGCCCGAGCTTGAGGCACGCCCGCCCGGGCTGATCCTCGTGGCCGGGCTCGACTGCGCTCGTCCGTGCTGATGCTTCGAGTCTCTTGCTCCTCTTCTTCTTCGCCAAGAAATCAAGGCACATATAACAATTCTCCACCTTGACTTGAATTTCTCCAAACACCTCCAATAACACCAAAAATACTAATCAAACCCCAAAGCTCTACCCCATAGGGGCCTACAACAAACAAGAGGAGAGACCGACCAAGTTCACACACAAAGTGAACTTAGTGGTTGGCAAAGGCTTTGTCAACATGTCGGAGGGGTTCTCCTCGGTACGAATCTTCATCAATGTCAACTCTTTCTTATCAATGACATTTCGGATGAAGTTGTATTTCACATCAATATGCTTCGTTCTTCTATGGAATGTGTTTTGGTTCTTAGCCAAGTGAATGGCACTTTGGCTATCACAAAATACGGACACCTCCTTAGAACACGAGCTAATCTCCCCAACCAAACCTTTGAGCCACTTTGCCTCTTTGAATGCCTCGGTAATTGCCATGAACTCCGCTTCCGTAGTTGAAAGAGCTACAACATCTTGTAGCGAAGATTGCCAACTCACGGCCGTACCTCCCAAGGTAAACACATAACCCGAAGTTGATTTCCGATCGTCCAAGTCTCCACCATAATCCGAATCACAATACCCAATCACACCATTTGCATCTTGGCCAAACTCCAAGCAAATGTGTGAGGTACCCTTCAAGTACCTTAGAAGCCATTTCAAAGCTTCCCAATGCCCTTTCCCGGCCTTGACATATAACGGCTCACCATGCTCACCGCTTGAGCAATGTCCGGCCTAGAACATACCATGGCATACATCACACTACCAACGGCACTAGTATAGGGGATGTGAACCATGACCCTTTCTTCTTCTTCGGATTGAGGACAAAGCTCCTTTGAGAGCTTGAAGTGAGAACCGAGAGGAGTAGAAACGGGCTTTGCATTGCTCATTGAGAATCTTTCAAGAACCTTCTCAATGTACCTCCTTTGGCTAAGGTACGACACCCCCTTAGATCGATCTCTCCAAATCTCCATCCCAAGTATCTTCTTGGCTTCACCAAGATTCTTCATATCAAACTCACTACTCAACAACTTATTTAAATTGTTGACCTCAATCAAATGCTTGCAAGCAACCAACATATCATCAACATAAAGCAAAAGGTAAATGAAGGAACCACTTACTAGCTCTTTGTAGTAGACACAACTATCATAGGAGCTTCTTGTGAACTCATGAGCCAACATAAACGAATCAAATCGCTTATACCATTGCCTAGGAGATTGTTTCAATCCATACAATGACTTTACCAAACGGCATACATGCTCTTCTTTCCCTTCAACCTCAAAACCTTCCGGTTGCTTCATGTAGATTTCCTCCTCCAAGTCCCCATGGAGGAAAGCGGTCTTAACATCAAGTTGGTGTAGCTCCAAGTCTTCCATAGCTACCAAGGCAAGCAAAACTCTAATGGACGAGTGCTTCACAACCGGTGAAAATACTTCATGAAAATCAACACCCTCAACTTGAGTGAAACCCCTTGCCACAACTCTTGCCTTGTAGACGGGACCTCCCGAATCCGGTGTACCCTCTTTTCTCTTGTACACCCATTTACACCCAACGATCTTCTTCTTCTTAGGTGCAACAACTAACTCCCAAGTATTGTTCTTGTGCAAAGACTCCATTTCTTGCTTCATCGCCAACAACCACTTGCTTGAATCGGGTAGAGACATTGCTTCCTTGTAGGAGCATGGATCATCAAAGGTCTCTACCTCATTTGCCACGGTGAGAGCATATTGCACATAGTCACACTCCTCAACATATCTTTGAGGAGGCTTGATTTGTCTTCTTTGTCTCTCACTAGCAAGTGTCTTGCGTTGGGTTTGTGGTGAACCCTCAACATGCCTCTCTTGGGTGAGAGCATCATCATGTGAAGCAATTTCAAGCTCCACCTTCTCCTCGGTGTCATGAGATGAACCTACATCATTACAAATAGCAAGCTCCTTCTCCGGAGTGATCATACATGATTCATCAAACACAACATCTCTAGAAGTTATTACCCTCCTCGATTTTTCACACCAAACTCTATATCCCTTAACCCCCAAACCATAGCCAACAAATACACATTTTCTAGCTCTAGGTTCAAGTTTATCCTCATTTACATGAATGTAGGCCGGACAACCAAAAACTTTCAAATTAGAATAATCACATGGAGTTCGAACCATACCTCTTGAGGAGATTTAAAGTTAAGGGCGGAGTGAGGAGACCGGTTCACCAAATAACATGCCGTTGCAACCGCTTCGGCCCAAAAGATCTTCCCCAAACTTGGCTTGGTAGAGCATACATCTTGCCCTCTCTAGGAGAGTCCTATTCATCCTCTCCGCAACACCGTTTGTTGAGGCCTCCCAACACAAGTTCTATGACGAACAATGCCTTCATCAAGACAATACTTAGTGAACTTCTTTTCAACGAACTCTAGGCCATTGTCGGTTCTCAAAACCTTGATCTTCTTGTCGGTCTTCTTCTCAATCATAGTCTTCCATTGAAGAAACACATCAAACACACCATCCTTGTGCTTGAGAAAGAACGACCACACCTTCCTAGAGAAATCATCAATTATTGTGGGCAAGTAACTACAACCACCCAAAGAAGTCTTCCTAGAGGGACCCCACAAATCCGAATGGATGTAATCAAGAGGTCCTTTGGTGTTGTGTATTGCGGGCTTGAAGCTAACCCGCTTGTGTTTACCAAACACACAATGCTCACAAAAGCCAAGGTTGCCTAACTTCACATTATCTAGCAATCCTTGCTTGCAAAGTTCGGACATTCCTTGCTCTCCCATATGACCAAGCCTCAAATGCCAAAGCTTGGTATCATCGTCACTCATAGTGGCGGTGGAGACATTTACCGAACCACTAACCATGGAACCTTGTAGTACATACAAGCTTCCCCTTTTAATACCCTTCATCAACACAAGTGCACCCCTAATAACCTTCAATACTCCACCTTCCGCTATGTACTTACACCCATTGTTGTCAAGAGTACCAAGAGAGATCAAGTTCTTCCCCATTTTCGGAACATGGCGGACTTTGGACAATGTTCTAACCGTGCCATCAAACATCTTGATATCCACGGACCCTATGCCAATCACCTTGCAAGTTGCATTGTTACCCATGGTGACCGTGCCTCCATTATACTCCTCATATGAGGTGAACATGTCTTTGTAGGGTGTCACATGAAAAGAACATCCCGAGTCCATTATCCATTCACTCTTGCTCTTGAGCCTATCATGAGTAACAACCAAAGCTCCACTTTCGCCATCGGAATCAACATAGCTTACATCGGCAGAGTTCATGGGTTCCTTGCCTTTCCCGGGCTTACTATCCCCCGATTGCTTGTTTTTCAACTTATAGCATTCGGACTTAATGTGCCCCTTTAGATGACAATAATTACAAGTCTTGTGCTTATTAGAATTGGGCTTCTTTGACTTAGAATGCCACCTATTCTTACCACCATTACCACCTTGACTAGTAGATGCAACATCATTTGATCTACCCCTAACAAACAAGCCATCACTAGAGTTTGATGATTTAGATGTCAATTGATTATCAATCAACTCGCTTTGTTTCAAAGCATCCCTAACATCATCAATACTCAAATCATCTCTACCATACAAGATAGTTTCCCTAAAATGCTTGTATGAAGATGGTAATAACAACAACCAAATAGCCAAATCTTCATCATCCAAAGTCACATCAATATTTTGAAGATCCATCACAATAGAATAAAACTCATCAATATGAGACTTAAGAGAATTACCTTCCTCAAGTCGAAGGTCATACAATCTACTCTTGAGTAGAAGTCGGTTGGTGACACTCTTTGCCATGTAAAGAGACTCCAACTTCAACCATACACCCGCCGCGGAATCCTCCTTAGCAACTTCCCTCAATACTTCATTCGAGAGGCAAAGTTGTATAGCCGATAAGGCCTTAAAATCCACTTCTTCCCATTTCTCTTCGGTCATAGTAGTAGGCTTCTTCACCTTGCCCTCTAGAGCCTTGTGAACACCATTTTGAATCAAGATTGCCTTCATCTTCACTTGCCATAGTCCAAAGATGATGGACCTATCAAACTTCTCAATATCAAGCTTCATTGTTGACATATTCTTCCAAGAAATCAACTAGAAACCTCCCAAACCTAAAGCTCTTGATACCAATTGTTAGCAATAAATGCAATTTCTAAGACCTAGGGTTTGCTAGTTAACTTCAAGTTCAACAATAAATGCAAAGTTGTAAACTTTAAGTGAGAAAAGTAAGCAATAAATAGAGACAAAGATTTAACGTGGTTCGGTCAATCTTGACCTACATCCACAAGCAAGAACCTTGGAGTTTTCTTTAGCCTCTCTAATGGAGGAATTACAATGGAGAAGAAGAGAGAGAGAGAGGAGGAGAGAGAGAGAGTTATATTTTGTGGCTAATTTGAATCTTAGGGTTCTAAAAGACTTTAGGATGCCTTATATATGACATCCTCAAAGTTACAAAATAACCCAAAACCCAAAACATTAAATCCCGGAAAAATCCGGATTAAATCGCGAAAAACACGAAACAGGGCAAGCCGCCCGCCCGGCCGAGCCCGCCCAGACGAGCCGCCGGGCACCAAGACGCCCGCCCGGTGTCTGCGCTTCCATGAATCTGCCTTCGAGGCGGAATGTGGGCACGAAACCGGGGCCCGCCCGAGCTTGAGGCACGCCCGCCCGGCCGTGGCCGCCCGCCCGGCCCATGACACGCCCGCCCGGGCTGATCCTCGTGGCCGGGCTCGGCTGCGCTCGTCCGTGCTGATGCTTCGAGTCTCTTGCTCCTCTTCTTCTTCGCCAAGAAATCAAGGCACATATAACAATTTGGCCTTACAAGAGTTCAACAATAGGTTTACAAATTCCCACACAAACCTCTACACTACATGTATTGATATTACGAAGCAACAATGGCACAAAAACCATAACGAATCAAAGTTGCCAGTATAACGAAAACCCAATTGGTCGATTTCTGAGGAATATCACTAACTAGAGTTGTCATGACATGGACTGATCAACTGTCATCCGATCATTCTTGTTTGCTTAGAAGAAGAGTTACCATCTTCTCTGTACTAACTTTCATCCGATCTTTCTTGTTTGCTTAGCAGAAGAGTTACCATCTTCTCTGTACAATTCACCAAGGAGTAAAACATTGGAAAACTTCGAGGGAAAATACTATTCAGCTTTAATTTGTTTCTTAGTAATCTCTTCTGCAATAGGTTTAAGTGTAGGAACTAAAACTGATAACTAAATTGATACACTTAACTGACCACCGTGGCGTGAGAAGATCACTGCCCTAAAGTTGAATTTACCCCGTAACAACACACGGACTCACATCAATCAACCTCCAGGGATACACGGTCTCTGCGTTTCTGGTGTTGACAGAAAAACAGATTGAGAATGATCTTGAGTATTGCCCAGAAAAACCGAGGAGAAATATTGAGAGAAGATGTAATTGTGTTTTCTGTGTTTATGTGTCTCTGTAGAATCTCAGAACACTGATATATATAGGGAGAGGAAAACCAACGAAATCAGAACGTGGCTGATATCGTGGGAAAAACGGTCACATAATGGGAAGAGTAATGGCCGAAAATCAGGAGAGAGTTTAGGGGAGAAAACGGCATTAAAAGAGAGATTAAGGGAAAAAACGGTAACTTAAGAACTGATAAAAACGGTCATAAAATGCCAACATAAAGCCCAAAGCCCAAGGCCCAAGGCCCATGGCCCTGGCCCGGTCCGGACGGGTGGCGGCGCGCGCGTGTGGCAATCACACATCACCACTTACCCACTAAAAGCCTCATTGCTTCTCAACTCAAAGGGTAGAGGAAGAGTAATGGTTATAAACCTTACTCTTCCCTTATATTCTTTCAATGTGGAACAAAAGGAAGAAATGACTCTTCATATTCTTTTGAAGCAAACTTAAAGTTTCTAATAAAAACTCCAACAATCCCCCACATAATTCAAAAGAAGAAAACAAAAAAGAAACGGATGAAAAAGATGATCTGGGCAATAGATACTAGGTTTTGAAATATCAATGTCTTATGGACTTGAATTGACACTCAGTGCATACAAATATGTCTTGCTGTCATAATAGGTAGATTTCTCTTTGAACCTTTCACGAGGTTAGCAAACCATAGATGCGCACTCAACCTTTTTCAAATCAAGAAACATTCTCGCAATTGTAATATCAGTGCCCCACAATTTACCTGGATTCTCATGAATGCTCTAGAGAGCCTAAGCCTTTTGACTCTCATAGGGGATTGGGCGTAACCCCCACATTCACATAGGTAAGTTCATCAAGTTTGTACTGTCACAAACCACCTTAAATAAGGCTATGAACTTATTAAGAGCTATAAGCTCAACCTTACACATATAACGATATAATGAAACAAAATACTACATCACTTTTATTGCTAGGAATGGTAGTAGTATCAATAACTTGAGTTCTTTTGTGATTTCATTTGACCCTTTGAACTTAGGAATTCCTAAGAAGGGTATCCATCACAATTCACTCCACAATAGGCTTTAAACCCATTCCTTGGGCCGACTCCAAGCACCATTTTTCTACAAAGGCCTTTGGTGAGAGGATCTAAGAATATTCCTCTCTGACTTTACATACTCGAGTGACAACACATTATTTTTAACTAAAGCAATTGGTAGATTTGGCAATACATGTTTGCTTTGATGATTTCCATGATATAGCTCCACCAGCAAGAGTAAACACATAACCGCTAGTAGATTGAATTTCATCATTATCCGACACCCAATTGGCATCACAAAATCCTTCAAGAACACAAGGTATCCTTTGATAATGTAGACCCCAATTGATAGTGCCTTTTAGATACTTCAACAATCTAATCAAGGCAACCCAATGCTCTCGATTAGACTCCGTGAGTATACTCGCTCAATCTACTAACAAAGATAAGCTATATCGAGTCTAGTATAATTCATCAAGAACATTACACTACCAATTATTTTTGCATATTGTTCTTGGGATATACTATCACCCTTATTCTTTTTCAAATGAATACTAGAATCATATGGGGTTTTCACGGGAATACAATCAAATTGATCAAACTTCTTTAATATTTTCTCAACATAATGAGATTGATTTAAAGATATCCCATATGACGTTCTAGTAATCTTTATTCCAAGAATAACATCAGCCTCTCCTAAATCCTTCATCTCAAAACAAGAATTGAGGAAACTCTTAGTTGCATTTACTACGTCTATATTGGTCCCAAAGATTAACATATCATCCACATATAGACATATGAAAACGCAACCAAGCTCATCAAATTTGGAATAAACACAAGCATCGAATCATTTACCAAAAACCATTTGAAGTAATAGTTTGATGAAATTTATCATACCATTATTTTGGTGCTTGTTTTAAACCATACAAAGATCTAATAAGCTTGCATACCTTGTCCTCTTGACCGGAACCTCACATCCTTCAAAGTTGCTTCATGTAGATCTCCTCATTTAACTCACCATTCAAAAATGCAGTCACATCCATTTGATGCACAATCAAATCATGAATAGATGCAAGTGCAATTAATGTTCTAATGGTGGCTACCTTAGTCACGGGAGAATAAGTATCAAAAAATCTAAACCGTGTTTTTGGCGATGCCCTTCAACTACAAGTCTAGCCTTATACTTGTCTAAAGACCCATCAGGCTTACATTTCTTTGTAAAGATTCATCTACTACTTAGGGCCTTACAACCTCTAGGAAGGTCTGACAAAATCCAAGTATTATTACTCATAATAGACTCGATTTCACCGTTAATAGCCTCTAACCAAAAAACTTGAGTCTACGGATCTCATGGCCTCAAGCATAGGTTCTCGGGTTCTCTTCCAATACAAAGCACATTGACATCTTGCTCATCTAAACACTCTTTTCAGCTAGAAAGGTAGTAATAAAATCGAGTCCGAAACTAGACTCAATTCTAGCTCTCTTACTCCTTCTAGGTTCTAAGGTCTCACTAGATGATGCAATGTCATGATGCACGTAAGATGAAGATGCATCGTGCAAGCATGATGGTACACTAACTTTCATAGGAAAAACATGTTTAATGAATTCAACATCTCTTGACTCTCTAATTGGACCAAAACCAGAGGCATCCTTAAGAATGAGCCTATAAGCAGCACTGTTAGAAGCATAACCAATAAAAATACCATTTACAGTCTTAGGTCCAATTTTACTCCTTTGAAAGTCAGGAAGTCCAATCTTACCCAAACACCCCCACACTTTGAGGTAACCCAAATTAGGCTTGAAGCCTTTCCACAATTCATAAGGAGTCTTATCTAACTTCTTATGGGGAACTCGGTTAAGAACATAGCAAGCAGATAAAATAGCCTCACCCCACATATTAGAAGGCATACCAGCACTAATAAGAATTGCATTCATCATATCCTTAAGAGTCCTATTTTTCCGCTCGGCTATTCCATTTTGTTCGGGTATAAGGAGTCGTAACCTCATGAATAATTCCATTAGACTCACAAAATTTCTTAAGGGAAAGTCCATCATATTCTCCACCCCTATCTGATCTCACCCTCTTAATCTTAAGGTCCAATTGGTTCTCAACTTCGGCTTTATAAATTAGAAATTTTTCTTCAGCCTCATCCTTAGAACTCAATAAATATACCTTAGTATAACGTGAGAAGTCATCAACAAATGTAATATAATACTTCTTTCCTCCCCTACTCATGGAATTCTAAAGTCACCTAAGTCACTATGGACTAACTCTAATAAAGAAGAGGAACGGGATACATTTTTGTTGAATGCTTTCTTAGGGTGCTTAGCTTCTACACATACTTCACATTTATCAAAAGATGTATTGCTAAAGTCAGGAATTAGACTAAGTTGTTTTAGCCTTTTAATAGATGCAACATTCACATGACCTAGTCTAGAATGCCATAAAGAAACAGACTCAGCAATATAAACGGAAGCATTAGAGTTCTTATTATCAATAACAACATCCAAAACAAAAAGTCCAGCATTACAAAAGCCTTTACCCACAAAAACACCATTTCTGGTTAATACAAGTTTATCAGATTCAAAAGCTAACTTAATCCCAGCTTTGTTTAAAAGAGAACCAGAAATGAGGTTTCTGCGGATGTCGGGAACATGCAAAACATTCTGCAAAGCAATGGTTTTCCCGGAAGTTAATTTCAGGAAAACCTTTCCTTTGCTTAGAACACTCACAATGCTTGAGTTGCCCATGAAGACGCATTCGCCTTCTGAAACTTTGTTGTAGTCCTGGAACATCTCCTTATTGGCGCAGATGTGACGGGTTGCACCAGTATCAACGATCCATTCAGCAACATTGCTTACCAGATTGACTTCAGACACCACAGCAGCAATGATGTCGTCTTCAGCAAGGTTGGCTTGAGCTTTGTTGACTTTGGCTTTGTTTGGAACTTCCTTTCTTTGACGGCAATCCTTGGCAGAATGCCCAAACTTACCACAAACGAAGCAATTTCCCTTAAACTTGTTATAATTCTGCCTTGTACCATGAAACTGATTTGGACCCTTACCTTTTGGTCCTTTACCTGCAGCAGCTTTATTTTCCACAAGATTAGCAGAAGAGGAAGAATGATCAACTGATTTCCCTTTAATTTGGATACGGTTTTGCTCCTCAATCTTAATGTGGGAAACTAATTCCTGAAGGGTAAAGTCTTTCTGCCTATGTTTCAAGGAATGAACAAAATTTTCCCAGGATGGTGGTAATTTCTCAAGTAAACAGTTGGCTTGGAACATATCAGGAATAGTCATACCCTCAGCCACAATATCAGCACACAAATGTTCATACTCATGAACTTGATCTAGTACAGGTTTATCATCAGGCATAGAAAACTTCAACCAACGACTACATGCATATTTCTTAGTCCCAAAATCATCAGTACCATACTTAGCATTCAAAGCATCCCAAATATCCTTAGCATTTTTAGACTTACTATAAATCATGTAAAGGGCAGAAGTCATATAATGCAGTAACATCCCACGACAAGTCTTATTATCTTTCACAAAATCCCTAACAGAATTTTCAGGAGCAGCATCAACAGACAAACAGTAATCCACTACAAGAAAATAGGTTTTGGGCGACGGATTTGAAACTCAAGGGCAACAAAATTGTATTTCGTGGCCCATAGCTGAAAACAAGAGCGACGAGTTGAATTTGTTGCCCTAGTATTCATTATGGGGCGACTAATTTTTTTGTTGTTGCCCAAAATCATTTTTGGGCGACGATTTAACTTTTGGTTGCCCATTAGCTTAATTAGGCGACAAAACTATGTATTTCGTTGCCCTTGTTTAGCGAATGGGCCAATTCAAATCTATAGTTCGTTGCCCATACTCAAAAGAAAATAGCGGAAAAAAGCCCGCTACAAAAATTTCCCACTAAATCACGTACTCCTCTCACATCCTCAAGAATTCAACTGCTCATCCTCAACTCACACTCTCGAAGTTTCTCAGTCCGGGTCGGTGACGCCCTCATCTTTCTCTTTTTCCCGGTGAATTGGTGACGATTCCGACGAGAACTTCGACGTTTCTCAGTGAGGAGTTTAATTATGATGGCCAATTGCGTTTCTCATGAATAACCTGCGATAATTGACGTATCTCATATGACGTTTCTTAGATTTCTCGACATTCTCAATCACCATTACGTTGCTCAGCATCTGGACGTTTCTCAGCATCTCGACGTTCCTCAGGTGATGTTTCTATGGTGAATACTTCAATTATGATCGAAATTTTGGTTGATGGTCAATTGTTACCCTCTGCTGCTCTGCCCTAACTTTTTCAATTACGCATGTGGTGATGTGGGTGGCTGCCGGAGATCAGCGGTGAGGCTAGTGGCGATTTCGGCGACAAGGTTGGTATCTTTTGTTATTTACCCTAAGTTACTAATCAACCCCCCTTCATGTCAAGCAAAACAGTTGTTTACCCTTGAATTATTGGTATGAAATTGTCATGTTCTCTTTTTTCTATTTTCATTCCAATTATTGAATACCCATCTGGGAATTTTGCTCATTGTTGATCAAAATTTCAATCATGAGTGCTAATGGTATGTCTCTCGGAAAAACCCATGATTTATTTTTGTTGAATTTTCCCTAATTTCTTGG